>VXAU01004998.1:222234-318369 GCA_013399695.1 Formicarius rufipectus | reverse complement strand
ACACAACAAACAAACAAACAAACAAACAAAAACCCCCCAAAACAAACAAACAAAACCCAACACCCCCCCCAAAAAAACAAACAAAACCCAAACCAAAACAAAAAAAACCCCAAACAACAAAACCCAAACAATGATTTTTCTTCTTGCTATGTGCTGCCACACTGTTAATCACATCAAGCTCCACGTTGTCAAAGCAAAGGAAAAGATGCATGGAACCTTCAGCGATGTGAGCCCATTTTTAATTTTGCACCCCAGAGGAACACACAGTTAATAAAGCCCTGTTGTCTGGAGGAATGGGGGAGTCATTCTGCCACACAGGACGCAATTCAGGATTGTTTGTGGAGAAATCTGGGGCCCGCAAGAAAAATAATCTTCCATAATCTTCTTATAATGCAATTATTCTCTTCCATTTCAGCCTGCCAGTCTCTTCCTACTCCCACTAAGCAGTTTCCTGAACCTTGAAGTCTAAGGGAGCAGCTGACATTTGGCTTCTCCATTCATTTTCTGTTTAATTCTTCATGGCGGGACAATGCTTAAAAAAATAATAATAAACCCCCTCTCTGCTCTGTATTACACATTCCATTTTGGGGCCCAGTGTAGATCTGCCATGGACAGGGAGGTGTGCAGTAGAAGGTGGGGATGAGGAGGTAATTCAGCATCCTCTCCAGTCAAGGGGAGTTTTGACATCAGTCTTGTATAAGTAATTTCAAGCCCAGACTATTTTGAGGGCAGTTAATCCCATTTTATACTTGCCATTTCTAGCTGTGCATGACACAGTAGAAAGCAATATATTATGTAGCCCTTTATAGCAGCATGATCAGTAAAGGAATAGCTGAGCCATAAATCACATGCTACACTTCTCAATGAAAAATAATTAAATAGTTTGAATCTCATTAATTGATATCCTTTCTTTAATTGATATACCAAAGGAAAAATATCTTGGGTTACCCCCAATTCCTTCTGTTCTTTTCCCTGCCCTTTGGCAGCTTCCTTTGATGTAACTTTTTACAGCTTGACACAGCACCTTGAGGAAATAAAGCTTCTCCCAGCAGACAGACTTTGGGCTCTCACCATAAAGTCCCCTCTAGATGAAATCACAGCAGCCCAGTGTTTGGTAACTGAACTGACTGCCCCTGGTCCTTGGCCATGTCCTTGCAACAAGGTCAGCACATCAAGGTCCTGGACAGACCCCCCAGGACATCAGAATCGGTGCTATGGAGCTCATGTCCTCTTCTCTGACCATGAACAAACAAACCCTGTGCCTAAAATGTGCATCAAACCATACAGGCTGTGCCTCTGGAGAGCTGATATTTGCCTGGGCAGCCTCTCAGTGCTTTCTCCCCTCCGAAAAAAAATTACCTCCCAGCAAAGCTATCAACCCAAATATTTAACATCACATATTCTCTGTTGTTTAAACTCTATTATGGATGAAAGGCAGATCCATTAAAGAAAAAAAAAAAAAAAAAGAAAGATAAAATTAAATGCTCTAAAGTGTCTCTCAGCCGGGTTAACATCAGGCACCGAACTGCCAGACCACAAATCTTGAATATGTTGATGCTAAATGTCTACTACGAGCATATGTTATGGATCAAAGAACACACTGATTAATCCAGCAGAGACAAAAGTCTGTCACTTTGGTCATGGTGGCATGATACCACACAAGACAGGACTAAAGAAGCACATGAACAGAAAACAAATGCCAATGGAAAAAAAAAAAAAAAGATAGCAAAGAAGGTTGCATCTAAAATAAGTTTTATTAGGTCAAATGCTTCCACCCATGGGTGCAGTTCTATAATGCATTTCCTGTCTTTTTTTGGTTTGTTTTTTTTTTTTAAAGTCATAAAATTGTCAAGATTTTGGAGCAGTATTAATAGTATCTGTTACCCTGCTATAAATTTTATTAAATCTATTCAAGCAGGTTATAATTTTTATTGTGAGAGCTGTCTACATGGAGCTGTCTATGTACACTGGTACATCATTATGGAACAAGAGCCTGAAATCTCAGCAAGGCTGTTACTCCCAGCTAGTTTGTTTTTCTCCAGTAATTTGTTGGCTTAGTTTGCATTTCTGTCAGGCAGTTTAGCAGAGCAGTGTTTTGCTCATCTGCAGTTTTACACTGATCCTCCACCTGAGAGTGTCAAAGAAGAACATGCTTTACTTAAAATCTACTTTAAAAGAGAGGAACACAACTTTGCCTTTTTTAGTATTTCCCAGTACTTTCCCACACAGTATCACAGGTACAGTCACGAGCACTTCCCTATATTGATGCACTATATTTAAGCACTTCCTTAATTAGTGGTTCAGAAAATTTGTCCCATCACTTAAACATTTGTTTCAAACATTTTCCACTTCGTTTTAGTGTTTACTTGAAAATGTTTCAAACATTTGCTTTCTCTGCATTCATATTTTCTCCCTCACTGTAGCATTTTGTTTTTAATTGGAAAGGGGAAAAAAACCCAAGGTTGGCTAATGAAGCTTTCCTAAATTCAAGCTTTAGTGCTGAAAACACTTCTTGTGCAGGAGGTAACAGGGTTAATAGTCTGTGGAGATCCTCTCCTTGTAAACTGGGGGATTTGTACTCACAGTACATTCAGAAGCACCCAATTTTTTGGAGAGAATGGCATTCCCAGCACTCTTTTTACCTTCTGGTTGAGCCTCTGGTTGAGCTCTCCTTCAAGGCTCCCAGTTCTGGTGTCATTCAATGGTGTTTTAATGTGCACCCTACATTTTGACAAGACAGGCACCTTCATCATCATAATATCTGTCGATGCATGTGCAGTTGCTTAATGTATAATGCATGAACTGGATTTCTCAAAAGTAGTCTGTGAGTGGGTATATTAACTATACGGGTTTTGTCGATTTTCCATCTCATTTTGGCAAATGTTACTGGTAATCTCAGATGAGAGATATATGTGTGTGCATATTTTATGTTGGCAATATGTATTTATATCATCATATTTGGCAAGCATGTCAGAAAGTACATGCACCCTCAATTTTACTGCAAAATGATGCCATGGGTTTTCTGAAGGAATAACCATTGCTGTGTTCAATAGATTCACAGAACAAGCCACTGCTTGGCTGTATTTGTTCTCAGCTTGTTCTTCTGCATAATTTAAAAGACAGCTGTCAAATCTACATGCTGTCCTGCCTGAAAGCTGGACAGTGTTAAATAAACCTGACATTTGTATAGTGTTAAATAAACCCCATACTGGGCCCAGCTCTCTAAATGGGACCCTTTCCCTGATCCCCTTCCCGGCAGCTGGGTTGGGGTTACCTGTGCAGGGCTGTGGGGTGCAGACTGTGCAGGTTGGGCTTAAACCAGGCACTGACCGAGCAGGCTGGGCTTAAACACAACACAGTCACACTTTGGGAAAGGGTTAGAGATTAAAGGTGAGGCTTTAAGTGGTGTCTGGGATGCTCTGTCTGCCAGGGACATGGTGCAGGTCTGGGGGGTGTGCCATCGCTGGGCTGCTCGGGTGGCACCCCATTTCCTGACCTGCACCACAGGGTGGGCTCCGTGGCTTATCCACAGCCTGGAAAAGGCTCAGGGAAGCAGCACAGGGGCAGGAGCACAAATGGAACAAGACGATGGAAAAACAACAGCAACAACTCATCACGTCACCTTTCACTGCCAGGATGACCAGGCATTCCCTCGGAAAAAAAGTTAAAGTTAACTGCATGGCAAAGACCATGAGATCAGGATCCTGGGACTCAGGAGCTGATTTACGCACTGCAAATGTGTATATCCTTTGCACAAAAGGCCATTTCCTGTTTCAAAATGTAAAAATACTTGATTAAGCTCTGCGGTTCCCAAACCAAACACATGACACTATTTAGTCCATTAAAACTCTGAGAGCCCCTTACTTATCGTGCCGTGATGGATTGATTGTATTTAATCTTTCCTCCTTCTGAAGTTGTTTTCATTTCCTGCAGCCCTGAGCACCCCCAGCAAAAACACGCCAGCAGTGTGTTCCCTGGCCACTGCTGGAGCTGATTATAAGAATCCATTGTCACTTGGACAATATTTATATGAAAACACATTGTATGAATCCTTATTGGTGTTATTATTATAACAAAGCCATGTGGAAGCTGGAGCAGGATGGTAATAAGGACACCTGAGCAAGCCCCACAGAAAATTCTTATCTTTCACCACTAAATTAAGTCTGTGTCATAAGCTCTGATACAACCAAATGATGCTGCACTGTATTATTTTATGAAAAGCACTCTTTAACTGAAGCTAAACACAGAGTAAGCATGATTCTGAAAGGGGAAAAAAAAAAAGAAAGTGGATCTTGACCTTTACTATAATTGTCCAATAATAGTTTGCTATTTACCAAATAACAAAGGTAAATACTATTAATAGACCAACTTTCCCTGCTGTGGTATAAATACACAGGAGCAATGGTGCTGTCAGACCTTTTCTTTCTCACACCTACTCGTGGACTTTTCCTACAGCTGAGACTCTTAGAAGTGCTAATCAGGCTGGTTAAAGGAATTTATGAAATAGAAACTCTCACCAAGTTGGAGCACAGTGCAAAGCCCTGATGTGCAACATTAGTGTCATAGCTAATTAATTTCCTTAAAGATCAAGTCCAGGGATCTTCTTCTGTGGAGTTTCTCAGTCAGTGCTAATTTCATGGTTTAGGGCTCTGTTTATCCTTATTCTGGTGGTCACACACATAAGCTTCTTAAAGCTGTTTTCCAGGTCTGTGCTTCTGAATGATTTCTTTTCTCTCTGCCACTCACCCATTTAAAAATACGAAGTGTAACAGCAGAAACCACAGTATTCAGGAGTTTATCTCGTTTCAAAATAATGGAATAATTTTTCAAGAAGGTGTAATGCAGCACAGATCAATTCTAGTGCAGACCATTGTATACTGGGGAGTGAAACTGTCTGTTGGTGTTGGTTTTCACTTACAAAGTTCTTATTAAGTGGTGTCTGCCCTAATTTTCCTTGTACCACTTTGGAAAGAAATTCTGTTGGGAACCTTTTCTAACAAATAAGGGAGAAATGATAGTGGGATGATGGAGACTTACCGATTTCATAATTCATGGAACACTAAGTTTGGTGCTTTTTCCTTTCCCTTAAGCACCAAGATCTGTCTAAACCTCAGGATCTGCATTAGTGCTTTTTCAATTTAATGTGGTGATCGGCAGGCAGAACTAATGGGATGGCTTCTGAGTTCTCCTGTGGACATCAAGAACAGCAGTAAAGAAGGGAAGAATTACTGTTTTCCAACAAGCACATAACTTCTGAGTGGTAGGAGGCAAGAATTGCTGTTATAAAATAGAATGCAGCCAGAAATTTCCAAAAGGTGTCATGTTGGGATTTTTAAATGCCTAACATTGATTCAATTCAAAATGATGCCCCAATGGAAATGGGACTTTGTAATCTGTTGACACATCTCCAGGAATCTAAAAAGCTCATCAGTCAGGCAGAGTTAATGTTACATCTTTAAGTTCTTCAGTAGGTCATTTTTTTTTTTTTTTAGATCAGACTGTTTGTGTGGCTTTTAAAACTGACTGTTTGTTGGGGAAAGTGTGTCAGCAGGAAGAAATTGTGTGGATTTCTCTTCCTGCTACTGTGGATACAGACTTTGGGTTGCTCTGGTAATCACTTGGATCAGACTACAGGACTTGTATGATTAGCCTGCAAACTTTTCTCCCGCCTGGAAGAGAAAGGATTAATCTTTTTAATCTTTCCAAGTGTCACAGCACACACTGACATTGTGCTCTTGGTCAGGGTGGTAATTTCTCAAGTCGCATGTTTAGGGTTGAAGGCTTGCTCTTGAGTTGCAGTATGTGACCAAGGTTTAAGTATCTGTTTGGTGTGATTAAGAGCAATTCTGAGTAATTAAAGAAAACAGTTCATTTGTGGCAGGTGGCAGAAAGCTAAAGAAGATAATGACTCTTTTTAGCCATCTGTGTTAACTGCCATTAGCAGAATTAAACTGAGATTCACCACTTTGAAATTCGAGGCAAAGTTCCTTTCCTTTAACTACATAATATTGTCTGAAGCCTAATTACAAAAAGAAAAAAAAAAAGTAATTACACCCTGTTTGCCATGAGGTGACTATTTGTTAATTTTATTAAAAATGTTGGCACTCCCAGATATGATAAATTGAACAACTGCTTGTACAAAATGTCTTTGAATCACTTGTTGGCTGTGAAAAGCTGTTCAACTTTGAGCGAGTTCATCCTGAAAAGTCCTCATCTCCAGCAGCAGCAGCTGCAGCACTGAACTTCTGCTGAAAAGAGGAAACATTCCCACCCTTCCATCACTTGTCACAACTCTCATATAACTCAGTGCCCCTCCCCAGACCTGCTGATGATCCCAGTGCTCACAGTGCTGCTCTCTCCTTAAGGCATCAGGCTACGAGCAGTCCTAGAAATATGTGTTGAGACGTGGAAAATACACCTCATCAAGCGTGGGAAACCTTCCCTGAAGGAATGAGCACACAGGGGAGGTTATCCTGCCTCTTGGAATCACTGCTAGGAAGTACAAACCAGTTCTTTCCTTCTCCAGCTGTATAAAGATAAATGGCACCAAGCACTTAGACTGATGCAAAGGAGATGTAAGATTCTGGCAAAGCAGTGGTGATTGAAGTTGCATTTTCTCCAGTTTCTCTGTTTTCTGGAAATTATAAGGAGGTTGCCCATAGTATGTGGTTCATGTGCTATTTATCATCTGTGGCTGCTCTGCACTTTCCCTTTGGGTACAAGGGTTCTGGTAAAATTCATGTCTCGTGCTGTAACCACACACAGGCCCAGCCTCAGGAACTGGGCAAAAAGTTGCTCTGGAAATATTGCAAAGTTTTCCACATACTAGTGGTATTTAGGAGTGCTGAAGTATTTGGGCTTGGGATTTTTTTTCAGTAAACTTTATGCTTAATCACCAGTAGTTTTCATGGTCACAGGATGATCCCAGCTAATTCCTGAATCTTTCTTACTGATTAATACCAACTACATTTCATTTAAAAATGGGTGGATTATGTTAAGGGAATTAGATCAGACTTTAATGACTATAATGACCAATTAGAAATTTGAGAACATATTATAATTCCTCTCGTGTGTTAAATACTTTACAATTGCATTTTTCAGAACCTGAATCTGTATTTAATGATGGCTCTTGTGTAATTCTGTGCTACAATTAGTCTTTAGCAAGGACAGAAACAGGACAACTATAAGAATGCTTTTCAATAGGTCTGGTTTCAGGAAGCAGAACAGAGCAGTGATCCGAGATGGTCTTTAAAGAAGGGAAATAAGTCTGATCTGAGGATGAGACCCCCAGAATCCTAGTTCTTACAAGTTACTTGTCTCCTAACAGCAGTATTTGTGAGATGGGCTTTCTGCTGACAGCCTGGGCTACTGCTGCAGGAGCAGCAATTCCAGCTTTGCCAGAGGTTTTGTTCTCCTTATTCTGCAGACTTGATATGAAGGGAGTTCTGGGCAATTTGTGCCTAGAATACATATTCTATGCTGGCAAGCTTGGATTAACAAAGATGCTTTCTGTAGTCAAGAAATATGAAGTTCCTCTTAGCACGGTATTAGAAATGTAGATAGAGACACCCAGAGTCATCTAAGATTCCTTGAGACATCCATGCACCTGGCAGACAGGATGCAAGGCTTAGGAGGACCTGCAGCCTCTGGAGGCCACACCTGACACTCCACAGTGCCTAAAGTGCCAGTAAACTTGAGTGTTGAGGCAGCAAAATCCCAGTTCTGCCATCGTAGAAATGTTACTGCCAAGCTGATCAGGCTGTTGGAACAAGCTGAGTTGTAGCTACATCTAGATGAATTAAATACACATTTACATAGAATAGATGTTATTCTGTATAAAGTTTCTTACTCTGTTTATTGTGCTTTGGTCTGTAAGTCATTGCACTGTGCCTTCACCTAGTAAGATCTCTCTGTTTGAAATAAAGTGTTTGCTATGGAGGAAATACAAGCATGTTGAATTCTAATGAGTAGGTTTATGTTAAATACCCAGGACATTTATTCACCTCTCCTCCATGAACCAGAAATACTGGGAGTGATGTTGCTAAGCTTGCTCTGCTGTGTAGCTGTGTGTCCTTCCTAGATATTTCTCCCTTCATTATTCCCTTTCTGAGCTGTGTTCTGGGACCAGTACAAAAGAAAGGAGTGGAAGGCAGAGATTGTGCAGGAGAACAAAAGCCCTTCAAATAACTCTTTTAGACACTTTTCACACTTTAATTGAATAAATTGTACAGAAAATCCTACGTCTGTGGTATACAACTCCCCAGGTGCTCTCAGCTACCATATCCACAGCTGTTTATATTCAAACTAGGTAATTTAATACACTTTTATCTCTATATATTGTACAGTGTCTTTTAAAATCAAATGGCTGTGAATTTTAACTGGGAACAAAGCAAACACCCTGTGAAGAGACACTGCCTCTCTCCTTGGATGCTGCTGTTCATCTCTGAATATCTAAGCACTGTTAAAAATAGCACTTCATGCCGAGGTATAAACTCTGTTTTCAACGAGTGCATAATGTCACTGACATGACATCCATGCACAAAAAAATGTATGGCTCATGGCAGTTGGCAAATCAGCCACTGCCTGGTGTTCCCCAAGGGGAGGGATTCATGCAGGAGCCTGCCAAAAGAAGGGTCATGATTCAGTTTGGCAGGGGCATAGCCTGGACACATTTTCCTTTAATTGCTCCTTGTCATGTGAGATGTGGTCCTGGGTGACACCATGGCTGGAATAAAGCAGAGACTAAATGCTCACAATCTCATCTATGCCAGAATCTCTGACTGCTCTGTTTATTTTGTCAGTGATCATTAAAGAAAAAAAATAATCAGTGCTTCATTTTCTCCCACTTCCCCCCCTCCTTGTTTCTGAGAGATGCAGGAGTCAACATAAAGGAATCACAGTACATGAAACCAGGGTCATTTTTTCCTGGCTGATTTCTAATCTTACAGTCAAACTGCTCCTGCCTCACTTTGTAACTTCATCAACACAGGGAAGAAAGGCTAAAGATACTTCTTAAGTCTCCCTGTAAAGCCTGATGGCCAGGGATGTCCTACAGTTCTTTCACAGCAGGAAGCAGTGTAATTGTCAGCTCCACGTTTTCCCCTGAAGAGCTGTTGTCTGGTAAAGGAAGGGGAAAAATGTGAACAAGACTTTACAAATCTGGCATATGGCAGAGCAACTGCAAGGCTGAAAGTGAGTCAGCAGCAGCAAATCATTCTGCACTTACTGAACCTCCCCCTTTTCACACCTGGGCAGTCTTACAAACCAGGTCTGGTTTACTGGAGGTGCTGTTTCTGGAACAGGGTAGACTGGGAAGGAAGGAGCTGCATCTTGCTCCAGAGTGGTTTTGCTGGAGATGAGGAACATTATAGGAAGGGATGGAGGGATGGGGATGGGTTTTTCACTGAGATACACTCACAGGAAAGACATAATGCTTTGAGGGGGCAACCTCATGCTCTGTATGTTATTGCAGGCACCATTTAGTTCCTTTCCTGGGCTCAGATCTCATAAAATGATGTAAACTGACCATGAATGACTGCAGAGGATTCCACTGTCATTACAGTCCCAGAGGCCTGACCTTGGGTCTGATGGAGGTGCTACAGCCCTGGGGAGAGGTTGTGGCAGCAGCAGCAGCAGAAGGGTTGGGGTGGCCAAGGGTTTAGAGGGGCAGAGCCCTTGGCAGAACAGCAGGGCAGGAAAACACAGGGGATACTTCAGACACAACATGAGCAGTGACCCAAGAAGTTGCCCAAGGGCTGGACACAGTGGCCCAAGGACCCCAGGGAAACAGAAACAGAGCCAGACCACCCTGCCTTTCCAGTTGATCCTTTACAGGCACCCAGAGAAAAAAGTCTTTGTTTCACTCGTCCCCAATAAGCTCCCTGTGCAATTATCATTAAGAGTGTGTCAAGTGTTTGAAGGAATCGGCCATTTAATTGTATAAAAGCAAAGGTTTAACCACAAAAGCTGCCAGGCACTCCCACAATTATCATTTATCAGCCAAACAGAATGTCCTCGGGTTATGTATTCATCAAATGGTTATTGATTTAAGCTTGGGGCATTTTACAGGATTAGAAATTATTAGTTTGGATTTAAATAGTGTTTAAAGGACAGAAATCACATACAAAGCAGTGTGTTTATAAAACAACAGGTTTTTCGAGAATTGCACAACAGAAATGTTATGGAACAGGAGTCTCTTTCCAGTGCTTTGAAACTAAAGAATGGTCTTAATACAAAGCAATTAGCCAAGTATTAAAAATACAGTGGGCCCATTTTTCACCTCAAGAGTGATTTTGCTCTTCCCTCTCAGTCAGTTCAAAGTAGTAGAGGATTATCAGGTACCTTGAAAATGGTTGGAATTAATGTGAAAACACAGAAACATGTAAGGCTTCTTCTGCTTCTTTTACTTACCTGCTTCTAACAGTCTAATTATTCAGAAACCCCTGAAAAATGACAAAACTCCTTTGGTTTTAATCACAAATGCAGGCAGTAGCCATAGGTTGGGGATTTGAGCTCTACTGGAACCAGTACCTGACCACTCAGGAGAGGTACTCTCAAATTAGAGTGCAATTTCCCCCCATTTCAGGGGACGAGCACCCCAGAAACGTGGTCATCAGCACGTGGCTTTACCCAGAAATGGGAGAACAAAGCACTTGCAAGCTGTGCCCAGGATGTAGATATAAACATATTATCTCTGGAACTGTGTCTCTGAAGCAGCTTAATCTTACCAACCTAATCATGCCCTGAACAGGAGCTGATCTTTAGGCATGAGCCCCAAAACGAGCTCAGGACATCCCACCACAAACAGAACTGCTGAGCAGCCTGGGGACACTTAATGTGTCTCAGATCTTTCCTCAAGGAAGCTCACTGAAGGGTGTGTTTATCCACACAAAAGGTGCTATCGTTTAATGTTTTACCTCGGCCTTTGTAGGTTTGGCCTCTAAGAGTGTGACATTTGTTTACAGCCAAAATGTGTTTTCAGTGAAGGGCATCTTACAAAGCCATTTGTCAGTGTCTAAGAGCCTGGGGCAAGGAGTAGACATTTACTTACAGAATCTTTAGACTATTTTAACCAGGCCTTTGGGACCTCCCTACTGACCAGCCTATAACATGGCCTTCTGTAGCATTTCTCTGAGCTATTTCTTTTAATTGACTAACCTCAACACTGGCTGTTCAAAATCACTTTAACCCAAACATGCCCCCGGTCTGAAGCTCCTAATGACCTTCCCCTGGCCCTAAACACATATGCTGAGACAATGCAAACATCATTTGGAAGATGAGTAAATTCAATAACTCAATTACCACTGCACCAAAATACCATTTATCAAAGCCTGGCCACAGTGGTTGGGATCTTTAGCTCTCCCTGTTTCAGTGGCACAGCATTTGGGCGAAAGTAACTAATCGATTTAGGAATGATTAAATAGAAATTTGTAACACTTGGCATTATTAAACCTTCAATCTTCATTACAACTGTTTAACAATTACATCATGGGCTCTGTAAAATACATTAACAGTAGCTGGAAACAATCTCCTCATAAATAAAGACAGCAAAGGTATTGGACTAGTGTTCAATAGAGAGGCTAATAAAAATACATATATTGTGGCATTATTAGTAGATTGTAAATTCTGAACTTTGGAGGAGCTTCAAGATTGAAAAAATTAAAATGCCCAAGGAAAACCTCCCAGCTATTAGCTACCATTGAACTCATTTCTTTTAAGAGGTCTAATTTAGTGGTAGAACCAGCAGCCTGAGGGCTGCAGATGAACAACAGGTCACCCCTGCAGCCCCCTCACACATGAAACACTTCCTTTACAGCCAGTCTAAAGCTCAGGTTCTTTCATGGGTTCCAAACTCTCATCCCCTGCCTGAAGTTCAGGGAATTTTTACTTCCACCTGCTCCTTCAGACATCCGGGGGGCCTTTCATTTTCCTCTTTGAGGACAACATTCAGTGTTCTATGTAAGTTAATTTTAAAAATAATTTAGAGAATACTGTAAAATTCTTTTACCTGGTTTCCATACCAACTTTGTTCAAAGTCTGACCTGCCCACAAACATCCGAACTGAGCAAACCATTCTGTACAGAAGTCATCTATTTTAAAGCTTCACTTCTTGCTAAATGAAATCACAGCACTTAAAAGACCTACCATGGCCTGCTGTTAAACAGGTCACATTTGGTCTGTGAACCTGATCCTGAATGTCTAATGGAGCAAACACAAAAATAGAAATGAAAATATTTAGCCAATATTTATCAATTATCCAGCTATTTACAATGTGTTATACAATACAGGAAGTTTTTCAACACATAAACCTTTTTTATTACAGTGAAAAATAATTTATATCACAACTTTCCTGTTAAAACTGGAATACAAATTTAAGTTGCCACATTAAAAAATAATCAAATGTTATTGACAGGAGTAAATATAGCCTCTTGTTTTTTTTTCAGAAATGAATCAAAAGGAAAGATGGCTACAGTTAAATGGTTAAGACCTATAATTTTCTTCCAGTCCCAAGCATAGAGCAAATGCCATTATTATCTTCAAAGTTGTGGGGTTGTAAAGCTCAAAAACAGGCCATTAAGCAAAAGCAATCAGCAGGGGGTATAACCATTCAAGGCCCTTTAATTTTTTTTTTTATTTATTTAAATAAGTTTTTCTTAAGTGAATGGAAAGGGAAAAAAAAAAACCAGCAAAAAAACCCCAAAGATGAATCTTCAGGAATGAAGGCAGTAAGCTGTGGCATGAGCTATAAAATAAACAAGATGTTCGTCCTCTAAAGTTACAGCACATGTGTCTCCTGTTCCAGGAGGGCAAATGAGGTACATGGAAGGCTTGAATTCAGAGTTTAGCATTATTAAATCAAAGACCATAAGGTTAAAACCACAGTTTTACACTCGTGCAGCACTTGATTGGAGTCCTTGCTTGTTTTTACTTCCATCACACTGTGCACAGGTACCTGCTCAGCTCCACCGAAATCTGTGCAAGGAGCCCCCTGCCAGCAGGAGGGGCCTTTCTGGGAGCATTTCATGCTTTCCCACAAAATGACTAATTCCTTTTTAAAGTCATCCCCTTCAAACTGTTCTCCCCCTGGTCACTACAAGGTTGTTTTCTGTCCTCCTTATCCCATTCCATAAAACACATCCATAGGATGAAGATAAATAACAGGAGGAAGAGGTAAATGGGAAGAAGGCAGAAATATTAACGTGAATCCCAGGGAAGTACCAAGTGCTCTCAGGGAATGCTGTCCCACAAACAGCCTTGTCATCACACACACCTCTGCTGCTCCAGAGACAACCTGGTGTCCACAGAAAACCAGGTCTGGGATAATGGCACCATTCTACAAAACACCAGTGATGCAAAGCAAGTTGCTGCAATTAATGAGGTGTAATTTGGTAGTTATCTCTGGCTCCCTAGAATCAGCTTTTTAACAGTTAACAACAAAATATTTTAGCGTATGTGTTCTAAAAAGATTAAATCTAAAAATGTTATTTATGTCCAAACACTTGGATGCTAATACAACAGACCTCAAAATGAAATATTTGCCTCGTTGAAATCAATCCAGTATTTACACTAACTTTAGTGTGTACCGAATTAGCCTTAAACCAGCTCCTTTCATAATCTGACAGATACACTATTCCAATAAAATGTTTGGACCCTAGAATATTTCCAAAGTATGTTTAGAAAAAATATAGCATATTTTGAACAGCTGAAGTGAAATTTGGTATAAATTGTTACTAATTGTACTGAGGTTATTAACATAAACCACTCATGCCATACAGAGGAATGTGTGTTCCACATATCATTTAGTGCACAACAGGGCTGTTATTAAACTTCCACAAATATGATTTTAGGAAGTTCTGCTCCTCTTACAAGCCAGTTCTGCTAATCAGCTCTGAAGTCTCACATGTTAATTGTAACAGTATTAAAACCATGGATTGATTGTGGGCTGGGAACTGGGAAAGGTGTTTTATCTCAAGGCTACTGGTTTGATTTATCCCAGGTCAATGGCTGCTGAAATCTGTTCCAGCTGACTGAGTATCACTGTCCCATGGGAAGGGGCTGGGTGGGCCTGGATCAGGATCTGGGGAATCTCATTAAAATCCTACAGCATCAGTATCCTTAAAGCACAGCCAAGATGCTAACTAATAAAGTATTAGCCTAGTGCTCCAAAGCAACAGGCTTCCAAGTTGGACTGAAGTCACAGGGGAGGAAGTTTGTTTTGTTTCTGGCTCTTTCACATCCCACAGTGCTTCTCTAAAAACAGAGCTTGTCCTTAAAAGGCAAGGAAAGCTGATGACACTGATCCACAGGGCTGGAGCACATTTCCACAGCTTCAAAAGCCAAGTCCAAAGCTCTATGAAGTCAACACAAGAACTTCCGTAGGCTTCAAACGCCTTCACATCAGGCTCTGGGAGCACACACGTCCCATGAGACCTGAAGAAAGAGAATCCAGGGATTCAGAAGCTTCCACTTAGTTTATTTTATGACCACACCATGCCACATCAGAGATTATCTCTGTGACTGATGTAAATGTAATTTGTTTAGGGCAAGGCTAATGTCCCCGCTGCCCCCACCCAGGCAGATCACGTCCCAGAGCTGGCATCAAACCCTGGTGTGACACAGTCTGTTTTCATTATTTTTCAAAATAGTCTCTTGACCAGAAAATGTAAAATATGCCTCAAATTTTGATAGCCTAGTGAGGTGTATTTGCATTAACTCCCCAGGCTTGAATATAAATTTAGGATCTGATTTGTGGTCTGAACTAATTCCCATGTCACAGTCTATGCTCCTCAGGTTTTGAACACTGTAAACAGGGATTTCCAGGTTCATTATCTAAGACTGATCCTGCTCCATTATCTGGGCTGTACAAATAAACTATTTAGGTCATAAACCCATGATTTGTATCAAACTTTGTACACAAAGTTTGCATCTGAACTTCTGAATATTTTGGCCAAAATAATTGCCAGATGTTATAAATCCCACAGTATAATGGCATCTGCTCAGTAATTCAGGCACTGCAAGCAACATGTGAGAAGCAGACAGTTCCTTTCTAAGTAAAGATTGCAAAGGTGCTACAACTGGGACTAAAGAATTGAAGCTGAGCCCAGTCCCCAAGCCTGTAACCGTGTGTGTTATTTAATCTGACTGGAAGGTGCTGTAACACCGAGTTATGTCCACTTGGACTTTCCATTCAGTCCCAGGGTGCTTGAAGCTTGGACAGACAGCTGAGCTTGGTTAGGGGTGACAATGACTGGCCATTTTTTCAAATGTTTGACTTTGCTGAGCTTTGTTTAGCTTCTGCAGACAGTTTTAGGACCCGCTACTGACGTACATCCTGCTAGGCTTTGACTGGGCTGTAACTGCAGAGTAATGGACAGCAGATGTGGGGAAATGCTGCACCAGGCATGACGGTCGTGTTATCAGCTCTCAGGACAGGACACAATCCTTCCTGCCTTCTTGGAAAAAAGGCACTTTGAACTGATTCCTAAAGCAGCAGTGCACTCCTCGTGGTATGGCTGTAGCCATGACCTGCCGTAGGGGAAGTGCAGGGTCTTTGGGATACTGGGAACAGTCAGAGCTCAAACAGAGTAAAGATGTTTGAGTTCAGCTCTCTGCACTTCCCCGTGGTAGTTCTTCTGTTTTTGTTTATTTACAGAGAAATAAAGAGTATAATGGGGAACAGTAAAGCTAATATAAAACATTTCACTCGATGTGTTTGAGCCGGCAGGATAATAATAACTTTGTAATAATCTCACAACAGCACTGGGTGTCTTGGAGAATGAATCCAGCCTTCTCTCATAAATGTCCAAGTGTTTATGGAGGAGGATAAATCCATACCCAGAGTTCACCAGCTGCTACTGAGCAAGCTATCACCATTCTGTTTGAGATTTTCCAAGGCGTTGCTGGGGAGTTGTGCCTAGTCAGACACTTAAATCACCTGGGAGTGGAGTGCTGGGAGTAAGACACTGTGTGGTGCTCTGACTACCTGACACCTTTTATTTTCTATAAAACGACACACCTACTCGTGTCACTCTGGTGTTTGGAAGGTGCCAGCACAGATATTCTGGTGATGTTGTCAGCTGGGGATACCCATCATCAAATGTCACCTCTGTGCTGTGCCTGCTCTGTGCTGTTGTTGTTCTCTGACTTATACTGGGAGGGATGTTTGAAGATACAGGAGGTGGGACAATAAGCAGGACCAAAGAGACCCATTGCCGTGGGACACCCCAATCACTTCAACAGTAAAATTAATAAACTGGGGAGAATTAATGGCTTTTTCTTGAGTTTCAGCCCCTCGTATTTTAACTTTCTGAACACAAAAGGTTGGGTGTCCAAAGAAACAGTGGAGAAAAGGACATCAGTCTAGATGTCCATTTAAGCTGGCACATCTTCCTCATTAGTTTGCTAGAGCCTATATACTGATTGTTCTTAAAGAACACATAGCTTGAATGCACTCTTCAATGCATGCTTGAAGTTCTGAAGACTTCATCTAAAGCTGTAATTAAATGAAGAAAAGCTTAGTGTGACCAAGTGAACCCTTTTTTAAAGAGCAATTTTAGTATCAAATGTAATTTTTGCATTGGTATCTTTGTTTGGCATTCTCAAAAAACCTCAAATTTCTAAAGCTGAATTACAAACCTATGAAAAATGCAGTTACTGGTGAGGTACCAAAGCAGCCATTCTTGTGTTGGTGCAAATGATACCATTCTAACACAATAATCAAATGAGTTTCTCATAAACTCTTCTGTAATCTAATAATGCAACAGCCTTTTTTATAAAACCTTTATCAATCTCAATCTGTAATATTTACATACATATCACAGATAGGGCATGAAAGGGAGCTGGAGCAAACAGAGATAAATGGGAAATGACCATCATTATGGCAAAAAAAGCAAAAGGCAGCATTGTGTAGAAACTTTATCGAGTAATTAATGATCTATCTGGGAATAATTACATGTGACTCACCGCTCCCATTTTCTTAAATGAATTTAAAAGCTATTAAATATCCCCTTAACAATAAACAGCATGTGAGACTCTGCCTTGCTGCTTTTGTGCACCAAATTTTATCTTAATCAGTGAATATGGAGAGTCTCGAGGAAGAGTGGACGAGCGGATACAGCTGTCAGGTGGTGAAGGATGTACACACTGGGAAGGGAAAGGCTGGGATAAAGGACAGGGAGATGGAGAGTCTTGGATAGGAACAGTGTGACTTACAGTGCATGGAATGAACTCACAGACTACATCTTTTTAGGGCTGGTCCAAGGTGGGCGAATTCCTGCCACAAACACTGTCATTTCTGATGAGCAAACGCAGGATGGTGTGGGACAAGAAGGATGTTCCACTGTGGGATCCCAGAGAGCAGAACAGCCTAAGGGGCACTTCAGTGGAGAAGATGCTCTGTGCACAAGCAGCACAGGAGGCTCAGTGTAACACCCAGGGCATTGTGCTACCTTTTTGTTCATCAAATGATGATGAGTGTAACCATGAGAGATAATCATGAGGAGCCAGACTAGGAGGAGTCACACCCAGTGAGGCTCGCAAGCTCAGCAGCACAGATAGAAAATGAATTTTCATTCCCTTTTCCTAGGCAAAGAATAAGGTGTTACTCGAGGTTGTGGGTAGTGTGGATTTAAGGACAGCACTGCACTTGGATTTTGTACTGAGTACCCTAAAAACCATGAGATTACTATGAAAGTATTGGTTCTATTATTTTACAAACAAACTACTTCAACTACTTTTTAATTTACCCAGTGCTATCATTAAGGGTAGGGATGGAATGAACCTCCCCACCAGACGGACCTGCTCAGGTGGAGAGACTCAAGCAAGGAATATTTTGCTTTCATAACTTGGCTCAGGCAGAAAGAAAGGGCTGCAATCCTTGGGGCAGTGATGGCTTTGTGCAAAAAGAGAATTTGAAGCTCCTGGGGATTTTTACATTGAACTAAATAAATGAACCATTTCTATTTGACCAAGTTAATGCTTTTGTGCCAAGTCCTGTACCAGTTCTACTTTCTCATCATGTTTTGGGATGAGATTATTCTGCCTTTATTTTAAGATTCCATCCTATCCATCTACCTAGACTGTAACTGTTCTGGGCAAAGTCTGGTTCTTACTCTGTGTTGATAAAGGTAGGCATGACAAAGTCAGTGTTTCAGCTGCATGTTCCAATCAGCCATAAAGAATGGAGCAGTCCAAAAGCAAAGAACACACACACAGACACCAAAGTCATCCTCATGGAACAAAACTCACTCTTACAGTACACAGCTGCTTCACTTCATGGCTACAGCTGGTTATTTCTAAAGCTAAAATTTGCTTTAAATTGTGCAGAAATTTCACTTATGAGTCTACTTTAATGCCATTCACATACAAACTATATCTGCCAGAACAAATAATTGCATCAAAACATCAGCAACCTTTAAATACTCTATTTCAAAAGACACAGTCTTTGCCATTAAAATCTTCTTTTTACACCAAAAATACTGTATTATACGGACATGGTAAGTACATGAGATGGTTTAATGCCTTTTTTTGTGTTCTGTATGAGTGCTAACGACCTTGCATAATAAAGCAGACATAAATTATTTTCACATATCATCCCTCGAGTAGCTTTATGGAAATGCATGGAGTGATTGTGTACTGAGCTTTTCAATTAAATGCCAGAGAAAAAGTGACTTTGGTATGGTTTTGCAACTTGATTTCATGGGACGATCCCATTCCCCAAAGTGACAGTAACCTACTTTTATGCTAAAGGGCACTGATTTGAAGGGCCATATAAAAAATCTGTGGCTCTTGTAGTTAGCATTTAACTTCAAGTCTATACAATACAATTTGATTGGGAAGGCATGTAGTTTAAATATCCAAATGCAAGCATTGAAAGCAAATTTTTTCATCTGAAAGGAAGCAAAATTAATACCTTTTGAAAAAAAGTTAACATTCTTCCGTATCAAGCCATAGGCCACGTTCAGGTTTGACTTTTCAAAGCACACACGATGCATGTGAGATAGGCAGAAAATAAATGTTTAAAAACACGAGTTAGTTTGACCAGCACCAACTGACAGGAATGTAGTGCATGAACACCTACTGGGTTGTGTAGTTACTCCCAAGCCAGTGTATGGAATGAGGAAAAGACAGTTCTACACAGGCATTCTACAATTAAAATAGATGTATCTGTAAACATGCCTGTTTGTGAAGGGATTAGTTTGCATTGCAACTTCTGGCTCCAGATGTGATCTGCTGAGCTGGGGCGTTCCCAGCTGCTGTCCTGGTTTTGGCCATTTGCTCACCTCTCACTCCAGGGCTTTCTTTAGAAAGAGGCTTCAACACCACACCTGATCTTCCCAGAGAAGCCTTCTGGAACTAACATGCTGTGCTTAAAGTCTTACCCTTCAACTGAACAGAAATGCAACACAATGGATGAACATGTGTGAAGTCCTGTTTGTGCAACTTCAGATTCCCCAGAGGATACTGGATGAAACTCTCCCACCTTCAGCAGTTTTTCTCAAAAACACCCCAAAAACCAAACCAAAACCCCCAGACAATCTACATTGAGTAACAACTATGCAGCAACTTTAACTGTTTTATATAACAAGAAACAGAAGAAAATAGTAGAATTTTTTGTTTGCAACACCCCTTTTTACCCAATAGGTAACATATTCTGCCATATCCTCACAGGAGAGTTTGTTTTCCTGAAAGAACTCCCCTTTTGTCTGCTTAGCTTGAATGAGATCAGTCTTCCTATGGGGAATAACACCTGAGCTGACACCAAGGATCGTGCAAGCAGCTTGTGTTCATCACTAGCTCAAGCTGCTGCTTGTGACAACATGGAAATAAAACCAATGGAGCACTTGGACTGGGGATTAGAACTCTAGAGAGGGCAGCACTTGCACTAAAGCTCCATTTCAGAGCTCCAGAAGCCGTGGGGGTGGGTCACAGCAACCCCCTGACCCAGCAAATCCTGGCCAAGGCTTCCAGATTCCACCTGAGCACACAGAGCCGCCTCTCAGCTGACACAACAACTCGCTTTGTTCCCAGTGCCGGCTCTCACCGGCCAAGGAATGCACGTGGAATTGCATCAAAAGTAAAATAAAACAGGAATTATTTCATTTGACATCTCTGCCTCCTGAATTCATAGCTTAGCAGCTGCAGTGACTGAGCAGCTCCCACATGCCTGGGCTTTTCTGTATGTAGAGAGTGAAACGACAGGCTTGGAATGGTGTTGCCTTTTCCACTGGTCCAGCACACAGGGAAAACATGGGGAATTGTTATCTTTGGCCTCCGGATGATGATTTGAAGGCAATGCATACAAAATGTGTGCTGACAGAAAGCTGAAGTGCCCTGCTCTTTTCTTTTTGATCTTCTCAACTTAAAATAGCTTCAACTCCATGTAATTCTTCCTTTCCATCTAATTTGCGGGTGGAAGAAGTGAAAACAACTGTTTCCAAAGATAAACCCGCGGAATGAATATTAAAACTGTCCTTTAGTTCCTTGCTCGTGTGCTGGCAAATTAATTCATAAATGGAAATATTAACACTTATGATGAAAATACATCCTATAATTGTCCTGCTTAATAGATAAAGACCCAAGAGAAAGACAAAGCAAAAAAATGAGTTAAAGAAAATTCGCGTCTTCATTTTGGGCATGAAGTCTTGAGTTGCAAATGAAGATAAGAAAATGAACCACATTTCCTGTTTATGTTACTGAGATTCTCATTAAGGTGTCTCCTCTTTGACCTGTGTTGTTATGAGAAAGAAGCTAAGGCAAGTAAGCTTACACTAATGAGAGGCAAGAATATCCCTGCTTTTTCACAATTACAATAAATGTACTGGGGAGCCATATGGGGCCTTTAAAATTGTCCACAATTATATGCCCATCGCAGATAATGGCAAAGACCTCACAGTGAAACACTTAAAGGAACAAATTAGCCAATTTTATTTATTTATTTATGATTAATTTTTCCCCCTTTGGTTGTGTTTTGATGTTTGCTGAGTTCTGGGGAAGAGAGAAAGGGAGGAAAGGTGATTTACTGGGATGTTTTCGTTTCAAATGATAGATCTCATACAGCAAAACCAGAAACAGTTTTTTGCTCGATAAAAGAAAAGCTGAATGAATTACAAACAAAGAAAAAAAGCCTATGGTGGCTTTCAAAACCAGCAACCAATTCTGTCATTGTTATCTAACTAAAACACAGTGTCCTTGCTTCTACCACAACCTTCTCTGTTGCTTCTCTGTTTATAATCCCCCTGTGCTTCTCACATCTCCTCTGGCTCCGCCACAGCAGCTCCTCCAACCTGCACCATTCCTCTCTTTTATGTCCTTCTTTGTATTAAGAGCCTTTTGCATGCCTACAAATCTGTATGTCTGCTTCTTGCTGATCAAAGAATATCCCTTTTTCTTCAGAATATGCATTTCCTGAGCGGGTTCATTCGTGATGTTTCTAAATAGTCAGGGAAAGAGAGACAAAAGGAATCAGAACTCTTGTGCTCAAACACATCATTGTGGTTCAGTGGCTTCAGAGAGACTTGCTCATGTGCTCTAGATATTGGTAATCTCCAAAATCAGACCCTTTCAAGATATCTGCAACTGGATGTTACCATGAGAAGTGAAAAGCGAGGTCAGTCCCTACCAAGACTGACTGAGCATTGTTTAACTGTGCTGCTTGGTGTAATTCAAACATGTATTTCCAACCACCACTCTGCATCCCCAAAGACCTCACTTGCCCTTCTACTGGAAAGCCTGTGCCAAGAATAGGTGGGAATCTGAGTGAGTTTGGATGGCCATGAGAAGGGGAACACTCCATACAAGGAGTTCTGTCTCAAAACAAGTACAGTGGAAAGTGGTGAAAAGCTGCTTCAAAATTTAAGACCAGTTGTGCTACACTTGATTTAAATCTGAAGATAATCAGGAAGCAAATAACCAATATCCGCCTTAAATTCTGCCAGCAGTATATGGACCATGGGTTTATTTAATTCTCCCTGCAGTATATGGACCATGGGTTTATTTTACTGCCCTGACTGCTGCAAACAATCATTCAGGAAAACATATTTTGGCACTACAAACAAAGTCCAATTATTTCACTTTCACTGTGGTGCTCCACAAAATCACCAATAAATAAAACAATTGGCAAGGCTTTAAGATCCATGAGAGTATCCAGCAGTGCAACAAACAAAACAATCCAGTTACAAGTGTTATAAAGTGGGTAATAGACACAGTGGGCCCAATTTTCCAAACTTTACAGTAATTTGAAAAGCACTACAGAGTGTTTTTCATGTGTTCATCTTACTTCCTTCACTGGGGCTCATAATTAATTTAAACTGTGCAATTCACTAACAGTTGTTTCATTGCATTGTCAGCTTGGTGGAGTATTAAAGTTATAGGAGCACTTACTGGAAACAGTGATGGGAAAACTGAAATTGTAGTTGCATCTGCCCTGTCTCTTGCACTGAATTAGCACTGCTTAAGGTCTGCTCTCCTGAGCAATTGCTGGGTGGGCTTTCTGTTGGCTCCCTCACACCTGGGGCAGGAGGCTGCTGGCTGATTAAAGATCTAATTATTCCATCCCCCTGCCATGGGCAGGGACACCTTCCACCAGCTCAGGTTGCTCCAACCTGGCCTTGGGCACTTCCAGGGATGGGGCAGCCACAGTTGCTCTGGGCAACGTGTGCCAGGGCCTGCCCACCCTCACAATTAAGAATTTTTTTCTAATATCTAATCTAAACCTCTTGTCAGTGTGAATATCTAATCTAAACCTCCTTGTTCTGTCTCTCCATGCTCTCATAATTAGTCTGTCTCCACGTTTCTTGTCGGCTCCTTCAGGTACTGGGAGGCTGCAATTAGGTCATCCCGAAGCTTCTCTTCTCGAGGCTGCATCAAATTGACACGGCCATACCTTCCCTGCCCCCTGTCCTGTGTGGGCTTCACCTGTAAATCAGCACAGAAATAGGTGTGTTCCTTCTCTCCCAAGGGATGCTGTTTGCCTGAAAGGCAATGTTTCCTCTGCTGGTCCTGAACATGGATAAGGGCTGTTTGCACAGAGCCCACACCAAGTACTCAACAAATTTAGGGCTTGTCTAAACTTCTGAAGGATGTCAAGGCAGTGGAGATGAAGATTATTGTCCATCAGCTCAGCTGCTGGCCCTGACCAGAGTGGGCTGTCAGACTCTCATGGCTATAAGGCAAACCCCTGCAGCTGTGGGGATGGGAGCTCACAGACAAGAAGTTATTGACAGTCAGCTGATGAATGGGAACTCATTAAGCTGTGGGAATATTATTGCTTGCAATGCTCTGTCCATACAGTTAATCAATTTTCTAAGTGAATGAAACTGAATTAAGGCCGCTTTAATTTCCAATGAGAATGTCGACACCAGCATTTAGTGAAGTTTGACTAATCCATTAAAAAAAAAACACTTAGATTTGTTTCTCTCAGTAGCTGTATGTAGGTAACTCTTGGACAGGTTCAGCACAGCTACTTCAGGATTGACATGCTAAGGAATTCTGCCACTTCTCATTTCTCTGAAAGCTATTTCACCTTAGCACCTTCTAGATACAGCTTCAAGCATCTGCCCCTTAAGTTGATGTCGAACATTTATTTCAAATCCAAAGGGACTACAGACTTATTTTGTCAGCAGGGTAAACATTTAATTTTTTTAGTAAAGGGTTGGATGGAAGTGCCATGAAAATTAAATTTAAAAAAAAAAAGAAAAATAGGATTTAATGAGGACCAATACTTGTCAGATCAAGTAATCCATGGGAAACATGGGAAAAGCAAAGCATGGGTATAGAGTGCCACACAGAAGAAATATCACACTGAGCCCAAAGACTTGAGGAGACACCCCTGTCTCCTTGAAGTGGATGGGAGTTTTGCCACTGACTTGGTGGAGATGGGTTTACACCCAGAGTGTCTCAAGGGAATGCTGAGCTGCTGAAGCACACGATGGCAACCACCCCAGAAAAACACCAGCCTGCTGCACCACGACAGATGCTGACTCAATCCCAAACCTGTTCTTAGCTCAGTGACTGAGTTTTTGGCATGACTTTGTACCTGCTCTTGTTTTATTTGCCACAGCCTTATGTGGGGTTGGCACAAAGCTCAGTGAGAGAAATCTAACAAACAAGGAGTGGAGATCGCAGAATAGTCAGGACACTGAACAGTGGAAGGATGGTCTGGAAGCAACAGCTATAGGAAATAAAGATTTATTTCCTGCCCTGAAATATCCAGGGGAAAAAAAAAATCAAATGATTGAGCTTTATTTCATCCCATGAAAAGACAAATTTTTGAAAGGCATCTCCTGTGTTCCAAACATTTTGTACACAGATTAAAGTATTTTTCTTCATCTAGTTCCTTTCCATGGAAGAAGTTATGGCACTGCTCTGTATGTTCTGGTAAGCAGAAAACCTGGACAGGGATAAATACAAATTTATTGTACTGACTGTTAAGGGCTCCTCAAAATATGATGGGATGTGGCTGACTAATACCTAAGTTATCCCTCAAGTTACCTACTCATTCTGCTGGTTTAATATGGATTTGTTTAACAAAAGTATCAGATTATTTTAAATACTAACCAGGCTCCAAGGAGTAATTACAGTAACAAAAGAGGCAATCACCTGAACACAACTGGGTCTCTGTTATCTCTTGCTGGTCACCCCTATGGCCCAAATAAACCACTGCAAAAGCCCTAATTAGTTCCAAGCAGATGGTTTTAAGATGGTTCATCTCATATCAAAGCCTTTAACCCACAACAGACTTTTCAGGTGCTCACAGAAACACAATTCCTGTTGACTGGCATAATTTCCATCTGGTATTTTTTTTCTTAAAAAAAATGTTGCTCGGTTGGCTGAAAGGTTTCTATGCTTATCCTGAACACTGTAAATTTGGGGGTCAGCAATGCTTTTACTACCTATTAATGTTTATTTTGATCATTGATCACATGACAAAAGATATCTAATTCTAGAAAATACCTACAATTTATTTTCTACCATGCATGGAATCAGCTTACACCTAACCCAACAGAGGCATGAGAAGGAGTCAGATATTATGGAAGAAAAAGCTTTGCTTTAAGATGATGCATTACTTTTTGGAATAGGTATTCCAGCTGCATTCCCTTGCTCTTTTGGATGCTGATGAGCCATCCATCTCTGCACCACTGTAGCCCCAGCACATCCTTTTCCCAGGGAAGCCAATGTCATTGATTACAGAGAACTGCCTAGTTAGCCACCTATCCATTCTTGAGCAGAGAGAGACCTGACCATGTGTTCCATCCTCATCTCTGGTGTTACAAACAGGCTCTGGTTTGCCTGGAATTAATGGTTACAGACACATCGATCTGGATGTGAGAAAGGTCACACTCCCAAAAGCCAGACACATAAAAGAGAAAAATGGAGATGAAACAGCTGCTGAGCTGCACAGCATTTTTCCAAAACTGTCTGCATCTAGGACTGGGGTGGGGAGGTAAAACTTGCCTGAGCTACAACATCCCAGTGTACAATATCTCAGTTTCCAACATCCCAACTTTTACAAGGCTCACCGTGGTTACAGCAATACCATGTTTTAATCACAGAGAATGTCACCTTCTTGTTGAAACAATGGGGACAGTTTTCAGTGCATGTGGTTCAGCAGAGTCCTCTGAGGCTGAAGTGTGCCCGTGGTATCAGCCATTGTTTGATACTGAATGAAGAGAGAAACTAATTCACTGTCCTTTTGTACTGGGGATAGAATAATGCATGTGATTTTCCACTTTGAAAAGATATTTAATAATCCCATTTAATGTTCAGTTAAACATTTCATTGTTTGCCATGACTAATCCACAGATTTGAAAGGAAAATTCCACTTTAAAGTGTAATGGAGCTTCTCTGTTCCTTCACTTTTGAATTAGTACGAACACAATTTTGAAAATAAGTACCAATTTGTGGAGATATTTTGCAGCACGTGTCTTAACACACTTATCCTAAATACAGTGAAATAGAGGGTGCTTTGGGTAACAAATGCAAATTCGGTCAGACTGGTAAAACCAGTGCAATCATACATAGAGAAACCTTCTAATTAAATGAATAAACTTATTCTGAAAGATGTTCAATGAAGGATACAGAATAGGATTATTCTACTCCATCAAGCACCCTTTTGATGTTTAATGAAACTACAGCACCAGGTAAATTATGGGTTTGTGTTCACTACACACTTTTTAATGAGATTATAAAGAAAAATCCAATATATTACAAGTGGGTCAAATAGATTTTTAAATCTCTGTCTGGAAAGACAAACTCCAAAATGATAATTTAGAAATATGCAGCTGACTATGGAGAGAACACTGAAATAAAACACTGTTATTAAAACACAGAAGCCACCGAACTGTTGCTATTTGGGATCTGTCATGGGCAGCGAATATGCTCATAAAAATATGTAAATATTTATGGATGCACAGTAATGACCTATAATAACAAATTTGATTACAGTGTCTTTAAAGGAACACAGCTGCACCAGCCGTTTTTGGTATTTCCATAATATTTCTTTAACACTATTACTGCAGGTCTCAGGATGAAGGGCAAACAGGCACTCAAGCCTCAGTGCCATGAAGCATAAAGCACACTGCACGGGGTTACAGCCCTGTTAACACTGCCAAGGAAATGAGCCTTATTATTCAAACACTTCAATTACACGAGCTCTTTGTCAATCTAAAGTAATTGTTTCTGTCACACCTCTGTGTGTGAGGGTGATACTGGTACCCAGTGCTCCCTGTTTAACCAGCCCTGCTGCTGGTGACAGCAACGATCAGGCTCCTTTTGACTTCCAGGAGATCAGAATTAGGCTGAATGGAAAGTGTTGAGGAAGGTCCCATGACACCAAGCCCCAGCTGCACTCCTCTGTCTCACCTGCTCACCAAAGCAGCTCCAAAGGCTGTCCAAATCACTGAGCTTCCTTGGGCATGTTTGCAGAGATCACTGCCTTCTCCTGAGCAAGTCTTACACTGGCCTGTTGTCCAAAGTGGGTCGGTACTCAACTTAAACCTTAGGCTTAAAACAAACAGAAACATTTCATCATCTCTAATTCTGCCCTAAGGAGGAACCTGCAGCAGAGGAGCAGGACCCATTTATCTGGCACTCAGCGAGAGACAAAGCCTTGACATCCTGGCCAAATGGGCAAATCACTCCTCCTTTGGCAAATCACTCTTTCCTTGGCAAATCACCCCTCCACTTGTCAGTGATTCCTTCTGTAGAAAGACAAGCTGCCTGGGGAAGGCTGGTCACACTCTCAGCAGCCTGAGCTGGACATGAACTAACTGGAGACTTCAGCAGAGGTGAAGTCACGTCACCCAGGCAGTGGCTCCCAAAGGAGGACCACGTTAAAGACAGGGATTTGAGCACCACAGAACTCACCCTGCAGGTTCCCCTGAGATGATGGTCTTTGATGGCTCCAACATGTCACACACCCGAGGACCTGCTGGGAGTTGTGACTGGAGACAGACACACTGACATTCTCGGGTCCAGACTTGTGAAACCGGGGAGAATCTCAGTCCACCTGACTCTAAATCATCCAGAGCTGACCCGAAGATCTGCCTGACAGCCATGTGACATAAACTGATACCTGCATTCAGCAGTTAGAATTTGGATAACATTTTTTCTTTTACTCAGACTTCAATAATACCCACTCCAATGCTAAAAACACCTACATACAATGAAACCTGCACCTCAGGTGAAATATTGTCACTTTTTTTTTCACTGAATCATTAGGAAAAATGTGATTACCATGCTTGGAAATAATAAGAAGGAGATTTTTTTTTCTATTAAAGGACAAGGTTTTGCTTCAGACTCATCCTCAGCCCACCCTATGGACTCTCTGCTGTCTCTGCAGGACAGCCTGCACAAGACATATCTTCACCCTCAGCTCATGTAAAGTAGTATTACTGCACTAAAGGAACATGAAACACTGCCTTAGTGTCATAAAACACAAAATTGAAAATCATTTTAATACTGAAATGGCACCCCCTTATTTTGGATCCTTGTCCAGAACTGATTAAATGTTAGCCAGTGAGTTTCTACAGCCTTTGCTTTAGGCCTGTGAAGAAGTCAGCGAGAAAGAGAAGGTTCTCCAGGGTTTTGTTAGTAGGGCTGGATTGAAGCACCCCCTTCTGCAGGCCTGATGCCTTTGGCTCTGACTCTCAGTCTCACACCCAGCTGTGCCAGCTGTTCCCCCCCAGCTGTGCCAGCTGTTCCCCCGCAGCTGCCCGTTCCGAGCCCATGCCATTGGAGCAGGGAGTGTGTCCATACACCAGCCTGGCTCACTCTGGGATCGCACACTCCCCTCACCAGGGCTTTCAGCTGAAACTCCAGGCTGTGAATGAAGGCACTTGGAGTGCTGACACGTGTCCCATTCTGTCACCCTTCCCAGAGGATGCTGCTGCTGGAAGGAGGAGAGGTATTGGGTGAACAGCTGGAGGTGCTTGTCCCTTGAGCCACTGCAGCCAAACCTACCAAATCAGAGCACAGTTTATACACTCAGCTTCATGTGTATGGAACTTCAGGATTACCAAATCACTACTTTAAATACAATACATCAGCTCTGGTGAGATCAGTTAAGAAGAATGCAAATAACAACTGGACATCAGAGTGCTTCAATAAAACCCACAGTTAACACAATTGAGATGAAATACAGGATGTCTAAACTTTGCACATAACTTAATATTCTTTAGTATAAAGAAAAAAAGATGTTATCTGCTTGCTTGATAAATGCTTAAAACTCACAGAGGTCTGATCTTCATCTGGTTTAACTCAGAGTGACTTCATTTAAGTCAGAGGAGCCCTGAAAGTCAACAGCAGATGAAGCGCTGGCCCTAGTTTGCTTTCCACTAATCTTCAGGGAAATCATAAGATTATGGACAGACTACTTTCTTTCTCCAAGATAAGGAAATATAATATCCCTAGACTACCCTTATCTACCCTCCAATTCAATCTGAAAAGTCTTTCCTCTTTTCCAAGCTTTCTGGAGAATTTCTCTTCTCTAAGTGCAGCCTTTCCAAGTTTATTGCTATTTTTAATGTGTTAAAGTTGTCATTCCACTTTTGGCCATAGCTCCCTCTTTTCCTGATTCCTCTCAAAAAGTTGAAACCTGCTCCCTTCACTCTTCAGAGCAGTTTCTTCCTCTCTTTTGTAGATGGAAATACTTGTTCTCGTTACAGTCTCTTCCAGTCTCTCCATTGTGTTCCAACTTCTGACCTTCTCCATGCAATGTGTTTGTGTCCACACGAGGGGCAGAGCAAACCAATGTGGAGGAGTCGAGATCTCAACAATGTCTGCTTCATGGCAATACTCATCACCATCTGACCTAATGTGTATTACAAAAGTGAATTGGATTCCAGATAAACTCCGGAGCAGGAGCTGACCGTGTTCTTCCCATGTTCCCGGTGCTGCAGTGCCATCTAGTGAGATATTCACAATATGACTTGCATCCATTTTTGCATAAATAGAACAGGTTTATTAAAAAATATAACGTTGATTATATATACTGCTGTTCTCTACGAGTGGGCAAAATTCCATACAAATCAGATAAGATAAAGTTTTATCCCAAAATAGTTTCTTTGCAGTGCCCCAAAGTGTTGTTCCCAAGGCACTCGGGTTGCACGTGATTGAACATTCCACTGCATGGGCAAAACATGAATCTTTGATAAAGCCATTCCAAGAAGAAACAAAGGTGCTTTAGTTAATGGCACACAGCTTGTAGACTAAACATATCACTTGTATAATCAGTCTCAAAAAGCTGTTTACACTGTTTGCCACACTGGCAAAGAGCCTGTTATTTACCTTGAGTATTTTCTTAAAATTTTAAATTCCGCACAGCTTCTTGGTTGTAGAAGGTGCTCAAAACTGCCTAAAAAAGTGTCTGAGTTTGAAGCCAGTGCCTTCAAATGGCAATTTTTCCATTTAACCCCTCCTGTCCCTCCAGGTAGGACACAGCACTTCCTTCTTTAGCCCTTCACCTCCTGCAGGTGATGCCACTCTGAGCCACAACGGGCTCGGTGGTGCTCAGGGCTCTGTCCAGCCCATCCCATGGGGAACCCCAGGACCCCTTCACGAGGAGAAAGAGCCTTTGACCTTCCCCTGCAGCCACTGAACACTCATCACAGCCTGGTGGCTCCACATCCAGCTCTCTGCCAGCCCAACCTGTCTCCATCCCACAGCAAGGAAAAAACACTGTCCACCTGCTCCCATGTGATCCTGGATATCATCAGGCTCCAGCACAAATGGCTTATAAGAGTCAGTGAAGTCACACAGATATGGTTTAAAGCTCCATCACTGGGCCATCTTAGTATCTCTTAAAACTCCTGTAGAAAATGTCACAGGATCAAAGCGCTTTCCTTTGTCTCATCTCACCTCTACTGCTGCTGCTCTGCAAAAAAGTCAGCCCAGACCTATAAACCTGCTCTCCTGTGGGATGTCACAGCAAATCACTGCTCCGATCCCAAACCAGTTAACGACCATCTTTTCACCGATCTCAGAGGGGTCTGGAGCAGGTCTAACAGCAAAGATGTTGTCTGTTAAATTGAATTCTCTTTTGGATGGCATTTTGGAACTCAGCATAGTCTACATTTCAGTTTCCATTGCCTGCAACCAGATGAACTTAATATTTTACAACAGTTTTACGTGCAGAGTGGAAATCTGATTTCAGTTACTCCCAATGCTGCCCCGTTTCATTTAAGGAAATTGGTATTAAATTGTTGGCTATGTGGACATGTCCACATTTGTTACTACTTTAGGCTGTCTGAAGTACCCTGCAACCTCCAATACCTCATTCTCACCATTAATTAAAACTCTTACAAGGTTAACACACCCAGGAAGGAGGATTGGGGAGCAAGCCTTGTGCAACAGATGAACTCATACAAAATCTAAATGTGATTTAATTAGTTGATAATGGATCATTAATTACAAAGCCAGTGGAATGAAACACATTGTTGTGGGAACACATAATGGAACTATTGAGAAAGAATAGATTTGTTTTTACTAAGTACTTGTCTGCTAAGAAAACCACCTGTGCAAATAACCGGCTCAAATCGGATGACAAGCAGGTTTTTTATTGCACAAGAAAGATTTGGGTTTCCATGACAACGCACCTAGGTCAAAACAGCAAATTAGATATTTTTCTGCAATAAACATCTCATTTACTCTGAAAGGTTTAACATCCAGGTTTATAATGTGTCTAAAATATATTTATTAGCTAGCCATTATTTAATACAGCAGCTTCTGCCCAGAAATGGCTGTCCAGTGACTGGGGATTCAGCTCCAAGTGTATGGGATCTCTCCTAAGCCTTTTGGCATTTTAAACAAATGCTGTAATGCTGTTTGGCTCACAGTAACCTACTGTGAGCTCTGGGGAGAACTAAGCAAACAGTTTAAATGTTATACAAAAGTTTTTATTTAATTGAATTCAAACATTTATGAAATTATATTAAATTAGGTCATATGCATAGGTTATCCAGTATTTAGCTTTTTTTTACCAGTAATTGCCTATACATCTAATTTAAACTTTAATGACATTATTTAAGAAAAAGATTTTCTTGATCTGAGGGCAAATATGCTTTATTTATAGGCCCTTTCTCAGCCTGAGAATGGAAAGTACGAATGTGTTACTCATTAAGGCCCACGTTGTTACGTGGCTGAATGACTAAACCACTGCTTCCCCAGGGTGCCTACACCAAAAAGCACTGGAGTCAGCAAAGAGAAAAAGAGGTGTTCTCATTTCCAGGGGTCTGAATCGAAAAAACGATTAGTAAATCTCCGAAATAACAAGGGGCTTTACTCCCCAGAGCTGCCTGGAAGTGGCTCTGAACTCAAACTCCGACCACATCTGATGGAATCAGATGGAATTGCCTCCCGCCTGGTGATAAAACCTGGCCAAGGGTGGTCAACTGGGTGCTGACCCGAGCAGAGCTCGACGGATGTGCCGCCGTGTCCCGCCTTCTGGGCTGCTTTGGTTTGGCTCCGGCCAACCTTGAGCAAGTGGGGAGTTTGCAAGAGCTCCCAGGTGTGTCTTGGAGGGCTCTCCTGGCACCTCCATGCTGCTCCTGAGCTGGGCACACAAAGCGCTTGGTGCAAGATGTAAAGGACACACCAGAGGCTGGAGCTCACATCTGCATCAGGTGTGAGTGACGTTGTGTCTCAGAAGTGCTGTTAGATAAAACACGGCCCCGCCTCCTCAAAATGCTCTGGTCCCCACAGGGGTGAGGACAAACCTCCTCAGTGTCCACCAGCTCTTTCCAGGTCCCTTCTAGCCTGGCTTCGCAGGGAAATGCAGCTTTTCCAGATGTGCTCTCTCCAGCCTCCTCCCAGCAGCTCCTGAACTTTTTGGCGTGATGGGAAGCCCTGAAGCTGTCCCAGCTGTGCTGAGATGTGGTGGGGTCAGGGGCTGGGGGCTGAGGAGCACGAGAGCTTCTCTGGGCAAGCCACAGCCATGTCCAGGTACTGCTTGTGGATGGTCCCAGGGACACGAGGGAGGGCTGAGGCTCGGGTGGGAGAGGGGAGCAAAGGAAAATCCTATAGGGAAAATGGCTTTAATTTATAAATGGCTTGATTAGTGTTTCTGGGCACAGAACAACTCATTTCCTTTCATGTGATCAGCCCAAGCTACACGGTAGGACACGCCTAGTTCTGTTTACAGTGATGATAGTGACACGACTGGCATCCTCAGCCAGACCCCACCTCTTTAAAAAAGTATTTCATTCATACAGATTTTCTTCTTGTTTCCGTCTGAGTTGAGTTCAGCAAGGGGGCAGGACAGAGAGAGGTGCTCCAGCCTTGGTCTGGAGCTCTGAAGAGCATCTGCAGTGTGCACACACCAGGGCCAGCTGATTTCTAGTGCCAGTGCTTTGTGTAAAATGACACACTGGGCTTCTTCCTTCACAATACCAGCTGGATCTAAGGATGAATTAGCACAAAGGAGAATCCCTGCAGCAGCAGTGGGAAGGAGAGCAGGGACTGGACCTCAGCCACAGCTCGGGAGTGCCTGGGCTGGGCTGGAACACTATGAAGGTGCTTAACTATTTTATGGTCACTTTGGAAAATAAAGTGTAATAATCACCTTTTAGTCTGCAAGTCAAAGGTGGATTGTTGTGTTTTGAGTGAAAATAGGCAGCTGGATCAAACACCTTTTAATGCATGGATTTTTATTTTTGAAAAGACTCTCTGAAGATAGCCTGGGTCAGCTCTGCTTCTTTTTCCTAAACTTTCAGCTAGAAGAGATTTAGAAGGACTTTTTTCATGTTGCAATAGGAGTACATAGATGCAAGTCACACCCTCCTGAGGTTTCCCTCGGACAAAAAGTGAATATAAAGTTCTCGATGAAAGAAGTATGCTTTACATAATTCTGCTCCTGATATCCACAATTCCCAAGCAGAAAATAAGAGAGCAAAGCTTACAAGGTGAGGCCAAGAAAGAAGCAGTGAGAGGTGAGGGCTGGGGGAGGTCAAGAAAATCTCAGCACGTTTAAATATCAGACATGTTGCTTCCCACCCTCAGAGCACATCTTTTAATCTGAACAGCCCTTGCACCAGTGAATGGGATTAAGTGTGGAAGAAATTTATGGCATTAGCTATGCCCTGCCCACACCTCCCATCCCACGTTGCACAAACCTATGCAGAGCACATATTCCATCTTGTCTGTGATTCATATCTGCAGCCAATGTGTTAATTACTACTCAAAATAAAGGTCAGAGTCAGCGAGCACTGACATGCAGATCACCAGAAGAACCGAAACATTTATACGCATATTGACTTCCAGGACTGGCCACCAACTCCTGTGACAGCTGACTTGACACATTCCATGTCCCTTTATTTAGTCCTGGGTAGTTTATTTAGTAGCTGGGTAGTTTTGGGGCGGGTCTGAGCTGCAGCAGTGCCTGCCAGGATGTCCCTCTCCCCATGCACAGACCAGGCAGGCACTAGGTGGCTCTCGAGTGACGGGCTTGGGTTATTTAGAAACAGCTTTCTAATGATAACTTCCCTCCCTGGCTTAGAACTTTGTTCAAAATCTCTGTTGCCTTCTTCTCGCAGAGTGGTTTTGTTTGTTTGTTTGTTTTTTCCACAATTCTGCTTCTCCTTCCCAGGAACTGGGGAGTTTGTTGTTCCTTGAAGTGGATGGGAAAAAACAGGGCTCTGTTGCTCTGCTGGCACAAGGCTTAGGAGGAGCTGGCTGGGACTGCCAGAGTGCCCTCACACCACAGAGCTGTGGAAGAAGGAAGCATTTCCTGACTTCCACCAAAGCATTCATGAAGACCTGCACAACTGAGTTAGCTTAGTTGGCTTAACTGGCACTAATTGGCTTCCCCTGGCCGGTCATGTCACTTCAGAAGTGATTTTCACGTTACCTTCACAGAGAAATACTTCTGGTCCTTCTGAGAATGTGACAACAATTTCGCTATTTCAGTAGGCAAACAGCTACCATCAGACTTTGGCTTTCAAAAACAACCAAACAAACCCCAGACTTTGTAAGCAATTGAATGCTCTTGGAGTCTTCTCCCTGTTGAGATGTGGTGATCACACAGAACAACTGCTGACAGCAGCACAGCTCTGAGTTCTGCAGAAGAGCTGCAGACTGAGAGGTTTAGTAGCCTTCCTCCAGTAAACAGAAATAAACAGAAACCTAATTTCCTCCTTGTGAAAACACACAGAGGAGCACACTTTCTAAACACGGCACGCACTTAAGATCCCAAGGTAAAGCTTTCCATCTGGGGAATGTGTCATGGAAAACTAGGTCATTTTGTCTGCCATTGGATTTGTACTCAGTGGCTTGGACATGGACACTTGTAATGTGGAAATGTGGGGGAGTCCAAGCTCTATAATGACGGGTTTCAGGTGAAAGTAAAACTGTCTGGAGATTACAATACTGAGAACGCTGAAGTTTCTGGCCTGTTTAATGATGGCTGTGACAAGGGTTGGCTTTGGGAGCTTTTCTGCTCCTGGAGAAGGGCTGCTTCTGCTGCTGAACCTTGTCATGGACACCATGGGTGTTATTCAAGTGCCTATTTCCTACTCCTCCTCCTGATTCTCCTGGAAAGAAATGTGCATGTGTAGGCAGGGGCACCTAGGGGTGGGCTGGCAGGAGGGCTGCAGGACATTGGCATGAGCTGCTCTGTTCATCTGTGCTGTCAGGAACTCTCCTTTGCAATTTCACAGATGTTTGGGTGAGAAGTGTACCCCTGCAGCCTCCCACAAGTACAGTCATAAGTAAATTCTTTCTGGGTATGTGGATAGGGTCTACTTAAAGTTGCCTTAATAGTCTTGAAACCTTTTGCTGAGGTGTGAGCTGCTGACCCATCCTGTGTGCCCAGCTGGACTGTTCAGAAGGAACAAAGCCCCAAACTGAGAGCATTACCAGCAATCATCTGTGGGATTACCATCAACAGAAACATCATGGAGAGGCACAGTGTAGAAAATAGCAATTTCCATGGAGTCCTTCACTTTCCCATTCCCTGGTAGTTAAACACTTCACAGAACTACAGCAGAGAAGGTGGAATGAGGAATGATGGCAGCTCCTTGTGCAAAGTAAATAGATCTCCTCAGGTCCATCTGCCACATTAGATCAGGAGATGCCAACATTTAAAAATTTGCATTTTGAGGGATGAGACAAAGTAAAATGTTACTGTGCTGCACATGAACCTTCCAAAAGCACGGCTCAGTCTCCGATCACACGCTAGCAGCCTCCAAACTCAGACAGGAAACACCTGGACTTCTGTGGTCAAACATCACTGGGAGTGCACTGTACATTTTGGAACAGATCATTTCGAATTGTTAATAAATATTCATCTTCTTGCAGTAAAACACTGTGTGTCCACTGCTATAAACACTGGTGAAGCTAAATTAAATATGAGCAACGTTAGTCCTCTTGACTTTTTTTCCTCATAAAAAAGAAAAGAATACTTGACTTCCCCTCCAAGAACATCTTAAGTTTTAAAACCTTAAAATCCCAGAGATAATTCTGTTGGATACACAACTTAAATATCTCCGTTTCTGTTATATTTATTCTTTGTTAACACATTCTCCCATCTTTTCTAAAGGGCTCATTATAAAGCTCACTAAAATGAAGTCTTTGTTTCCTTTCCTGGGAAAAGCCTTGCACCTTGGCCAACACAGCCCTGTGGGCTCATACAGGAGTTCACTGTCGCTCCCCTCATGGTCTTGATTTGTAAAACAAATCCAGAGATGTCCTTAATTACGTGAGAGCCAAAGGGCAAAATGCAAATTGTATACAAATCCTCAGGAAACCTCACAAAATGTGAGTCTCTAGTTTTGCTGCATTGGTCTAACTTAACATTTGTGATACACGGCTCCAGAATCATGCCCTGAATTGAGATTTTCCTAATTTTAGGATTAATAATTTAATTGGTGCAAATCAGCCCTGAAACGAAGGAAGACCTGAACTTTCTGCTCCTGAAAGAGCCAGAGATGGGGCTGCAGGAGACACAGCTGACAGATGATCCAGGCTGGACTCGGTTCCAAATCACAGCATAGATTTGTTCCAGGTCACAATAAACAAATCTTGCATGCTTCCATATGCTTATACATAAGGCTGATCCTTTAGAGATAATTTGCTCAGTTTTGGGGGCTGTTTCCATGTTTCTCTTGCCTAACTATATATTTTTAAAGCCTGCTTGATAATGCTGTATTTCTGTGTCCTAACAGCTTGCATTGTTTAGGTTTAACATAAGCATTCACCAATTTTCTACTAAAATATATTGCCCGTGGAAAATTAATATATTTTTCTGTCTTTTCTCAAAGCATTTTAATACTCAGGAAAACAAGATAACATAAATCTAAGGAAAGAAAAGCTGCTTTCAATTGAGCAAGAAAAAAAATAAAAGGCAAAGTCTGTTGTGCATGTGTGTCAACAGCTTTCAAAGCTGCAAGTGGAGCCCAAAAAGCAATCAGAAAAATCCTACTGCTCATACAAAAAAAATTTCCCTTGGTGAGAACTCCACCAACACTGAAGCAGCCTTAAAACTTGGCTTATTGTGTCTGTCTGTAGCTGCACAAAGAAGACTACTTGTTTCTATTTTCTGAACGTGTTGAAAACTAGAGCATGGCAGCTGTAATTCTGCTGCAGAGCTCCCCCAAACAAACACCAAAACAACCGTGGCCACCTGTTTTGAACCGACTTCAGCTGTGCAAAATGCCTCTCCAAAGGGAAAGTGCTGGGGAATATTTATGAGACCCTGAAAACAAGTGGGTTCTAACTGAGAGTCTCCTCTCTGCACAGCACTGCGTTATTTATTAAGGATCTGCTGCTTTGTCCCCTCTGCCCCAGGGAGGGTTGTTTATTTGTGCAGTCATCACTGCTGTGAAGAGGAATATTTCTTTACAGTGAGATGCATGATGTAGGGAGAACAGAGATTTCAGGCTCAGTTGTTACTGCTGTCCGATGGGACAGCAGAAGGAGGATGCTGGACATCCTCTGGACATCCTCTGGAGCTCCTCCAGGTGCCCCTCATGCTAGATGAGAGCTCTGTGCACAGCGTGGTGCTCGGTGGGCAGAGCCCATCCCTGAGCACCAGCTCTTCCCAAGCTGGGCCCTGGCTGACACTTCAGGTTTATTAATTAGCCTGGCCTGGGTAGCCAACACAGAGTCCTTCATGTGCATTTGCCTCTAGAGGGGCTGAATGACATCTGGAATATGCAGCACTTTGGAGAGACACGGGCACGGCTCACAGACTCCTGCTCCTTTCAAACACTAGCCAGGCACCCTACGGGGTACATCCTACAGCAGCCACAATATCCAATAATAAGATAAATAAATAGAACTGTAGTTAGTGCAACATCTGCTTTGCAAATTGTCTCGGAACCACCTTCTTTCCTCGTGACATTCACAGCAGTGATTTTTTCTGACTGTACCTTTGCAGTGCTGTGGTTTAAATGATGCCACAACCCCCTCCTGCCCCGCTCCATCGGCCGGTGCTGCCCCAGGAGCTGCTCCTCACTGCCAGCACCCTCCCAGCTATTGCCACATGCAATTTCCTGTCTGCTGTTGACACAAATAGGCTTGCAAAATTGCAGAATTCTGAAATGCCATTGTGCTCTTTAGCATTTCCATAAGTGATCAGGCAGTCTGGGATTTAAAGGACGCAGAAAACAAAACCACTGCGTGAGACGCCCCAAGTGTTCAAATAAATAAATTCTTATAATGAGTGGTTCAAGAGCTTGAAAGGGTCCATGCAAAACATTCTCTGGAAGTTTGCAAAGTTCTGTTTAGCAGCATTACCTACAAAACAGTAGGGCTGAGTAACAGAGCCAGATAGTCAGCTTAAAGATAGACACAGAAGGTGGAAGGGCTTCCTCAATGGCTGAGATGCTCCCCCCTAAGCCATCTAAACTGAAGCAATTTTCATATAGTAAGGAGGTCATAGATTATCTGACATGAAGACTATTTTTGCTGAACAGTAGCTAAGCAAAGCTTTCTTTTTTTCTTGACTGACTGGGGCCAGTGTGATGGAAATTAAATGGATGGGATGGGAGAAGATTAGCTCATCCACCTTGAACAGATTTAATAATCCTCATGATTTTTTTTTTTTTCCTTTGGAGGGGGGAGGTGGTTAACTCCATCCTCTAATAGCAAAGAAGGAGAAGCTCCCATCAACACCAGATCCCCTCAGCATCATGCCCTGGGATACCCAGCTGACTGTCCCCACTGCTGGGTATTCTCATGTTTTCCCTCTGCTGCCCAGACCTGCTGCCAGGGCTCGGGGGTGACTTCACTGCAGACATCCAGGCAGAGACCAGACTTTTCCCTTGCAACATTCAAAACACTCCTGGTCTCACTTGGTATCTAGAGACCTTTCATTTTAGAATTTATTCCAGCTGGACTGCAGAGCTGGGCTGAGATTTCCTCGCTGGCCTTGCTGAGGAAAAGCTCACTCTGTTCAGGGCCTCTCCCGCTCTCATGAATGACTTGTTTGTATGGGCGGTTTTGCCACCAGGCTTGGGACTCTGAACACTCTCACTGTTACTGTTTAACTCCAGTAAATCAGTTAAAGACTAACTGTGGTGTTCCGGAGAAATATTTTATTTCATGCAATGAGACTGGCCTACAGTCCTGGATCCGACTTCCAGACTGGAAAGACTATAAAGAACAATGATTTTGAACTCCGCTGCATAGTTTGCAGTGACTTAAACACCCACAGAGTGAGGAAGAGGAGGACTTTGTGCTTTAGAAAACTCAGATGTGACTACATCTGCCTTTCCAGACACTGTGCTGGCTGAGAAAATAGTCTACTGGGTCTAAAAAATCAGCAGAGAGGTATAATTATGAAGGTATTTCTAATGAAAGATTTCACTGTGCATTTCTGTAGCGAACTGAAGAGCTCAGAGCAGACATTGTTATGGTGACTCCTGAGCCACCAGTTCAAACGGGGCAAACACGGATGTTGGGAAAAATGCCTTTCCAAGAAACCCTCCACACTGTGAACTCCAGCCCTGCATTTCTCCAGAAGCCTCTCAAGTACGACCATGTGGATTTTCAATGGCAGCAACATCCTGCTCGCAGCTGATGTTTTGTCAAGCTGTTTTCTTCCCCAGGCCAAGTCAGGAGAAAACACATAAATATCCTTCCAAGCAGCTCACTAATTTCCCAGCTGACATGCATTTTGCATTCCACTATTTGCACTCTCTTCTCCCGACACACAGTCCGTGTTGTTACAGAGAAAGCAGTTTATATGAGCACACTGGCCTGGCACAGGTTAAATTCTTCTAGCAAATCTCAAGGAAAAACCTGTGTGGGCACTCTTTTCACTGGAGATTGGAATATTTTTATTTAGTGTAAATTTGCTAGGAAAGGGTTTAACTGTCCTAAATGAGAAAGTTTAGTTTGAAAATTGGAGGTTGGCACCAATTAACTCTGATTTTATTTTTTTTTAACTCACTCAAATTATTTTATGGAGACTTTTTCCATGAAGAGAACCCATTAAACTCTCTATCATTTTGAGATCCAGTGCTTTCTGCAACCAAACTGAACTGCTTTAGGGTACAGAGACGATGGTAAGTCTGTTTTGCATTATTCACCATCTGAATAGGGACTAATCCCACTAAAACATGCAGCCATAAACCAGTGAGGGATGAAAATCAGCTCAACTGATAGGTAGGGTGCAAGAAGAAAAGGAAAACCCTTGATGCAAAATATTAAATGAGTTTTAAATCCCTGTATGAACAGAAAAACTTCTGACATCTGAAGCATGATTTAGTACTACACCAGGTGTTGATGTATTTTGTGTTGTCAGAAAAGCATATGACAGTTTTGTGTAGGATTTTTGCTTTAATTATCAGTGTGTGAAAACAGCTTTAGGGAGGTGATCACAGCAAGTCTGAAGCTTTGCTCTGATTAACAAATTAGCCAGTTCTAAACAGATCAAGTAACAGTCAGAAAAGCTGATGACCCTTGAAAGCAGGCTTAAACTTTCATTGGGCCACTTATTACAGACCACTTGCTTTGGTGCAAACCATATCAGGTGTGCCCCCTTGGACCAGAAAATCTCTTTATTAAAAAATGAAAGAGCACTTGGTTTTCACTGGTTGCTTTGAAGTAGCAGCAGTTATTCCAAGTGAGAGGGATTTTCAGGACCCAAAGAGTCTGTATTTAAAAAGAGCTTGCTTACACTGGCATGCTCCAATTTAATTAACTCAGATTTATAAGTAGAAGATCTGTGTTAGTTGCACTTGTAATTGGAAAGACAAAATTTTTTTTTAAAAAAAGACTTGATAATCAGATGGAATTTGTAGAAAGAGGAGAGTATTTTTCAAGTCAGCACATCAGAAAACATGATGTTGTTGAATGCTGAATAATTCCTTTTTCATACTTGGGTGGACCCCTTTGGAAAACATTGCCAATTGCTGTACATTGTGATATTCAGAGCAGGATTTGCCTGGACTCCAGAGGCTGCTGAGCTGGGCAGAGCCACCCTGAATAACTAAGCTTTTTCCTTTTATCCCTGTGGTTTCTCAAATTTTAAAATGCTAAATACTTCAGCTTCTCTTCAGTCTTCAGAGGTGCTATTTGTCAGGAAGAGAAATGATTTCTCTGCTGGCCCTCTCTAGTGGATTTACTTGCTCAAAAACAGTGTTCTACACACAATTAAACGTATAAATTAGGTGGGATCTCACAAACTGGGTCACTACAGTGCCTTGCAGTTCAGCATTAATAAAGGATCTAACAAACCATTTCAATAATTCAATTAATGAAAAATTCTATTTATGAAACATTCATCTTTTGGCAGAGAGTAAGACTAGGACAGTACAGCAAATGACACCAGATACTGAATTTACAGCTGTTGCAGAGATTTCTGATCATTATCTATCTCATTCATTATAGATTCCCTGTGGAAATGGCATTCCTCTTCTAAAACTACACTACCATATGCTGTGATATTAAGTCATGAAAGTCACTTCAATATTAACGTGCAGCTCAGAATTGCTGCTTGGAGAAAATGTAGGTCCTGACCTTGCAGGTACTTTTGAATGAATAACTTCATAAAGGAATGTATTCACAAAGAGCTCTGGAAACCCAGAATGCCTTTCTCCAAGAATTAGAGAGTGGCTTGTCAGTGGATATTTTCACTAGGGAAGGGTGACATCTGACAGAGCCACCAGACTTGAAGCTGAAAGCACATCCAGGGTTTCTCTCTGTAGGACACCCATCACAGAACGCACCCTGTGGTGGGCACCACCTCACTGAGATCTGAGTTTACTCAGGGGTAATGTTTAGACATCAGAGCCCAGAACATATTTTCTTAATCTCCAGTTTTCAAGCTGCTACAGAATCTCAGTTCCAAAGTATGATCTAGTCTAGCTTGGGAATCTTCATGTGAAGGCTGTTAGTGCATCTGGTTTGATTTGTTTCTAATCAACCAATGTGGATTCTTAAAATGTATTCCCTTGGAAAGTTTAGCTGATATTTTCAAGGAAAACAATAAAGTAAATTCAGCTTTGACATGCACTTTTTTTTGCTTACACAACAAAAACTTCTGCTTTCAAGTCTGTGGTGTTCCAGAGACACTGGGGAACAGAAGTACTTTTTCCTGCCAAAGTACGTGTTTCTGTTCTAAGTAGATTATTTAAAGAAACCTATCCTGTTAAATTAAAATCCTCAGTGCACCCATTCATAAATGAACATTGCCAGTAGCAAATTTAAAAAAAAATCTGAATTAATCAACAAAAAAAATTCTTGCAGATCTATGTATTTTTATCAGCTACTGAGATGACCTGTGGGAATCTTAATTTTCTGTGAGTCAGATCTGTGCCCCAGCAGGTACAAGACCCAAGGAGGCAGCTGGGGAGGAGGTTCCCACACCCAGGTTCTGCAGACAGCTGCTTCACCCTAAGTCTGTGTCCCTGTGGTGGCACCTGATTCTCTGCCACCTTCCTTCCTTCCTTCTGCTTGTGTTCTCACTTGGCTTCAGCACCAGTCTGTTGGTTTCCTGCTCTGTGTCATGTCCCAGTTCCCGTTTTGCCTGAATATTTATCTTTCTCTTGGTTGCTCTCCAGTCTCAGTTGACTGATGTAATTAATGGGTCTGAAATCCATCTTGTTTCATCCCTCCCACTTTCTGGATTATTGAAATACAGCCCTTGGGAATATTTACCCACATCCTGACCCTTTGGCTGATGCTTGGCTGCAGAACATGCACTGCTCAGTAGAACTGCCATTCTTCCTATATGCAATATGGAATAACTGGGGAGATTTCCAAAACAATAGAATTTCACAGCACCCTTTTATATATTAAATATCTGAGACTGGTAAAAAGATCTATAATTAGTCATACTGGGCACCTTTTCAGGCTATTTGTTTAGTAACTCACACTCTGCCAGCTTTATCCAGGAGGTTGAAATTATCCACACTGGGTATCTGCTTCACATTTAGTTTTGTGGAAAAAAATTCAAGGGGAAAAAAAAAAGAGAAAAGGCTCATCTGTTTCTGAGGATGAATATAGGGGAAAATATGCTGCTTTGCACACAGTGAGCATTAGGACATCAAACCCCTTCCTTCCCACACGAGCTGTGGTGGCTATTGCTCTGGCAGGTGAGGTCACCTGTGCCTGTGCTGGGAGCTCCAGCTTCCCTCTCCCACCGTGGGGACAGGACTCAAGGGACTGCATGAAAATGAAAGCAGCAGCCTGGCTTAAGGCCCAGGGCAGCAGCAAAGCCTGGGGTTTGCAGGGGCAAGTTGTGCCTCAGTGAGTCTGAGACTGGCTGGGGCAGATTTAAACCCCAGAGTGCAGCACCGGGGAAAAGGAGCCAGAGGGACAACAGAGAACTGCAGGATCATTAAGGTTGGAGAAGACCTCCAAGGGCATGATGATGGGAGAGTTTTGGGGGAAATATGGTCCAGCATTGCTGAGTGCTACGGATCACCCAAAATGAGATGTTTTCAGGTGGCTACAAGCAGGATGTTGCCCAGTGTGTCAATGCCCAGCCATCCGGCTGACCTGCTGTAGCGCTGCCACCCCACAGGCTCGCACTTCAGCGCAGTCCCCTCCCTGAGTGTTCAAAGCTATGATGGAATTCTAAATGTTCTGAAAGATCCAGCCTAAGGATTCTGACCCATCCAACCTGGCCTGTCACCCACCAGGGCATTACTTTTTACCCTGTCCTGAAGGGAAGTTCTAGCCAGGTAGGGTTGGTCTCTTCTCCCAGTCAGTCAGCAATAGGACAAGGGGGCAGGGCTGAAGCTCTGCCAGGGGTGGTTCAGGTTGGATATTAGAAGAAAATTCTTTACAGAGAGAGTAATCAGGCATTGGAATGGCCTGTCCAGAGAGGGGGTGGATTCACCATCCCTGGAGGTTTTTAAACTGAGATTGGACATGGCACTGAGTGCCCTGATCTGGTAAACACACTGGAGTTGGACCAAGGGCTGGACTCGATGGTCTCGGAGGTCTTTTCCAACCCACTCAATTCTATGATTCAGGTTCCCACCTCATAATACATCACTTTGCAGTTGGGGAGATTAATTAAGGTTTGGGAAAAAGGTGCAAAAAGGCACAACTGTGGCAAAATGGGTCATTCACCAGAGAGTATCCCTGTGTGAAGGCAAATATCCAGAGGCCCCAAAACAACAGCTTCCCCCCTCCCTCCCAACTGCAGGGAGAAAAAAGCAGGAGGGGGCATGGGGGGAAGAAACCACACTAGATGAAAAGTGAATTCTAATACTACTGAAGCAGTATGAATTTATACAAATATATATATATATATATACACAGAAAAAAAAGGAACTTTGTATTACTATATGCACACACACACACTCAATAGAGAACAAGTAAAAAAGGTCTTCTTCCCAGAGAGAGATATGCAGCTCTCCCTGAAGAGACAGCAGGTCCACGACTGATGCCCTTCACCCCAGGAAAAGGACTGACTCAAAACTTCCACCTACCCCTTCTTATATCTAAGCTGATGTAAAATAAGATGGAACACTTCACTTGGATACAGCAAACCATGTGATTTGTCTCCCAGGAAGGCCTAAAGTCAAACCACCACAGTACTCGGTGATCCCTGTGAGCCCCGTCCAACAGGGAAGATTCTGTGATTCCGAAGATGAGCCCGTCGTGTGGAACAGCCACCGGCAACTCGGGGAACACAAAAAGTCCCTCGAAGTTGCTCGTCCCAGCCAGGCCAGGCACTGAAGGGATCCGGGGGTGGGGGGACAGTGTGTGACCAGAGGGGGAAAGGAAGGCGGTGCAGCTGCCGCTGGGTCTGCCAGCGTGGAGATGAAGACTCTGTCCACACCGTCCCACGCACAGCCGGGACGGGAGAGCCCTTCGCAAGGCGTTAGGAACTCCCAGCTGCCCAGGGGAACAATAACCCCAGAAAATTGCTGTCCCCGTGGATCGGGGTGGCAAGAACCAAGGTCAGAGCTCAGCCCTGGTGGTGCCAAGGGCTGTCCTAAAGCACATGTGATACAGCTCCCGTAAGGGTGGGCGCGTTCACACTCTGCCGCAGTCCACCCGGGACACCCGCTGATGGGAGGGGGGAGCTTCAGGCTCCTCGTGGTTAATCCCTCCAACGGCCCAGTGACTGCTTTCATGAAGTCTGGGAAGATTAAAACTGCCTGGCTTTTTTTTTTTTTTTCCCTCCAGAAGTTCACAAAACACCACCAGTGCAACGTTAAAAACCTGCAGGAGCACCTAAAAATGCACTTGAGATAGAAACAGCCCCAGGAAGGATATGGACATTGGAGTTTCCAGACAAGCTCTGAGGAATTATTTAACACAAATTATCCAGGGCATTAGGACAATACAGATTATATCTCTGTTGTAGTTGGGGTAACCCTACAAAGCTGGGAGGAAAAGGCTATTCTGCTATTCAAAGCATTTCTTCTCCTCAGCCGAGTTTTTTTGTTCCCTGAGGAAAGGTGGAATGCCTAAACAGATTAGAGAGGAATATCTGACACTTTTATTATTGCCTTTTCAGGAAGAAGCTAATATTAAACATGAAACAACACTCTGCCCTTCAAACTCTGAAAGCCTGAGAGTTAACTGTGACAATTACAGTTCTGCCCTCAGCAGTGAAAGTCACACTGACATGTGTGAAAGGGTGAAATCATGAAGGGCTGGAAGGCTGTGTGTCAAACCTCTCCTAAATTCAGCTCTCCTGAATGCTTAGGTGCTTAGGGATCTGGATTTCATTAGGCAGCAGGATCTTCACTGGGGGCTGTGGAGCTCAGGTTTGCATCATTTCAGGTCTCTTTTTGAATATAAAATGGGCCTTGTTCGTGGCTGTGATATTATTCCTTCTCATCTGAAAAGGTACCCAGGTTTTTGTGCTGTGTCTCCTCCTCTGTGGCTGCCTTCCACATGAATTGGAGTTTTTCTGCTTTAAACATCTTGGGTGATCTTTTTTTTTCCTTGGCAGAAAACTATGTTCTTTGTGTCCTCATTTCTTATGATGACCAAGAACCAATGTACCTTATTCTCATATTTCAGTTCTCTAGATAATCCAAACACTTTGTGCTGCTAAACTTGAAGTTAAAAGTAAACACAGGAAAAACAGGTTGTTGAATTTTCCATCCTCTGAAATCCTCTCTCTGCACCCTTATTGTTTCAGCCAGTGTGACAGGGCACAGAGTAAGTTCAGGAGCACAAATCAAGATGTGTGACTATCTGCTTAATTTCAAAATAATGGTCTCTATGCTTTCTAGCTGATGTTTCTCAGTCTTTACACACCGTGGGGGTCCTGGCCATGGGGCACTGGGAACACCCTTGGAATCTGCATCCCACACTGTTACTGCTGTTTTGATGGGAGCATGGAAATTTTACAACTTGCTTATTCATCCTTGTTTGTAAATGGTCCAGAGAAATCTGCCAACTTCTTACCCACACATTGGCCATTCTTCTGAAAGTGTGAAAACATGACAGCGTTTTTTCCATCTAAATGAAAATGTCTTTCTCAATGTAAATATTTGTGGATGAAATGCAGTCCTCATTTTCTACACTGGCAGCTTTTTTCTTCTTCAAAGCACAACTTGAAGTATTTATAACTCGAGCTGATTACAAATAGCACATTTTTTAGATCTAAGGAAATTTTCCCACTACCACTCAACTGCTTTTACCACTTGTACTCCACTAATATGTATTTATACTTATGGTATAAATAACTAGGAATGGAGAATTCATAGGTATGCAGAACAGATTAATGCAATTAGAGGACAACCTAATGCTACTTTTCATACTTAAATCTCTGACTAGTTCTACCAAAACTGTATGGAAAGGCAATCTGATCCCCATCTTGCCTGTTCAGAATTGTTTATGATACATGATTAATCTTCAGTAAGACAAAGATGTGAATTTATATTTTCTTTTGCACTCAGGCAAGGTTACAAGTAAATATTATATGACTTCAGAGGAATTCAGTATATAATAAAGTGGATCAAAAATCTAGCAAATTGACTAGGCAAATAAATAGTATCCACAACTCTACAGATCTTCAATTGGAATAAGAAAGTAAATAGTTGTGGTGGGCTGACCCTGGATGGATGCCAGGTGCCACCAAAGCTGCTCCATCACTGTCCTCCTCAGCAGGGAGAGGAGAGGAACTACAAGAGGCTTGTGGGGTGAGATCCCTCTCCAGTGACTCATGGGCCAAACACACTCCACTGGGGATATTACTTTCATTTATTACCAATTAAATCAGAGTAGAATAATAAGAATTAAACCCTAGATCTTCCAACAGCTCCAGTGTGGGACCTTTCTCGTGGGGTTCAGTCCTTTGGGAACAGGTTGGATCCTTCCATGGGGTGCAGTTCTTCCCCTTCTTACCCATGTGATGCCAGAGGTGCTGCCACTGCTGCTGAGGGGCCTGGCCTTGGTCAGCAGTGGGTTTGTCTTGGAGCTGCTGCCACTGGCTCCACAGGACATTGGGAAGCTTCTGACAGCTTCTCACAGACGCCACCCCTGTTGCCCTCCACTCCCAAAACCTGGCCACCAGATCCATGGCAAGAGTCAAGCAGCTTTCCAAAAACTCAGTCATGTGAGAGATGAGAAATCTCTCTAAATTTAGTTATAACAAGAAGGAAAAGATGAAAAGAAAATTAAATAATAGGGCATGTCTTCTGGTGTTGTTTTTCCACTGAACACAAAAAGCAGTGATTTACATTAATTGCAAACCTAACCCATCATTTTTTTTAACTGACCATAATTTTTCCAGCACACTGATGAGCTGATGACAGCTGCTCAAGACTTTCCCATAAATGACATTCCTCAGCATTCTACTAACACTGAACTGCTACAGTATTTCATGTGCATGAATTAATCCCTATGAATTAATGTTATGGCTGTGCTGTACTCATTACTGTTACTTTCATGCACATATATTCCATGACTACTTGTAAAGGAATAAGGTTCACATTTTCTACATAAATACATAGTCTTTATGTCTCTCCTGACTCACTCTCATTAGCTATATCCCAAATGATGTTAGACATGAGACTGAGTTAGTATGTTGACTCTGGAATGCAGCAGTTACACGTGGTTGACTGGCCTCTTTGCTAAGGTTTATAGTGTAGTTCTGTAGTTCATAACACAGCCAACCTTCACAATATAACACCCTGCTAATAAAATAAAATAAAATTGTACATAAGGCCATGCTAAATAATGAAACCACTACTATGTTTCATTTACCTATTAAATTCCGTGCAGCAGTAAATGCTGTTAGAGAGTTTGTTATTCATGTGAGTAACCTCAAGGTTGCTGCCAACACTGCAAACACAGTGTTTCTACAAAGATGTTGAAAACAAATGATACAAGGCCTTGCAACTTACTCCTTATTACAAAATCAGAGTGGGCTTCCCAGAAATTATATGAAATCCCAGTAATGTTGTGGGCTGCACTGGAACGGAGCAATGGACAGGCAGTTGAGTCCACCTGCCAGATCATCTCAGGTGTCTGTTCCACAGGATTTCAAGATGTTCTGCTGCCATTTGTTGCTGGATTGACTCAGTCAACAAATTTATGTTCACCTTTTGAGTAGAATCACAGAATCCCAGAATGGTTTGGGTTGGAAGAGACGTTAAAGACCATCTCATTCCACCCCTGCCATGGGCAGGGACACCTTCCACCAGCCCAGGTTGCGCCAAGCCCCATCCAACCTGGCCTTGGACACTTCCAGCGATGGGGCAGCCACAAACACACAAGTGTGCATGAAATGCAAGGAAGCACCACAACTGTGAAGATTTATTTTCCAACTTCCACTTATTTCCATTAGGTAGGAGTTCCAAAAAAGGTGTCAGAGGGGCTTTCAGTCCTGAAAACTTAGAAGATGCTGGGACAGGCTGGGGACGGCCCACTCACAGAACACAACCCTTTTCTAGCCCCAGACTGAATAGATAACAATAGATAAATAGATAGCTGTTTGGGATCGTGAACAAATATGTAAGTGTACAATGGAATTATTATCTACCTTCACAATTCAGGAACTCTGAAATAAAACTCCATAAATAACTAAAAGAAAACACAGCAGCTTTAACAAAGTTCTGCCTTAACAAATCTTCACGGTGACCTCAGGATTCAATTTTAACAAGTTGGTTTTAATCCTGTTAGTTCAAGATCAAAGAAAAAGATTCATTGGCAGGGTTAAATGGAGCAACATTGAAGGATTTAGAAAAATAAGGCCAATACCCACACCAGTCCTTCTGTCCTAATTAAGTTTATATTTTTCCTAAGTATTGCTGGCAGGAATTAATACTCAGAGACTTAAGCCAAAGTATCTCATTTTAACCCGAGGACATTTTTTCACTTACTCTGACTGTAGTTCAAGTTTTCCATTTTGAAGTATTTAGCTTAATTTCCTACTGGAGAAAGTAAAGCTCTTCTCAGCAACTCTTCAAGTAACTACTATTTTCCTTTTTCATGACTGAGGCCACACTGCTGGGTTTGACAATGAACTATTTTGGTCTTTGTGGACAGTCCCCTCTGGTAAAAGCACTGACAAAACCACGGGGCAGCTTTCTCCTCAAGGACATGTTTGTTTCTGTTCCTGCAGCTGCTTTATCAGTGTGAAAAAAACGGGGAGAAAATGAATCCTAAATGTCAGTGGTCACTGTTTTGTAGCTACAGACAAGTAAATTCTGACCGGCCACAGAACACATTTACTGTTCACTGATCCTCCCCCAAAAAAACGAGCTTGTGATGGCCCAATTCTCAGTGGAACTTGTGCCCACTCAGAACATCTGGCACTTGGAGCCAGGTGGGTTCTCCCTGCTCTGATAATGCAACTGCTGTTCAGATTATCTCCAGCTGAAAACATTCCAGCTGCTGGGGCTGGTTGAGCCTCGTAGCTTTGCCCAGCAGAAAGGAATTCCTCAATAGCAAACACTGCCTAAGAATGGATCACCCATGGACCATCTCCTTGTTCTTCAGACTTTCTAGGGAGGAGAGAGGTGTTAGAGGGCAAGCAGTCTGCACTCAGCCTACCTGGAGAATAGGAACAGGCAAGCCAGGTCTGCAAATGTCTGAAAGATAACTTGACATATAAAATTACCACTAGAACCTCTAATAATTTTATTAGTCTTCTAGTCATTGGAACTTTACACTGCCTGTCCCTGATTTTCTCTTGGATTCCCGAGATACTTCAGTGCAAGTTAAGCACTTGTTACTTCTCCATCCTGTTTGTACTTTTGTCTGTACAAAATCTTTCATTAACTTGACTTGATCTCATTTTATTCAGTGATCTGAATAAATGCTCCAGGAGTTGCAGTTTTGATTGCCTCTTTGATCACCCTAAGATGAAGGATAGTTTCCACTGACTTTCCTTGGCTCTTATCCAGTGTAGCACATGATGCCAGACTGTCCTAAGACAAAATGGGGCGGTCACAACGTGGTTGGGAAAATATCCAGTGTTGTAATGTCAGTTCTTTGTGGTCTTCCTGGAAACCAGGCAACAAACAGTTAACTCAGGCCATCCATTTCTGCATCTGTGTGTGTACATGTAACATACAAACTTAATTAAAACCAATTGTCACTGCTGAAGTGTAACATTATTGAGCAAAACATGTATTTTGTCATGACTTCAAAATGAAAATGTGCCTTTTGACTTGTTATGGAAGTCTTGCTTGCCAGACATTTCTAAATAAAGCCCAGGAGACTGGATTTACATCTTCCCTCTCTTAACCCTTCTCTTAATCACTTCCCTCTAATTCCACTTTTTTTCAATGTGTGTGGCTTGAGCAAAGCCTCTTCTCTGTAATTGTCTTCTAAATTGGCAAAAGGACAGTGCAGGGTGTGACCCTCCTCCAGTTTTTGTGCACAGTTGTATCCTCCTGGGCCCCATTCTCCCAAGAGCTCGCCCACATCTCTCTTAAGTAGCCAAGATTACACAAAGCAGCCGGATTCCTGTTGCACATCTGTGCCTTCCTACAGCAACTGGAGCCATAAAATGAGTTGTCATCGTGGTATTTGATAATATTCTGAGCCAGAGGTACCGTGTTTTCACATCTGGGACTGAGTGGGTTGCCTCTTATGGTGTATCTGCACTACATAAGCAAGAATGGTAAGAAATGCAGCTGAGGTGTAGCAGAAAATGAAAGTGTTCCTCAAAATGTTCTTGTCAGGGATTAATTCTGAGCTGTTGCTTTTCGGTGTATTTTGCAGCCACTGGTAAGATTCCCCTGAGAGAAAATGTCTCTGAACTTTTGTGAGCAGTTGAAATGAGCAGTTAAAGTGCTTTTTTTAGCCCAGCTGTGCCCTCAGGTCCATATGGGCACACACCATCCCCTGCTCATGCCTTTGTGCCCAGGATGAGAGTGCTGCTCCCAGGCCGTCCCAGACTGTGCACCCAGAAAAGACATGCTCAAACAACAGTCAATATTGTGTTCTCAGAGACCAATTCTATAGCAAAAACATAAATTGCATGTTAGTCTAACATTATTGCTTCTGCCTTGATTCTCTCCTGTTCCTAAACCCCGATGCTTTCGCCACCAGATATTCGGTGCGAGCTGGGCTGATGGGTTTTGGCTGAGTTTTTAATAACTACCATCCACTGGCATACACTGACTTCTTTAATAAGTACCATCCCTAGGCACACATACCAGAGATGTAAAACAGTTTTATTAAATTAAGAGGAGGCACAAACTATTGAAATGATTTTCTTAATAATAAAAGGCAATTGTTTACATTTATTTACACTACTCTGAGTTTCAACTGTATACGTGATTGGCTATTTTGTAAAACCTCCCACACGAGTTTTTATGGGTTTTCAGAACAGGATTTTCTTACCAAACATAGTATTTTCCAACCTTTCTAGCTGCATTGTCCTAATGACTTCCATCCCTGGCTCCTGCATCCCTCCTGCTCTGGGGCGAGGTGAGGGTGTGTCACCTCCATCTCCCAGCAGGGCTGGGTCACCTCGGTACAAACCCAGCAGTGCTGTGTGCTCAAGCTGCTTCCTCACCTGCACCATGCCCCATTCTGTCTCCTGATAATCCAATTTATCACCTCAGTGACTGAAATGAACTGTCAGCAGAAGGGACCCAGCACGAACTGTGCCCTGAAGCTGGTCCTGACCACTTGGCACTGCTTCTCTGACCCACCAAACAAGAAATATCCATTACTTATCCCCAAACTGCTTCAGTTTCTGTGCACAATCCTTTGTTCCTCTTGTGCAACCATCAGGCCAGTTTCTGGGTTTAACTGCTTTTTAATTGGGTGAGCCGTGGGCTGTTTAATTTCTTCATGGTATCATAACTCAACAAGTTTACAGGATGCACAGTGCAGCTTAGTTTTATTTCTGTTCTTTAAGGGCAGCTTATAAGAAAAGAAAAAAAAATTATTATTATTATTATTCAGTTTTCACTGCTCCCTGGAATAACAACTCAATGTGCTTTACATGGAAGTTAGTATTATCAGCTATTACAGCAGACGACTCTCTTGAGAACTAGCTGGGAGAGTATTCTAACTACCTAAATCCTTAAAATATTATGGTAAACAACAAGAACACATTATGTGAGATACATCATGTAATATTTAGAAACTATTGTTAAAAAAAGGGCATTCACAGAAATATCATATTCTGACTGGTGTATTTTAGAGCAGGGACTGGTAGAAGCATGCTTACTGAAACCCTAAAAGTAGGGTAGTTTTGAGCAGTTTCTCTCAGCAAATATGAGCACTTTGGAATTATCTCTGATCAGTAATCCTACCAACAATCCTAACTAATTCTTCCCTTTATCCTCCTTTTCTCCTTGTGAGTTTCCTGAACGAGCAGGCAGAAATGGGGGAAGAGCACAAGCCAGCAGCTCTCTCAGCATCACTGACAAAACAATTTTCACGCTCCAGTATCAGCGTAGTAAGAATGTTATAAAATATACCATGAGTTCCCCCTGGCACATCCCCACACCTTCCTGCTGTGAACAGCACTTGGCTCTGACCCACCTGGTCACACTGTGGATGCTGCTGCTCCAGGGAAGATGGGATACAAAAGTATGAGGCATTTTGCTACCTCCTGCTGCATTTTTTCCCCAACAGTTCCATGTGTTTCTTTTGGGTAACGTGGTATCAGGTTAGCGTCACTATCCTACTACATTTCTCTAACAGACTGCAGTTATTGAAGTCATAAAAACATAAGATTTATCTGTAGGTGCTTGTAAAACCACGCTATTGTATCAGCATTTTATAGAGTATATCTGGAATTCCTTCTGATTTCTCAGATGTCTTTAATTTTCTGCAGTAATGCAGGTAAGATTAAATGCAAATCTTGGCAAACAAACCTCTGGCATTGCAATAACAGAGAGATATGGACTTCTCCATTATTATTCAGCTAGCAAAACTTACAAAATGCAGGCTTTTATTTTCTCCCTCAACTCTTGCAGACCTACTCTTTTATTTTGTGTGAGATATTTACGTATTAGAAATTACAGTTCTATGGCGAGAGGCACCTGGTTCTGTGCAAGGAAGTGACTGCACACACATGGCCCCAGGTATGCAGGAGCAGAGCTCTCAGGCTGGAACTCCTGGGACAACCAGCCCTGAGTGTCCTGTCTCATGTTTGTGCAAAGACACTGCCAGCTTGTTCCTAGGCAGGATCTCCTGCAGGCCATTTCCTCTGAGGAAATGGGAAAAGGAGAAGAAACAAGTTACTGTCTTCACGGGGCTGGTGTGAATCAGGGAGATGCTGGGCTGAGTTCCCAGCTGGTGTCAGTCCCTCAGCCCTTGATGTTGGATCCACGCTGCAGAACTGCAAACTGGAGCGTGTTGGGTTCACACGCTGCTTCTTTATGGCTCTGTCCATGTGACAGATTCACTGTTGAGTCCCAGCTGCTCCCACGTTCCCCTCTCATGGACCAGACCCTCAGCTGGGCTAAAACCACGGGACAATGGGCCAAACCAGGGTAACAGCTCACCTCCCTGCAAGTGGTTGTGTGAAGGGGGACGGGCAGTGCAGGAGGGACACACAGAAGATATTCCAGCCTTGGAAAAGTCTGGAAGGAGTCGCCACGTGTGGATGGCCGGAGGAGGCTGCGGAGCCTTCAGAGTGCTCGGGCTTATGGTGATTTATGTTTGCTCCCAGGTGCACGTGCATTTTCCAGCCCCCATACAGACTCCAGCACTGCGCTCCACAGTCACGAGAGATTAAAATTCCTGCACATTTTCTGGGAGTCTCAGCCCCGCTGAGGAAGGAGCACATGGGAAGCACCGTTTGGTGGATGCCTACAGGAATCCTTCACAGATACATATATTTTCTTAGCGTTTCGCATTAGCATGAATTAAAATGCTCCGTTTGGGTGCGATGTTATTTTAGTTAATTTCCTGCAGACTGTTTGCAGCCCGTTCCTCAGTGAATGGTGAATAACTCTTCAGTGGAACGCAGCGCCTTCAGCCCCTGCTGCTCAGAAGAGCTCCCCGCTCCTCAAGTATTAATTGTATCTGGTTATGTTTAAATGTCATTAAAATATGCAGCAAGTGATCTACGGGGATTCATATTTCTACCAAAAATCGAGCCTGCACCTTCACTTCCCGCTGCAGGAATCTGGGATGGGTTTTCCCCGCTGTGCCTGTCGCAAACATCTGCCACTTCTGAACGCTGAATAGAGCCCTTGCAACCCAAATCTGAACGTTGTAACCCAACGCTTCTGAGACAGAATATTGCCATTTTATTCATAAACTGTTTCAAGAAAGGAAAGGGGGAGCAGAGGTGAGGAGGAAAGCCAAGAGCGCTTTGACTTGCTTTCTGTTTTCAAGTGTCTCGGGGAGCCGCGTGCCAAGAAAAACAGAGTCCAGAGCAGTGAGCAGCGGGGAGATCCTGTTACAGCAGCCCAGCACCTCGGGAGATGGGGCTGCCTCGGGCAAGGAGAAGGGAAAGAAGGGGAGGAACAGGGATCTGGCTGCCTGTGCACCCCAACAGCTGCCTCTGAATAGCAGGGACCCCGCTCCTCGCAGGATGGGAGCCCAGCAGCTCATTCACGGGGGCAGGACAAGCAAAATCTGGCCCTGGCTGGAGCAGAGCTTTCAGAAATGGGTTATTTGGAAGAGGGATCATTATTATCAGAACAATAAGCAGAAGGAGGAAAAGTGTAAGTGAAGTTACACGTGGGACTACAAACTGCTGCACAGCTCAGGCGTTTAGAGATTTAACAAGGAGCTCACAAGAAGAGGAGGAAAACAAAGACATCCCCTTCCCAACACGGATGTGCATTTTCTCCGGGTGTATTTGTTAGTCTTATTTGAGAAAGGAAGTATTTTTGTTTAGTCAGGGTTCAGATGGTGGTAAATTATTCAGGTAACTCAGTCAGCAACTTACTGGTCCTGTACATTTGTACAAGGAGTTAGGACAAGCCTACAAAGCTCCTATTTATCCCTCTCGTAGGAAGAAAGCAGGGCTGGAAATCCTTCCAGGCCAGCAAAGAGGGAATGGGAAAAATGCAGAGCACATACCAATGAGTCTAAAGATGGAGCCTTTACTGCCAGGGATCAATGCCAGACTGTGCCCCACCTTACCCATGGAGCCTGTGTCTTTCAGAGGGATGATAAAACAGGAGTTCAGTCAAAACCAAAACTTGTGAAACTGTTAAAATCAGCCACACCAGGCTGGCATTGGCACAAGCTGTCACTGAAATGGGCAGGGCTGCCTGTCAGGGAGCCCAAGGAGCTGGGCAGGACCTCGTGTGGCTGCGAAGGAACATCATTTTCTGACAGGTGACCTGTCAGGGCTGGAGCAGGTGGTGTGGGAACCTCCACGGGGTGCAGTGACCTGCAGCAACACTGCTAGTCCAGTCCTGCCAGTGTGGTGGTGACAAGGACTGCCCAGCTTGGGAACACCATCGATGGCACAGGCCACTCCACAAAGTCCGGACCTTTTGAGGGGCCCGTAAAAAGTAGGGAGAACAAGGGAAGTAAAGCTGTGCTGCTCCTTCACAGCTGAGATGTGGCACTTCAAGGGTCTTACACGTGCAACAAACTCACTCTAGATTTAAGGTGTGATAATATGGCTCTGGGAACTTAAAGTCACCCCGACTAATGAACAGGAGATCTTTGTCCTGCCCTGGGAGAAACTGAGACTGCCTTGGGCACTCAGAAGCTTTGACTGGCCTGACCAGCCTCACCTGGGGTCTCTGCCCACCCCACCCACAGGCCCAGAAATCCACTTAAGCTCAGCTGTGGGGCCTTATTTCCCTTCCTGGGTGTTGAAGGTGCACTGTTCTCCACTCTTTCTCTTGAGCTGTTTGGACCTCTTGGCTTGACGGTGGCCCTGGAGATCATCGAGTTCTCGGTAGGACATGTTGCTATCTCTGCTTTATCAGCACAGGGTTTATGTTTAATGGGGTGTTGTATGTGGCTATCAAAGTTGCATTTTAGTTGTATTAGGTCAAGACTTGCTGTGTGTTACTGGTTGAGTCTCGCTGGGTTTTGGTGCCTTGCATCCCAGCGAGGCTAAGGAAGACAAGCAATGGGCATAAAACTGTCCTGGGAAAGGTTGTGTTTCAGTGTGGATGAAAAGGCTTATTTCTGTGATGCAGTTAAATCCTTATCAAAGTCTTTCTGGTGGAATCTTAGGTGTGTCAAGATGAGGATTTCTTCTGGAGGTAGAGGCTAAACCAGCCCTTTCACACAGTTTGGTTGAGGAGACTTTGAGCTCTTGACAAAACTTGGAGCAATTCAGGTTTGCTCTTAATTTGTGCCCAGCTGCCCCACAGTCCCCAGGGGCTGTTCAAGTTGCCTGGGATTACTGGGGAAGAATGAGTGATAATTTGCTTAAGGCATTTCCATGAAGTTTCAGTCTGCAAACTGCCCCTTAGAAACTGCTAAAATCATCTTCTTCCTCCCTTTCCACATGAACAAGGGGAACCATTATGTGGCCCTTGCCACTGGTTTGCAGATGAACCGCTTTGTGGATGATAAAATTACTGACAGCACTGCCAAATATTCCCCAGAGCATCAGATCAGCACACTCCAGTCTGAAAGCACAAGGATCTTTATTGTGGTTTCCCTGCCATGAAATTGTTGGATGTTGCTGCTTATTCCTGAACACAGCAAAAATAGCCAGTGCAACTTGAATGCATTTTGTAAAGCTGACTTAGCTTACAACTAATCCTTTAAACCTACATGGAGACAGTAGAATCCAGTGGTTGGAGTGCAGAAATGAGATCCAATAAACTGGTTTCTAGCACTGCCTTCTGCCCCTTGCAACACCCTCCTCACCTATAGATCCCCATCTGTAAAAACACAGCCGACAGCACTCAGCCACCTTCATACATGCCTGACATGTTCTGATGAAAAGGGTTCTTTACATGTGAAAGACATTAATGAATCTGTATAGAGAGGAAAAGGCATCAGCCAAATATCCAGCCAGAAACACAGTAAACTGTAATTGCTCACTGCTGGCCCTCTCAGAGTGCTTTCCAAGACAAGGTACAAAGCACTGTAAGCAAACAGTTCAGAAACCTAAATCTGAACTCTGATTATCGAGGGAGAATCAATTATTTGGAATTACAAAAGTTAATACACTTCAGGGTTGCCTGAGGGAAACGTTGTCCTGAAAAAATGTGTAATTAAAACTACATGTATTTTTTTAAAGAGCTTTGCTTATTCTGAAAGCCTTGTATACAGTAGTGGGAGGAAAGCTTACTGGGTATGTATGTGTGTACACACACCATCCAAATTCTGCTATCAATTACAGATAGAAAGCTGGACTAACCCCAGTGCTATTTGCATGTCTGAATTGGAACAGACTGCTTTGTTAATAAGGTATAAACATGTTTAGTGGTGATCTGTGAAGGCAAAGACTTGTGGAAATCAGCTTTTCATTTTTACTAGTCCTGTTAGTGCTTAAGGGTTCTCTTCTACTCTACAGCAATGAGTGCAGCTGTGACGTGTCTCCACTTCTGAATATTTAAAACATTAACCTATGAAAACTCTTTGGTTTGAATATAATATGATAAAAGTATTTGTATGTGTAAACATGACTTGGAGGTCAATCTCAGTATTTTTATTAATTGATGCCCCTACCTGTACAGGGTCTGTTTCTCAGCCCACATCCTTTTTTGTTTTCCATAGTAAAACTTTGCTTCTAAACTTTGTTGTAGTAAAACTTTGAATCACTGGGTAGGTTTTCCCTTACATGTTGTTCAGCAAGATTATTTTGAAGTTTGAATGTTATACAACTGGAAACATCACTATATTTTCAGAATCCTTAATTAGTTACTAAACTAAGTAATAGTAAGCACTAATGGGTGTTTGCACAGAAAGGCTTGATCCACCAATGAATTGCCTGAAAATTAATTTCCTTTTAAAAAATAATACAAGTTGCTGCTTCTGTTTTCACTCCTTATATTCTGCCAGTGCCAGCTGTGCCTTACTACATTCAGATGGCACTTTACATACCACTAAAATAGTTTGTGACCATGTAACAAAATTACAGTGTAATAACACTAAGAATGTGCAGCCATTTAGGTCAGGAAACATAAAATAGCATTTTATAAATAACTCAGTACATCAGCTCTTAGAGCTGAGGAGGAAGGCAGTAATAAAAGATTTAAGGATTACTCATTTTTATTTTTGCTATAAAAATGTATCAATTGTTCAACTATTTTCTTGAAAAGGGGAAAAGACAGGATGGGTTAAGCTCTTCCACTGGTGTGGAAAAGGAGCTGCATTTCAAGCATCTAATGGTGAAACCAATTTCTTCAGTCCTTAAAAGGCTGGTGTGGAACAACATTCCTTGAGTGCACTTTCACATCATGCAATCTGTACCCTAGAAATTAGGAGGGGTAGTTGAGAAAGCATCTTCTGCTCAATAATCATGGTTAAATTTTCTAACAGGCCAATCCTGCTTGGTTTAGATAGTGTAAGAAAAATAACTGACATGTCAAGAAAGTGTTATTGGGTTTCTTAGAAAACACACAACTACACACACTACTGAGGACATCACAGAATGCCACTTATTGGAGCTTCAGAAGGGTAATTTCAAAGATTTTCATTCAAGCCTTAGGCTGCAGTGATTTTTTTTTTAATCACAAGTTCCCTACAGATAAATATCAGTTGATTGAAAACTAACAACACAAATTCATCCTTGAGCATGCTCAGCTTTCTGGCCCATTTCTGAAAGAAAACATTCTGCTGATTTAGAGAAAGCAGCTGGTTTGCATTTATAAAATTTGCATTATCTTTACTTGGAACTGGATCATCAGCCCTGGGTTAGAAAAACCTGGAACGATTTCCCTGCCTCCTTCTGAGCTGATTTCCCTCAGCATGTTTCCTCGCTCTGACTTCAGGAAGAAGATTGACCATGTGGTCACAATTTAGCCTTGATTTCCCTGAGCAGAGGTGAATCCTGAGAGCAGAACTTCACCAGAGAAGTTTCAGGATCTAGTTCTCAAATATTACCTACAGTAGGAGTGTTCAAGTCCTCCTAAGTGCCTTGTGTCCCTACTTAGAAAACAACTGCCGCAGGATGAAAGGATTAGCGTTTTTCATCACTTGTGGTTTTGCTGTAATGTTTCCCCTTGTTGTTCATGTTTTCAACTTTATGAACTTCTGCTAATAGAGTCCCTTTCCCCTCTTAATTTGTCTTATGAAGTAATGAATCAGGCCCTAATTGCCATTAGGTCAAAACCAAAACGAAGGCAACATAAACCCATAAAGTGAAATAACAAACAATTGGGAAAATCAAGAACTGAAAAGATACACTTGTATATCACTGTTGTATCAATGTGAATGTGGTCTTTTGGGGTGTGGGCTGAGGGTGCTTTTGTCTAAAAACAGGTCTCTCTTCTTGACTCTGACCTTGGGGATGAATGGAACCAAAAACATTTACAGGCAGACATCAGAAACACAGATCAGGGTCTGTGTTCTTCCGATTGGTCTTGTGCAAGCAACAAACATGTTGGTCATCAACGCCACACTTGTGTTGACTTGATCAAAGCCAAAACAGAGAGCTAGGACAGTGACAGGTTTTGCTGATGCCCAGGTTTGTGTGTCAGTGCTCTCATGAAATCAGTGGCTGCATAAACCAAACAGCAGAACTGGCTCCTCTAAAAGCACTGTGGAATTATTTAAAGAAGTGAAATGATGCCTTGGCAGAAAAGGTGTGAAATGCAGGACTTCCACAGACTCCCACAATCAATAAATGTTCCCAGTCACATAAACACCATCTCATGTTTACCTGTGAGGTTTAGCAAACCCATTCCTCAAACATAGGTTTTGAAGAGTAAGCTGACAGAGCAAGTATGCTACAACTAATGTGTGTATATATATATATATATATATCTGAAGGTACATATACTGCAAAAGCCAGGCCCCTGTCCCAGAGATGATTTTCTATTGCCATAAGTGGACTTAAAAAAACAAAGGCTTCTATGCTCAAAGTTCCAAGAGTTACAGTGATTATCAATAATATTTAAAAACTTCATCACTGTGTTCTCAGATTTAGGCAATATATTTGCTATGCACATGAACCATTTAAAATGAGAGGGAGTCCTGATTTGCATTGCAAAGCTGAGAGCTTCATATACCAGAGAAATGCAAGTAGTTGGAATTTCTCCAAATCCCAAAATTGTGAAAACCTGAAGTTATATGCCTAAAATGATACAATTTGTGTTTACATGTTTCAAAATTAATAACAACACCCATAAGGGAGTATATTTAGGCACTAGGAGGACGGAATGGGTGGTGAGAGCTGGGTTGAAAGCACAGCCTGTACCTTGGGCAGTTCATGAAGGGAAGGATGAAATGTGCTTGCTCTTCTTGGATATAAAGAACTCTACTCCTGAGTAAAACCACTTACAATGTTATCTCACTATAAACTGTGTGTACAGTGCTCTTACAACTGATAACTCCTTTTATTTGCCACCCCCACCACCAATTGTTCCATGACCCAGGTAGCACCACGCAGAGCCCAGCCCAAGCCCCACTAAACAGATGACAGCCTGGCCATTTCCTTTCACAGGAGTTGGATAAAAGCCATACCTTTTATTTCTGAAAACATTCTGGCTGTGTGTCTTGACTGAGTCAAATGGAATGTTCTTACAGCAACAAACTCCCTTAAATATTTCAGCACAATTGGATTACAATTATTTTGCTGCACTTAGCCCTGGAGACACTCGTGTATCCATAACAAGGTTGAGTGCAACAAGATCCCAGAATAGGAAGGACTTTTTCTCAAAAATGTGGCATGATTATATGTATTTTTAAAAACTCCTAAGGGTAAGATGTTTCAAATGTGCAGATTGATGGATCTACTTGGGGAAAACACTAAATCATAAAAACGTTGCTCTGAAAATTGTGCTCAAGATGTGTTTACACACACAGATGATCTCTGGGTATTATTTACCAGTTAATGTGATGCATGTGGTGATCAATAGCTGCTTTATCTGAGGACAATCACTCAGGTATTTGAGAGACTCTGGAGCTTGAGAGTAAGCAGAATAACCTTTACTAATATCAGCCTAAACGTGCTTCATGCTGCCTCCACAAGTCAAGGGGAGTGTGAACACTGAAAGCTTGTGGTTGTGCAGGTGACACTTCCATGAAGCATTTAAAGTGCACAGTACTTTTGTCTTGGGGTTATTTTCTCCAACTGGCCACTTCTAAAGAGCTTTGCTTAAAGGAATGTAAGTTATCTTCATTTGATATTTGTTAGCAAGGGAGAGTTTGAGTCATTTTGCCATATACCTGTCTGGATTAAATTTGCTTTCCAGCATATTTTCTTTATAGGCTTAATTATTCAGTATTTCCAGATTCTGATACTCATAAAATATTACCATATTTTGCAGCATGTCAAAATAATAGAGAAAATGATTGGTAGTTTTGTTATGTTCCTTCTGCCCTGAAATTCTCAGTGTTAGGTCTCCTTATCAGAGGTATAGCTGTATAAAAGTATGTATTTTTTGGTCAGTGCAGTTCTAAACCCCCTACACCTGAAGATCAACAAACCCTCACTTGACTCTTTCATTTAAAACCTCCCTGTCCTGAAATAGTCTGAAATCTTTGTGTGTTAAGCCTGACAGGTTGGTACCACCTGCCTGGTGCCTCAGCCAAACACAGATTTCAGATGCAAGTGTGATTTTCATGAATCAGTGAACTGTTGGGGACCACATTTTTGGGGGGATGGTTTTTCTGAGAGCACAGAGCTGCTGTTTGTGATCTTTGCTAATATTATATTGATTTTTTTCACGCTTAAACTTTGTTCCTAACACTTTTTGGTCAGTTCTGCTTATTTTAATAATAATTGAAAGGTACCTTGAAGATGAAATAATTAAAACAGACTGTGAATGTTCTGGACCATTAACAAAAGTATTCATGGCATTAGTGTAGCATATTTGCAAGAGAATATTATGGTGTTATTCATTCACTATAATGCACTGCAGTCAGCAAATGGACGAGGAGAGGGACTGCAGATCACTGGGAATATCAGATCATGTAGGCACAAAGTTTCACTGACTTCAGGAGCAAATTATTTCAGTCCCTGCTTGTTGGGGGTTTGCATTTTCCATTTCAGTGCACTCTCTGTAAATAAGAAATATTACTGTTCCCACGGGGCTCAGAAGAACTCCTGTCCCACAATATACGTATTTTTCTCGGGCTCTGTGAATATGAAATTGTGCAGGTACTTGGGTCAAATCTAAATATCTGAGAGGGGAAGATACACAGCAACATTCCTTGCTCTGATACCTTATTTTTGGTGCCTGTATGCCAATGCTGAGCTCTGCTGCAGCCTGCATGCTTTGGGAGCTGGCAGCCCAAGGGATGACAGTGACTGCTGTCCCCTGTGATGGTGGCACCTTTCCCTGAATGTATCAGTGTTCAAGGCATTCCCTTGTCTAGTAAGAACCTTTATATACTTGCTGGGCAATCAGGACTTTTCAAAGGCTTGGCTGTTGCCCAGGATCCTTAAGAAATGATCATTGACTTCAGCAGTTGTATCTATTTCCACCCTAATAACACTCAGTGGGGACAAGCAGAGTCAGAACCTGCTTTATATCACTGGGAGCAGCAGCAGATGTGGCCTAGGTAGCAACAGGGCTTACTGAGTTGTGTATTATCTGTGGATTTAAAAAGAAAAATCTGTTTTCTGTATTAACTATAAATACTTTTATTTCATCCTATAAGGGCACACTGTGTTTGTACACACGGTTCCCTGCTTGAGCAGGGAGGTTGGACTAGATTGACCCACTGTGGTCCCTTCCTGCCTGACCCACACTGTGATTTAAGTACAGACATCTTTTGTGCTGGGATTGTTTCTGTTCTACTGCAGGATTCGCCGAGACACTCCTTTGCATAAAACCCAAATAGAATAATTAGAGTGGCTCCAACAAGACACATGCAAATAACAAACAAAACATAATTCTTCTCCTCTTGCATTATGTTGTCATAGATTTCTTGAAGCTTGGAGTTATACTAGCACAAACTTGTGCAATTAATAGAAAATCATCACCAAATACTTGCAAGTAGATAATATCTAGTGTTGTGAACTATTGTACCAATCAAAGTGGTGTTCTGTAAGACTTCAGGCAGTGATTTACACTAACTTTGCCTGGAAAGGGTTGTGTTGATGCCTCGGTGCCTTTTGAGGAGACCAAAGGGCAATAAATCAGGCTATGTTGAATTTGATTTTAAAACTGGAAAAAATTACAATGATCTTTACAAAACAGAGAGGCTGGTGCTCTGATGCACTGCATTTCATGGTTACCACTCATTTTTGTCAAGGAGAAGAAAGCAGCAAATTGTCCATATGCTTTTAAATAGTACTGTCAAAGTACTGTATTTCTAAATCAGCTTTATCCCTTTTGCTAAAAATGGAAATGATGTTTTCAGTATTTCTGGTGGGAATTAGTTAACTAAGTGCTAAAACTTGCCAAACTGCATTTTATATAAAAAAGGAGCTTCATGAATCAAAAGCAGTGCTCAGCTGCATATAAATAGGCTTCCAGAAAAACGGATGCCTTGTAATCACATCTTGATAGTCTAATACCTTGTATAAAATCCAGAAACTATTTTTTGCCTCTGACAGTGTTTACAACACCAGAGCCTCAAGTCTGCCCTCCTATAGTTACTACTGCATGCAACTTTATTTATGGCAAAGGACTGAGCAGGCTTCCTGTTTACAGCTTGGAGGGGTTTTATCCGTCAGGTGAGCTCCAAGTATCTAATTCCAGACCCCTTTCTCTGGGAAATAGGATGTGAAAACAAATGTAATCCAAAGTAGAATTTAAATTGTCCAATACCGGTGAACTTGCATCAGGGTTAGAAGGCAGTGAGGATTGTCCCTTAGAGTTTAGACCATCTGTGTAAGGACAAAGCTCAATTTATTCCAGTGTTGCCTTGTTTTATGGCTGTGGAGGCAGAGCCTGCCTGAAACCAGAGGAGAAGCTCAGCTGCACATAGAGCAGATGCTGGGTTGGTGTTTTACTGCATTACCTGGAGCAAGAAGGCAAAGTAAATGTTGAAAGGGGGTCGTTTGGAATTATTTTAAAAGTCTGGATAAACTGTTCCCATTTGAGGAGAAATTGAGGTGTAAGGAGGAGAGGATGCTTATGTCAACTGGGCACAGCTGGACAGAGCACCCTGGTGTTCCAGCCTTTAGGTTCCCTCTGGTTATCCCAGCCTGATACACTGCAGGTATATTTATATCCCGCAGGCTTCCAGTGGATTATCAGGTGCTTGTTTTGCTTTCAACTGGAGAGGCCCTTAAGGGGGGGAGGTACCTTTTACTATTGGCTTGACAGCAGCAGATTTGAGGGATGTGATTTACAAAGAGGGGGGGAAATGGATTGAGTGCTTGGAGGTGACTGATAGATGCAGTAAATCTAACCCAGTCTTTGAAGATAAATAACGAGTGGTGGGGCAGATGCAGCACCATCCTTTCGCTCTCTGTTGAGGCATTTCAGCTCATGAACAGTGCCCCTGCTTTTTCATGTGTTGTTGAAAACCCAGCATATGGTTCTGGTCAATGAAAACAAGTTGGAATCGCTGTCAGATGAACACAGATTAAAACCATAAGAGAACTGTGACCCACTCGGGTGCTGTGGCACTGCTGCCCTCCCACTCAGCTGCAAGCACCAGCACCTCCCTCCTTCTTGCAGGCTTTGCTGGGAGCACCCTGGCAGCAGGGATAGCAGGAAATATTCGTGTTAATGACGATGCATGATTTCCAAACCCTTTCCAGGAGAAAGAAGTCAGTATTAATGTGATTGTTTGCCGTGAAGAATGTGCTATCACCCCATGGCGACGTGCCCAGCCTTTGCAAGGGACACAAGATCCTGGCACAGCCTCTGTTTTCTTCCTCGAATCAGGAGCTAAAGTTCAGCAGCTTTCCTGATAAACAAGTAACCCCCATGTAATGCAGTTTGTCTCCTCTTTCACCTGCTGACCCTCCTAGGCCTGTTTTCTGTCCTTCTCCAGGGGCTTAGCCACCCTTCCCTGTAGTTCAGAGCAACTCCTGCCAAATACACGAGGTTGGAAAGCTGGCTCTTCTGCAATATTCATATTCCAATTCCTCGGATTTACAGGACAATTTAAAGACTGCCAGCAAAAGAATGAGCCTATGGAAACCTGCAAAATTCATCCTCAGCATGGATTATTTTAACCAGTAGAACACAGGGATCCTATGGATAACATCAGGTGTTGTCCAAACCGATGGCTGCAGCTTCTGTTTAGGTGCTAAGCTTTGTAGACACATCTTGAATTCACTGGAACAGCTGCAGCTCTTAAATCCCACAGGAAGCTGCCTTGGGTTTCAGGATAGAGCGAGACCAGCCTCCAACGGGCTGCTGACCCCTCTCTCCTGTGAGACCAGCTCCTCACAAAATGGAACTTATTTGTAATAATAAACATACAGGGAGATGGCTGTATTACAGTCACAAAGGCTGCAGTGCTTGAATTATTGCTTTTAAATATTTAGAAATATCTTTCTTTGTACATGTGCAGTATATTAAGGATCCGAAAGTAATTTATAATCCTGATTCTGCCCTGGGATGTTATGGCAGAGAGCAGGTAGTGGCCAAGATGATTAGTGTACCAGTCAGTGCCAGGGTGGGCTTTGATATCACCATGTGACATGTTTTCCTATCTGATTTCCATGAGTTTGTGATATGTAATATGCATCAGACTTTGCTGTGTCAGATCACATGTTAGGGGTCTGTTGCAACATTTGTCAGTGCCTTTACAGAGCGAAAAGGAAGCCCAGGACATGTACCCATGCACTGCTAATGTTTAGTCCAACATGCATAGCTGGTAATATTTAGCAAGCACTGTTCAACAACCCAGAGGGAAGCAAATGTGGGAAGTAGCAAATCAGACCTGAGAGCTTCTCCAGAGACACTGCAATTCCCATTTACAAGAACCAAATCTTAAAGTCTTCATCCATTTGTGCCCAGATTTAGAATTTATTTGTTGCAAGAGTAATGATACTATCTAAAAAAAAAAAGTGGTTTAATAGAGGGAGGAACATCACTGTTTTCAGAGGAAAATCCCAGGAAGAGCTGCACAGCTTTACTCAGAAGGAGCGAGGGAAGCAGCTGAAATCCTTTGAGCAAAAGTATGTGGTGCTGCTCTGTGCAGCACTGCTGAAGGTTAAGTTGCTGGCTGTCAGAGTTGAGTTATCCATTCCCTTTCTGCTGGGGGAAGGGAGCATGAACTGCTCTCTTTTTCCAGCTCTGCAGCCAGACTCTCTAAACAATTTCCTGCGCTGGGTTCACGTAAGAGACGAAACTGTTTCTAATACAAGGAATGTAGTTAACCACAACTGATAGACAAATACCTTTTCTTATCACTAATGGATTACAACACTTGACTGCAAAAGCAATTTAAACCTTACAAATGGCATATTCAAACCCCCAAGAGCAGTTACGCAGGGAGAATTGTTGTTACAGCAGCTTTTCATTAGATCTTTCAATGTTTGCACTGGAAATTGATTGTACTTTTTCTTTTTTAAAAAAATTAGCTATATAGCTTTTTATCCACTGTATCTCTGAAAAATGGTAGTTTCATGAGACTATTCTGTAGCTGTGGTCAGTATTTCATGCTTAGCAGTTCATATTGACACTCGGCAGCAAAGGAGTGATGGCTCAGGAGCAGTTGAGATGTTTAGAGTGGGGGGAAAAAATTACTATATTAAAACATCTGGGCTTAGTGTCCCTACATGATAAATGTTATGGGTAAAAACTGCAAATGTGGGTGTACATAATGATAATCCCCAAACACATGAAAGGCTCACAAGTGAAATGTGATTTTGCTGACATTACTTAGCTCAGGGAACTGGGAAATGGAAGCAAAAAGGGCAGATTCAGACCACAGAGTTCTCCTCATGAATTACACACCCCATAGGCAGCAGGATTACTCTTTCCTCTTCCTCTGGAGCTGTCACTTGTATTCCTGTGAATGCACAGTGTGTGTGGGAGGAATGATTCTGTGATGGGCAACCAGGATGGTCCCTCTGTCCCTCGCAGGGACAGCACCTGCAGGTGGTTTCCCTCAGGATCTGGCGATGCCAGGGTGAATCACTGGATACAAGGACAGGTGGCTACGAGAAACTTCTGCTATTAATTGAGCCCAGTTCTGTGGTGTTTTATACTTACCCTACCCAAAAATTCTAATTCCTAACAGGTTATTTCAGCCACATAATTACCTTAGTAATTTGCAGCAAATCTGCAACTGTGTAGACCTCAATCGACGCTTTCTAACATAAAGCACAAACATCTCTCTTCCATGTATCTTATATGAATTATAGCTCATAACCTACAGAGTTATATCTGGTGTAAGTCATGTCCCTAAGTTGAAATTTGGGATTTCAAGCTTGGGAACAGTTGCCCTGTTTCCCCTTGAAGGCCGAGTGGCCCCATCTTTGCTAAGCCTCTGCTTGAAAGGGCTGATGAAACCAGACTGTAAAACTCCTCGCTGGAATTTAGGATACAATTAAAAGTAGTTATGTTACCATCAGTTACTTAATGAGTCATTGTATTTCTGCAAAGCCATGGTCACCTCCTGCATTTGCACTCTTTGTTCACCCAGTGCTGTGTGGAAATATATTGAGCCCAGCTCATCCTGGAAGTGACAGCTTCAACACTCTGGGGAAATAAAACCCACAGCCTAAAACTGAACTTGGTGCCTCCACTGCCCGTTCAGTGACTGTCTAATAGTTCTGGATGAAATGAACTGGGAAGGAGCACCCACCCTTCTTCTAGTTAGACACAAGTCAAAACTCAGTTTAACAACATTTCCTGTGTTTCAAAACAGCCTGGATGGGAATTGTGGGGGTTTGGAGGGGAGAAAAGAGTGTGAAGTGAGTAGGGAAATCCCATGAGCATCTTTTCTCTGCACAAAATCCTACCTATGCTGGGCCTCCTTCCATCCTACCCTGTGCAGTTGTATTTAAATGACAGCGAGTGTGAAACATCATTTGTGAGAACAACAGTATTTTACACACTTTTCACATTAAATTAAACAACCACACAAGGGACAAGATAATGGAAAATAAGCCCCATGGGAAAACTTATATGGAATTATGGTTTCTTCTGAGTCTGAAAATCCCTATTACATGTACAGCGCTGAGATGGTCTGAGAGTTACACTTTGATTCAGTGGCTCCTGGACTTGTGAGGAGTGCCTGGTCTGGATCTCAATTTTTCTGCTTTCCTGAATTAGTGACCCAGATTGTGGGGGCTACTTATGAGCTGCAAGTCTCAGCTCATCTGCATTTTAGCCAGCATTTATCACTCCCCTACAAGCCATTTCCCCCTCTATAAATACTACCTACCCTGGGACTGAATTATCTTTGGTTGAAACAGCAATAACGTGTGAGTGCTATAGATTATTTATGTCAACAGATCCTTACTGGGCAGTGGTTTAATGTTTATTATAGACCCCCAAATATATTTCCTGAAAACATGTTAATGCTATTTCATTTCACACTGTAAAAACTTTGGTTTCAACACAAATGTCAGGCATAACACTGAAAACCTTAAACAAAACAGCCTTTTGGGGGCAGTTCTGCTAAAGACCATTTTTCAGGCGCGGGTGCCATTTGTTGGAGCTGCCCTGAACTGTCACATACCTTCCCCATCAAAGAACAGCTGCCAGACTGATATAGTCCTGCCCCAGAGAGAACCCTGCAGAGCTCATGTGGCCCTGCCTTATCACAGAAGAGTCTGTAGTGCTGATACCAAATCACTAAAAATGGCAGCAGAAACAGTAATTCGGGGCTAATCTATAGCAAGGGCTGAAGGGAAGCCACAGGCCACCCCACCCTGCATTCCTTGGACACCCAAACCTCCCCCGGGGAGTCCTGGGCATCCACAGAATCAATGCTTTCTCTCTCTCTAACTGATGCATCGTTTGCTCTCTTTTTTTCTTCAAAGGAAGAGTATTAATTGCTGCTGGAAATAGTCAAATACAGCAAACTATAGTTGGATGAGTAGCTCATGGATAAACAGGTTTTTATTACATTTGGAATTTTAAGCAGCTGTTATCCACAATAAGGATGCTTCCCATTCATCATGGAAATGCAAGTACAGCTTGTTAATAAGGTATAGAAGTGCAGGTGCTGTAGTCATGGCTCAAGAAGTATTTTAACAATTTAAGCACTTGTTTTCAGAACTCTTCTGAAAAGATTCCTGTTTGCCTCAGACTTCTTACAGTTTTCTTAGTCTCAAAGTAACTGTTATATATTTGAAGGATTAATGAAATCCTACGCAGCATTCTGTTATTAATGAACTATTTTCTTCCCTGATTTTCTATCTGATCACACTTGTGTTGCTTTATGCTGTGCCATAACTCCACTGCCTCCAATTTTGTTAGAACTGGCTTGCTAGTCTGGTCTAGCAAAAAAGTAGCACGGGCATGATAAATACTTCAACATAGGCCCAGTTGGTCCCGCTGATGCTTCCCTAATCTGTCCCCTGACTGGTTCAGCATAGAAAAATACATGCAGTGCCTTGTTAAATTTGTCATACATTGAATTTTTAGCATTATCTGTCTAAATCTTAGTCTAGACACAGGCACTGTGAAACTACCACAGACTTCCATGTGTGCCCAGGAGTGAGGAGTAGCACTAAAACAATCCAGAGCTGAGGATTACAATTGTCTGGATTTACTCACCCCCAGGGAAGCTGCTGCCTTTGTGGCTGAGTCACTCCATGGACTAAAGGTCAGGGTCCCACACCTGACTTAGCCATGAAGTTGGTCAATTAAGCTCCTGTGCATCAGTTCTCTGATAACAACCCCTCTTGTCTTTGTCCTTCTGTACATTTTTGAGTATTTATACTTCACTTTAAGATAATCATTGGTTGTCAGTGGGAATTCCATTTTTGTGAGGGTCCCCAGGCTCTACTGGAGTAATAATAATAATAAATGTCCATAGCCTTGGATCTCATGTAACTTTTATGCTGTGTAGAGGTTAAGCAGGGCAGAAGGTGCCTACCCTCCCCAGTGCAAGCACAAAAATACTGGTGGTTGTCTGATTATGATGGGTGAAATAAGCCCACTGAGGCCAATATGAGGCCCTACCTGAACAGCCAGCCTCATTTTGTATCTGCTGAGCTGCTCAAATAAATATTAGGGTTCTATTGTGAGAGCTGAATAAGTAAATAACCCTTCAGATGCCCCAGTGGCATTAATACAAAGCTGTTTCTTAGCACTTCCTCGAGGCATGAGCTGTTCTGAGGATGGGAGAAAGCCAGAAATGGAAAGAGCAAATGCTCTTTATCCCAACCCAACAGTTGTCAGAAATAATAAGCCAGTTGTAAAACTGTCAAATATTTGATGCTTATATAAAATTGTTATTCACCTTCTGTTCTGCTCCATTCATCCCACTCAGTGAATCTCTCCACTTAGTACTAGCAGTAGTAACACAATTAATTTTAGTAGGTTCCTGTTATTACCCCTGGACAGAGTAGTGTTGACATGACTCTGTGGCGACTGCAGCAGGGAAGGTTTGCAGAGCTGAGTATACTCTGTGAAGGCACTCCTATGTGAACCATGCCTTATCTGAACGAGCACAACTCCTTTTTGGTAAGGGTTTCAGACTTTGGACACTGTGGGTTTCAGAACTGCCAGTGGGCACTGCAAGAGAGAGCCATGAAACTTTCACACACAATTTCTGATGTCTATTTGTTAGAGTATATTCTTATATCCCTGAAAGAAATGGGAATGGAGATGGTTCAGACCACTCTGACATTGCAGAACTGAGGAGCAACCTTAGCTCAGTAACTGGGGTCTTAGTGGGTCTTGGGGCCCAAATCTGGTCCAGGGGAACAATAAAGACAAGGAATGTGGGAGCAAACCTTGGAAAGTCATACAGGATCACACCAGGCCATAAAAGAAATTGATTCTAATTCCATACAAGTGTGAAAGTTCATGAAAGGCCTTGAGAAGAGTCTGTTTTTCATTGTATGACATGAAGGCTCATCCAGTTCTATGTCAGGAACCCTTTAACAGACTAAGTCCAAGTTAGACATCTTTAAAGTGGGAAGGAACGTTCATCTATGGGCTTGAATGTTTTAAAGCATAAACAAGACATCTGGTTATTGTGCTGCCTACTGCATATGAGAGATGTTTGCTCATATGCATTTTGAAGCAGAAAGAACAGAAATCACATTTGCCCTGACTGCTTATTATGGAAAGCACAGAGAAATTAGGTGCACAACATACTCCAACTCCTGTCTCGCTAAATAAGGAATAATTCATGCAGCTCATATGAAAACCTTGGAAAGACTGCAGCTTGACTCTAACCACCTGTTGCAGGGATTCAGGGTAGTTTCCAGTGTCTTTCCACATCCCCAGACTCTGTGAAAGAGGTGTTTGAAACAATTCCAGTCCCCACCTGGAAAGGACAGTGAGTGTCAGTCTTTGCAGGGGCCTGGCAGCTGCTGCTGGGGGAGCTTCCTTTACTGATAGGGGAGAAATGGCCTTTTTCATTTATGACTGAAACCTTACTTTGGTTCAAGTGTGTGAAGTGAGAAACTTGCCCTGGTGCCCCCTAGAACGGATTGGGCATGGCTTTGCTTTGTGAAACTTGGGAGCTTTTACAGGCTGATAACTGATTGTACGGGCAAAACAGCCCCTGCAGGAACATCTGTTCACCAAGAAAACTTTCAGTTCCATCCTGAGGAAAACTCGGCTTTTCCTTCCTCCTGCAAACTTCCCTTGTGTCCCCTGCAGCTGTTCTCCCATGAAACAATACATCGATTCACACTTACCCCAAAAGAGATCATAACCAAAATTCCAGCCCCCTCGGGGTTGCCAAGGCAAGAACACTCTCACTTCTTGCTGACTTGCAGCACATGGGAACTGGCTGCTACACCGAGGAGGATGTGTCCACTTGGCCTCCACATTTGTGCTGTTGGATTCCCAAGTGATTGAGACGAAGATAAATGTATTTGGGAATACAAGGTTTTAGCTCCCTCTAAATTCCTACACAATGCTATCACGGAAGCTGAGCAGCCAGACAAAGAGCAGTGAGGTTGTAGCCCTTGTCTCTGGAAAATAGTCTGAGTAAACTTAAACTTCAGTTGACAGCTTTTTAATTTCTTTGTCATTTAAAGTTTTGCACTTACACTAAACTAAATGCCCTAAACTGTGCTTTGAGTTCGGTGGTCCACAGCAGCCTGTAGTTCTGCAATCAGATTCCCCTGTTTTGGGGAAATTTGTTACTGTTCCAAAAATCCCTCTAGGCACCAAAAAAGTGAGCTCAAAAACGGTCTTATAGAAGAGGTTTTTTAATAACTCTTATTGCAAGCCTATCCTACAATCTGCAGGTGAGCTGCTGCTCCTTAATTAGGCATGTATAGAATGTACTGTAAGCAATACCCCAAAGTAAACCTATTTATGTAAGAGTGAGTGTGAACAAAGTTAGCGAAGTATTTCATCCAGAAGTGAATTTTAAGTTCAGCTTCGTTCCTTTCCCCTGCAGAGGAGCCTTTCACTGAGTCATCTGCAACAGTGGTACCTGCACAAATGTTCACTGAGATCAGCTATTTGGCCACTGGTCTGTACATGTATTAGCACATCTCCTGATGTGTTTGCATCGATGTCTTCAGTTTAAAGATCCCAATTCTTACCCCTCTGCATGAATTTGTTCAATTTCTGTTAACCTCTCCAAAACTTGTTGAATGCTGTTATACAACTTCCTATAAATATTTATATATAAGTACATAAATATTACTTAGTGCAAACCTGACTTTTAGACTCAAACTGAAGATGTGTTTTCAAGTTTGCATGGAGGACTAAAAATACTTTTTTTTAAAAATTGTGTGCAGTGAAACACATCTATTCTTTGTCACTAACTTCCAGATTTTATAACAAATAAATACTCCTTAAATTAATTGCTTGCTGAGGTCCCAGAAGAATTAAAAAAATCTTGCCTTGTTCCTTCCTCTCTTAAAAAGCTCTTCTGGAGAGATGCAAGCTTTATTTTCTTTCCCTTTTTTATATGTTTATTTATTTCCCCCTCTTTTAACTGCACAATCAAGGAATTATGTAAAACAACATCTGAATATAGACAGATTTTATAACAAAGTAAGAGTATAAAATTACATTAGGTCTGACTAGGAAGTGTTTAAATGTCTGTCTAATGACCTTCCCCTAAGTGGCTCCTTTTGCTTTGTGTTTTCTTCCACGGAAAGCCATTCCAAGAGCCAAACTGCGACCCAAACAATCATATTTTATCGTTGCTCTAATTTTCCACTGAGTTTTCCCTGTTTGTTTGTTTGTTGCTCGGCTGTGGCTTTTTCCTCCTTCAGACTTTCCATGAGGCTGCACTCTCAGCCTTCTCAGGGTAGGTGGTCTGTAACACTAACCCGTCCAGCAATCACTTTTATGCTTTCCTTTCCAGCTCCAGCTTTCTTTTCCCAAACAACGGTAGGAAATCCTCTGTCTGACACAGCACAGGATAAAGAAAAAACAAAAAGCAGCCCCATTTGTGATCCAGAGATACGCTCAGTGCTCTTAATGCCTAAAATGCCACGTGTTTTGATAAAACAGAATACTTTAATCCAAAGGCAATTTAAATGATGGACAAAAGTAATGGCTGGGAGAGAACAGCAACAATAAACTGGAGCTTTAGAGTTGGCCTTGATCTAGAATTTGTTGAACTTGAACATCCAACTAAAAGAAAACACTTAACTGTGGAGCTGAACTATAAACTTGAGTAGAATAAATCTAGTTAGATCACGACACACAAAAAACTTGCATTTGGAGAAAAGTGATTTAAAATAACTTGGATGCTTGACAATCAATCACCCAAGATTGATCTGTCTGAATCAGGGTGGGTGGCAGAAGTCAGTGTGTTTCAGTTGCAAGGTCATTACTCCAGGTTCCAAGCCTAAATCTACTCTGAAGTTAGAAACTAAAATTTAAAACCAGGAATAGAAAATGAATGTATTGTAACAAAAATATTGAGAATATTCTGAAAAGGGATAAAAAAATAACCCAGCATTTCCTAATTTTCAAACAAGTTAATGTTGCATTTCATTTTCTTAAACAGAAAATATGCAGTAATCCAAAGCAGCAAAATAAGACAGGTGGTTCACTATCTCCTGTCAAAAATTTGGTTTGCTGGGAGAATCAAAGCAGGCAGTAATTGTGGACAGTAGGAACTGAGGGAAGTTGGGCTGTTTACAACAACTGGGTTGTTATGAAGTGGGAGACTAAAATTAAAATCTGTCATTGTTTTCTATGAAATTCTTCTCAAGTGTCAAATACCACAACTTGGATTCTCTGACTAGTTAAGGTTTTGTTCAGTCAAAAGAAATAGAAAAAGAATTTGTTTTGTCATACATCAGTGGATTTGGCATTTGTAGATCATTTTGACATGCTTAAATACTCTGACACTCAGGCAGCAGCACCCAAGACCCCAGTTTTTCTTTATTTAGTGCAGATACTTCAAGCAAATAAGTAGCTCCTTTGGCTTTAGTTGAACGAATTCCATACTTAGCTTGAACATGTAAAACATCTTTAAGTTTCTGCACTGTGATAGACAGTTAATGGGGCAGCTTTATCTCCCGGGACTCCTGCTCACCTACAGATCGTACCACAGGCTTGATGGAACTGCCAGTAATAGTTACAATAAACACTTCTAAATTTGTCATAAGATTAGAAGAGATTTTATGAATATGGCCATCAATTCCCATAAAGTCCCTTAATGAAATCTTCCCTGCTGAATTCAGCTCGATGGGATTTCTGTCCTGGCAGACATCGAATGAATCAGAACTATGCTCCTTACTTCAGGTCAGGGTTTATCTTTCCATTTTTGCCAACTTTTAGAACACTGTCCTACCATCCTTGGCCACTTGCTTTTCCAAGGCAATTTCCTTTGGGAAAGGGAATGGTTTGCAGTTAACAACTGATTAACACATGAAGGACAGATATAAACAAAGACATTTATTCTTTCAGCATGTTTCACTTATGCACTTGCTTTCAGTCTTTTCCCCCACTGCAAAACACGATGTACATCACCTGATTGCCTGGGAATATGAATGACTTGGCGTGATTATTAGTCTGGTGGCAAAAAGCGGTCAAGACCTTTCCCAAGACCTCCATTTATAGCCTTAATTTGCATTCTTCTGCAGGGATAAGTAAATTCTCCCATGGTTTATCGCTTCAGTGACAACTCCCTCGGAGCAGCCATGATAATTGCATTTCTTCCTGAAAGTGCAGGAAAACACTTGCTAAGCAGTTAAAAGCTGGTGGGCTTAGTTTGTTGGTTTTTTTTTTTTTTGTAGCAAGGGTTTTCTAAAGGAGGAGAATTAAATGGTTGCAACAAGACACAAACAAGTGCTGAGAGCCAGTGTCTGAAATCCTGAACAGAACCTCAGGCAACGGAATAAACCGATGGAAAGCAAATTATTTTTAGTTATTCAGGATAAAAGGGGCAAAGTTAGTGACAAGTGTATCGTCTTAGCTCTGACTGTGGAGTTGTGGGTTCCTTTGTTCTATAGCTCTATTCAAATCGCAGCACAGCATTCAAGCCAAGCAGAAAGTCTAAACAAGGGACTAACAGTGCTCAGCTCTGCAGGGCTGGCAGGCACGGTGCTTTTCCCTGAAACTCATTTCATCCCCAAAGAAACTTCACAGCACCTTCTCAGCCTCCTGATTCCTCCCCGAGATACATCACTAAAATCTTTCTTGTTAGTCTAAAGAGTTCAGGTGCCTGACAAAGAACCCCAGCAGACCCTGGGTAAGACAAGCTGTGAAAAGGAGCTGAAATGCAGTGTCAGCCTAGTGAGAGTTGCCTTTAATAGTGTGTAAAGTCGGGAGATGTGCTGGAGACTCAAATATTCTCTGCTGCTCTGACACCTTTGCTCCTTCCTGGGTTTATAACTTTTAACATCAGCTGCTCTGCAAGTCCCAAATGCCTTCTGCAATGAGGCAGCCACAAACTGGGCAAACTAACTTGCTTTATGGAAAACTTAGAAGGAGAGAAAGAGAGAGAGAGAAAAAAAGAAAACGTTTTAATTAGCAGCAGGAGGTAAAACTGGCTGAAAACTGAAGCAGAAAGCTCTCAGTGCCGGAGAAAGATTTGTAATAGAAACAGTCAGTAACTCCCCTGCTGCAGAAGAAACTGCCTACAAAGCTTTTAAGGGGAAAGAGGGAGGCCAAAATGAAGGGAAAACAGTGAAAGGTTATATTAAAAAAAAAAAAAAAGAAAAAAAGTGCATTGGTATGTCCTGGCTCCTTCAAATACAGGAAGGAATCGTAGGGCTGGCTGTGTGAACTTTTAAAATTAAACCAAGAGTTGCTAGCAGGACACTTATGAGCTGTAACTGCAGCTGAAGACAGCTCGTTGCATTCTGTTCCACGTGGTCTGACACCGCTGCAGAGGCAGCTGGAGAGGCCAAGCTCCCCTTCTCCCCCTCCTGCATCCAGGGGGCCAAACCTTTCCTTCAAAATGGGAGTGAAGGCTCCTGGACAAACTAGCAGGAAAAGGGGTGTATTATTGGCAGGGAAAATGCTAAAGTGAGAATGATAAAAATTCAAATTTGATTCCAGTTTTGGTGTGGTTAAGACAAGTGGGAATCCAATTGGGTGCAAGGCAGGGACAGTGGCCTCAGGAACTGCAGCTCCCAGGGCTTTTCAGGGTTTTTTCAGCAGCATCTTCTAGAATCACAGAATGGTTTGGGTTGGAAGGGACCTTAGAGACCACCCCCTGCCATAGGCAGGGATACCTTCCACCAGCCCAGGCTGCTCCAAGCCCCACCCAAACTGGCCTTGAATAGTCTAGGATGTTGTTGCCTGGCTTTTGTTTATTTGGATTTGGGATGAACGAAACTTTAAAGTGTCTGATACACCTCTTTTTTTTGTTTTGTTTTCTTTTTTCCCCAAGAGCTTTCAATGATTTAAGAATTCTTCCTAACTACAGATGTGAGATTTCTTTAAGACTTATAAAATATGAATGGATTCTGAATGACCTACAAGGGAGACATAATTATGCAGTCAATTGGATCTCCTCATTTGAAAAAAATATTTTTTTTTCTTTGCAAGAAATTTGCATCAGAAAAGCACTGTACAGCTATTTGGGCTTAGGTAGAATAATTTGATAATCTGAACTGCCATCCACTCTGTTTGGTGATTGGGTTGAGTACTCTGGGATTTCCAAATAGGACTGCTCTGAGCCAACAGTATCTGTCCAGTTTCCATGTGGTATGGCCAGGGAAGCTTTGTCTTTCCCACCATGTCCTTTTCCTTGGCAAACCACAAAGCATCTCCATCCAAAGCCATCCTCCCAGAAAAAAAACCCCACCAGATTTCCAGCCACAAACTATTTTCTTGATTATCTCAAATATTATCTTTTTGTCAATGACATAGCTTCTTACTGATAAACAGTACACAGACTTTGAAGCAGTAAAAATACAAATAATCACCCTATGCACTTGTGAAAGCTCTGCCTAGAACCCCTCACCAGCTGCTGTCAGATTTTGGGTTTAAGAAGGGAGGCTTGTAAAAAGAAAGGAAAATTATTTCTGTTTAGAAATCAAGTTAGAGAAAAACATTTTGGAGAATGCTGCAGGGGTGGAGATCAGATGATCTCCGTGTGTTTCTTTGGGAGGAAAAAGAAGTTATGCAATTCCAAGCAGTCGTGTGGTATGGCAGCTGCTAAAGTTACTGCTAATTTTTATTAGAGCTGGCCAGAGCCAGAAAAGGTCTGCTTTATAAGCAAGACCTTTTAAGAAATAAACTAAATCTTCCTGAGCTGAGAGGCCTGCAGAATGGAGAGAAGAAAAAAAAAATAGCACTAAAAGTTCTTTTTCTAACTCCCCCACTGCCCTAAATGACTCAGGAAACATTTTCACTCTCCCTTCCTGTTGCTGGTTTCTTTCTCATGGTCATCCAATCAATCAAACATGTGTATAATATTTACTAGTTTTCAGCCCAAATTCATGCTCAGGCCAAAAGGACTATTCACATGCACGATGTGTATGAGCTTTTATTCACCCCAGGAAGACATGTGGCCCTGGGTACAGTTTTACCTGCTCCTACTGTGACCACGGGGCTGGCCAGCTGCTCCCCAAAGGTCCTCTGTGATCCTCTGAAACATCCTGTGATCTCACCCTGCTTGTTATACTCGACGATGAGATTTCAGTATTGCCAATATCCTCGTGACGTTTCCCAGGACTGAGCACCTGTGGCTCCTGTCTTTGGAAATCTGTGCAGAAATTAAACTGCCCCCCCCGAGCGAGGCTCGATGGCCAAAGCAGTTCCTTGTTCTCAGCACTGCGTGTCTTTATGCCTTCAAAGGATGATGGCAAGGAAAATAAAGAATAAATGCAAACACTACCAGATAAGGTTCACCTCTTTAAAGAGACCAGAAATGACTCTTCATGTGTCATCTAATCTCTGCTCAAACATGATTCATTTTGTACTGCTCTTTGATGGAGCATAGAATTGTGTGGCTACCGCACTGGGGTTATGGATGGTAAGTGTGCCAGTGTAAAGGGCACACAGGAGCAGCCTGCTGCAGGGATCAACTGCTGACATCCACAGGTCAAGTCCTACAATAGAGGCTGTATAAATTAGACATAATTTTTAAAAAAGGTTATTTTAATACCAGGCTTCATCAGATGTGAAAAAGAAGTTTGTACCAACATAAGATTATTTTTCCCCTCCCCCATGCTCTGACTCCTTTTTCCACCTGCCTCACATAACTGAGGGACACTTAATGCATAATTTAGGTTGGAGATAAGACACTTGCAGCATTTGAACTATTTGGGACTAGGAATCATCTAGTCTCTCACAGAAGTGAAGTCTCTTGGTGTGTACATGGGGATGGGATGTTTGCCTCCACTAAATGCTCTCCCCATACAGCCCATCTGTGCCACTCCTGCATCCCTAACAAATGCTCAACTTTCCTTTTCTGATGTAATATTCACCCATCCAGCCCTTAAAACCCAAGTTCCCCTTTCAGAGGTAAATTCCCTTTAGAGATACAAGACTTTACAGACAGAAGCTTCTTTAAAGATATTACACTGTAATGTGAAAGCTAACACAACACAAATTTACTTTGGATACTAAAGTGCATAATAAAGTCTTAAAAGCAAAACATTATTTTCATTTAAGAGCCCCAGTGGTGAAGCAAAAATTTTTCAGCTACTGTTATTATCAGCCCAGTACCATTTGTATTTATAAGAGTCTAAAAACTTTACAAGTCCTGTAGTTGCACTTTGTAGTGGAACATAAAATGGTTATATTGTTTTAAAATGTATCAAAACATGCATAAAGTAAAGCAGCAGTGTTGGAATTAATTTCCTAATGCTGATAAGTTGTCACCTTGCATTGTTTAAAGCCCAGAACTGCAGTTAATTGTGAATGGTTTCCAATTTTTCATAAAGAATTAATTAGACAATGAAAAAAGGCTTATATGTGAAGGAGAATATGAATCTAAAGCAATTATTGCTGTAGAATTTGCTACAGTACATTTGCTGAACTTGTAATTGAGCATTCTCATTTTCCATGTTTTCCTGTGTCATGTCTCATGCCTTACCACTAACTCCCCCCCATACAGAAATAAATTTTGTTTACTAATAAAAGCAGTAAGACCTTAATTGCCATTAAAACTACAAATAGCACTATTTGGAAGTGACTTTGAGTTCCCCCTCTCATGAGAACAGCACCATGCGCTTGTTCTGAACCCAAATCCCTGCACCAGGATGAACCAGGGCTGAGCTGCAGCATCAGGATTTGGGATCCCCAGGCAGATTTCATCCTTCTCCCACATTTGGCATTTTTCACACTTGCTGAACACATTCAATTTTTAACTCCAATTGAAGAGTTATGCAAATGTGACTCGAGTGGCTTTTGAATAGAGATGGTCTGAGCTGGCTCTTTTTGTCATTTAATTTGCACTTACTTCATGCATATCTTTAACCCAATTGGCATGGAAATGTACCACATATGTACTAAATTAGGGATGATTGTGCCTGATTGCCCAATTACGATACAAAAATGTGTGAAAATAGTTGATAGGACATTCTGTGTGTTTTCTCTGAAAAGACTCATCGCATTCAAAAATCTAAAAATAAAATCCAACAGTTAATGGTTTGGCTTGAAATGTGGAAAACTGAACAGGAGATGATTTAAAATGCAGGGAATTGTACCACATATGAAAAGATTAAATTGTCCTATTGTTATATGCTCTATGTGCAAACCTTAAAAAAAAAGTATTTGTTTGGAGTCTGACACGCTTCTCTCTGATTAGCTACAGAGAAGGGAACAGTGATTTTACACTTCTTTGATAGAGTAGTAATTCCTAAACCCAAACCCCTAAATTTCTCAAGTGGTCTGTAATTTATCACAAGTGTCACAGCCATGGGCTGATGGGCAGCACCACAGCTCCTGGAGCCACGAGGTGCCACACAAGGCTTGGAACAACCTTCCCAGCACAGTGTTGGGAGGAGGGAACAATCTCTTTTTGCCTCTCACGACGCAGGGGAGGCACCCATGGATAGCTGGTTTACACAGCTAATTAGCAAGGCTTGGTTTAGCAGAAAATGGTAAACACGGCTGAGGGATAATGGCTGAGGGAATTCATGAGCTCTGGGATAAGCAATGCAGGAGTCAATGGAGCGTCTTGTGGAGTTCATATGAGATTTGACTGGAAATCACCAAAGCAGTTTGCATTTCCTTCCAGTCCCATTCTTTGTGGAACCAAACAAGTTTAACCACACCAAAGGGAAAGAACTGGTAGGGGCAGGCCATGTGCTAAATAATCTGTGACTTTCCCTGTGTTTTAAAGCATTTCATCAGCAGGATTTTCCTCCCACTCCTTCCAATGAAACGTTTGATGTGAGAGAATCTGACCTGGAAAGCATTTTCCTCATAATCACTTCTCCTTTTACTCAAGAGCAATTTCCTGTTTAACTGCAGTTCCAATACAAACATGAACATCATCATTTAACTGCAAGGACTGTGGGTGCTCCATCCCAGCTCCCAACAGCAGAGCAGCCTGAGCTTCCACCCTCTGGAGATGTTTCCCCATGGCAGGGACGTCAAAGGGTCTCTGTAGGGTACATGTGTTAGGAGAGAGCAACAGGGATTGTGGGCTATTCCCAGAGGAAAATAGAGAATGGGACTGTCAGGAGAAGTGCTGAAGGGTGGAAGTGTCAAAGTGCAGCAGCAAAAGTCACACATGAAACAAATGTTTTGGAAAGCCAGGCGGCCCCAGGAACCGCTGGCAGGTCTGTGCAGGTGTGGGCTCCTGGATCTCACTGCAAGGGTCTCCAAAACAGACCAATTCCCACAGCTGGCTCTTAACCCCCATGTTCAACTGGCTTCCAAGTAGTCTGAGTGACACTGGAGTGACTGCAGCCACTCTGCAGGAGCACAGATAAAAATCCTACAATTACACTGCTCCCTCCTAAGCTCAGTGTGAGCGGGGCAGGGCTGCGTGAGGAGCCCCTGATACCTTGGACATCCCAGCAGTGCTTGTCTTCTGGCTTGGGCTGAAGATCTGCACTGGTCAGAGGTAACTTCTTCACCAATACATATAACCTTTTGAAGAGAAGCGCTCCTAATTGCAGTAGTGGCAATTCTTTTCCTGATTTGTGCACAGTTGTCATGGACCCCATCTCCAGAGCACTGAGGGTTTTACAGGACAGGTTTCATGTTGGCTAAACACTGATATGGGTTGTTTGCAGTTAGACTGTGTCAGCAAGGAAAGTGCAGGGGAGAAGGGACTCCACACCATAATCCCATTAATTTAAGAGGTGTTACACATAAGGGATCTATTCCTGAGTTGAAGAGAGCTTTTTTTGATGATTTAATGACCTCTCTTTCATTCAGCATGCCCCTGAGAACAATGTTGTAAACTTCCACAGATTCAAAAAGCCCACATTACAGTTAGGGTCAGCACGCTATGGACTTCTGTTTAAAGGAAGAAAGAATAAGGTGGTGTGGAAATTTGAGGGGAACTCACACAGGACCTTTTCAAAAGTTGCGGTATGAAATGTGCTTATAACCTGAGCTCTGCAGTCCACTGATGACTGAAAAGGCAGAGCCCATAGATCATAAATACTAAACCCACCATTGCTTTCTTTGTTTGCAACACATTTTTGTTCTATCCCATTAATTTCTTTGTTTGTGGGAAGAACAATATTACAGTACTTAGTGTAAAAATCTGTTGTACCTCCTTGGTTTGTCCTCTGCCTCATCCCCCTGCTTCCCCACCTCCCTACCACAGCTCAGACTGCAGGGCTGGTATGAAATTGGGGAAATAAATTTATGAGAGGAAAAAAAATGTAGCGATAAGCAAGGTCAGCTGTTTTCATTGACATGTTCCTCTTAAGGTTATTATTATTCCCTTTTGACCGAGCTGCAGGGTCTCTGTTTTAGCAGAGGCACACGACGGTGCTTTTTAAGACACCATTAACACACGGGACAAAGGGCTTGGAAAGTTTTCTGGGAGCATAAACTCTGCAAAGAGCTGCCTCTGCTGTAGCTCCCCCCCCCGCCCCGCCGTGCTCGCCCTCCACAAACACTCTCGTGCGCTTGCGTGTCCTGGCAGGAACCCGAACAGCCAACTCGAAGCCACTGTCTTAAAAATGTTTTCTTCTAGAAAACGAATTCCTAAGTGTGTGTGGAGCTGCACAGTAAATCTCGTTTGCAGAGCTGAACTTTTCCATTCAGGACAATGAATCTGTTTAATCTATCTGCTTGTCAAGAGTCCAGCCTCGTGCTGGCACTAAGTGTCCCGCCAGCAGCTAGAGGCTTAGGACTATCCCACTAAAGCTGGCAGTGTTTGAAAAAGTGCTCACCAGCAAATCAGGAGTTGAAGGCTGTCTTGAGTTAATAATTTTATTTACTGATTATTTGTGAAAGTTTCCTGTGAGCTGCCTGGGAGTGGTGATAAGTGAACGGGGCACACGGGGTAGGACAACCGTGTACTGACAGTACAGCCAGACCAGCAACACACTGAGCCCTTTCAGCCCCATAGACTCAGCCTGGTGGAAAAACTAGACCCATCACGCACCAGCAGACCACAAGGAATGTTTCTTCTTTTATTCATTCACTCAGTTTTAGAGCCATCCTTGCCTCAGCAGCAGATGCATGTGGCACTGGCAGGGAAAGGTACACCACGCTCCTCTCTTGCCATTCCTCCGTGGCTGATGGACTTTCTCTGTGCTGATCTGACCCTTCAGAGGCTGCACAGCTAACACAGCTACCCAATTAATTTTGCTGAAAGCCACCTAACCCCCTCCTGTGAGCTCACAGTGGCTCTGCCAAAACAGCTCACTCCCCTCAGAGTGAAAAATGGCAAAATGGCAGCAAATGGCAAATCCTGTTTGTGCATCCCCAGCAGAAGATGCCCTAAAAAAAGTCCCATTGTTCTTCCGTGCAATCTGTGAGGAAATCCACGCACCAGAAAAGCAGCCTGTAATTTGTAGCACATGAGTGTGCTTTGGGGAAAATCAATCAAATGCACTAAGACGTGTTCTCAACTCCTAAACTAATGATCCTTCCTGTGAGCAGCATGAAACACCGGGCGAGTCCCAGATGGCATAAATCCTCCAGGTTTCAGCAGAGCTGTGACAGCTCAGACTACCCCAACAGTACCCTAATTGTGCTTAAAACTTTTTAAGGTGGTGAGCAGCCAGTGTTTCAAAAGCCCCCTTCTCTCCAAGCCATCCCAGAGCTAAACAAACCAGTTTACTAGTCAGTGAGAAGAGAATGCCGTATTTAATTTATAATCTTTCAGAGCTGATGTGCTTAAAAATAAAAACTCTGAAAATCTAGTTTTCCTCTTAAGAAATGCCAAGCAGCTGTGTAGAGGCATTCATGGCTGGGACCTGGACCAACTTCTGGTAAGAGAGGAAATTAGGACCATTTTGTTACCCTGACAGAAATGAAATCTCTGAGAACAGTAATTCCTTTGCAGAAAAATCAATACTTTCAGCATGCTTTTAACATGGCAATTTGCTATGGAACATCTTGAACAATACCTCAGTAAATCACTAGTACTGCATGAAATCAGCTGCTTGCTTTGAATGTGGAAGTGCCCAAGTGCATGAAAAACGGGTAGTCAAAGCAGAGGAAATCTCCCAGAATCACAACATCCTCACTCCTAAAGGAGTCGTGAAACATCTGAAAACAGGCACATGGAAGAAGCTTTGGTTTCCACGGAGAAGTTACAGAAAAACCAACATCCAAGACTTTAACCCTAATCTGAAAAGAACTTCTACAATTTATTTCCCTCTATGCCTCAGATTACCTGTTTACAGAGTAAATACAACATTAAACAGTGAGGGGAAATTATGAAGCAGTTAATAGCTATAATATGATCTTCACAGTCCTGTGTAAGCACTAAGTATCATTATTTAACAGATTCTGTAAAAGAAAATACAAGGGAAAAGGCTATTTCATTGCATTTGTTACACACTGCTCTGATGACTGAGTAGCACAGACCACGCACCGTTCATCTTGATGTGTGTCATTTAGCAGTAGGAACATACACCTCACAGAGACATTACTTAATTCAGTGATACAAAAAAGGGCCCCAACCTGCTTTTACAGACAATTCAAGTCAATTCTTAAGCATGATTAACTCTGCATTTAGTCTTCTAAAAAATGTAGAACAGGAAATGCAAATTATGTAAGGAAAATAGGTTTAAAAATGATCTCTGACATAATTCCAAGTTCATCTCTGTACCAATTTGTCAGGGGCCAGAATTTGCAAGCAAACATCAATAAAACAATGCATTTGTTATCAGCTATGAGCAATACATTGTGTGTGTCTGTATTTTACACTGCCTAATCCCTGTTCAGTAATTAGAAATGTTGTGGCAGTCCTGAAAATGAGAAATGACACTCTCATTTGATATGTGCTCCAAAACGCATCCAGCAGAAGATCTGCAGCAAAGAAACATTTTCCAAAAGGAAATCAAATGATTCATGTTTTATTTCATTGCAAATTCTCTGCGATGGATGCTGGAATTAATTTGGGAGATGTTATGCTCAGCAGCTTATATTGGAATAAGAATTCTTTGTGAAAGAGTCTATTTAAAATCATACCGATGACACACAAAACCTTAATACTGAATGAACAAGTCAAAGTAGTTCTAGATAGCTAAATTCACTCCTAAATAGTTAAGTTACCATCTTTCTTTACCATTTTTTAAGCTTTTGAAAGCAAATATGCCCCGCTAGGATGCTCTATGATGTGCCAAGTTCCAAGTCCTCCAGCTGTGTCCTGCTAGTTACAGCTACATCTGTAAATGATTTTTCAGCCAAACTGCCAAATCAAAACTTTGGCAGTGTAAAGGTTATTAAAAAAAAAAAAAAAAAAGCCTCAAGCAGGACACTCTCACTGGACATTGCCTAGTTTTCATCTGGAGAGTTTACAAGGTATTTCATTTCTCTAAGATAGCTGGACATTAGTATGCCAAAGCTCCCTGAGATGCCTCGATGCAGGAGGCATCTCCCTTCTCCTCAGCCCACAGAAGGCTGGATAGAGTGAGCTAAATATGAATTGCAGAGAATACAGGAGGAAACAGCTGCTTTCAGGGGCTAAGCTCCACACTGCACATCCTGGGTGCCTGCAGTGGCTGGGGTGTGTTGTGTGAATGTACTTTATCAGAAAGGAATCCAATTAGCACACTTGGACACTGCTTCACAATGGGAGTCAAACCACATTAGCCAGGCACCACTCAGAGACCTCCTTCAATGGGACATTCCTGACCCAAACTGAGATGCTGATGTGGAGGCACTCAAAGCCAGCTCTTGGGAAACAAAGCACTCACTTTTCATCAGTGTTTTGTGTGTATTTAGAGGTGAGACGAGCGAATATGACAATGAGTTTGTGGTCAGCACAAGAGTTGTCAACGTTCGTCAACTCGTGTCAACACACATGGGTTCTTGCTACCCTTGGTGTGTTATTAATACAACAAATTACTCTCAAGTCTTTATTCTTGGCTCTTCTCTCACGTGGGAATGTAACTTGAACTGTGGCAAAGACCTTGCACAAACTCTGCTCAGGGAGGGGACGCAGCCAAGAGGCACAGCAGGAAAGCTCACCCAGCCTGTCCCTCTCAGGTCTTTAATGTGCTTCCAGCAGAGTGGGATTTAGGTCCTTAACCTGGCCAGCACTACTGCTGCCAAATGCTAAACTCAGGGAGCAACTGGAGCAGTAGGGAATGAGTTAAAAAAAAAAAAAAGGGGGGACTGGGCTCTGAGCAACCTGGTCTAGTGGAAGGTGGCCCTGCCTGTGGCAGGAGGGTGGAATGAGATGAACTTTAAGGTCCCTTCTGACCCAAACTATTCTATGGTTCTATGAAAAAAAATAAAAAGCAGTACAGAGAGAGCCACTGTGAGCAGATTTTGGTTGGGGGACAAGGTTGGCTGCCCTTGTCCTCTGTGCCATGGGCACCTTCCACAGACAATGACTGCAACTGCTGATGGAGCGACATGGCTTGGACTCCAGGAGGCTGAACTGGGCTTGCTGGAGAGACCAGGCCATTTCCCAACCTTGGGCTATCTGATCTTCTAAAGTTTTGGGTTCCACGGGGTTGTTTGGTTTATGTGACTGAGCACTACTTCCCAAACGGATGTCGGCTTTCCAAATGCGCTGTGGGCAAACTCGGGCTTATGGGAAAATGTGCAGTTCAAACAAAGTCTCACAAAACTGTCCAGACCTTTCCACAGTTCTGTTACATCATATATGTAGTTTAAGCAACTCTGGATCATTTCACAGCTCAGCTTCTTATCTTTTTATAGTTCTGCTACCGTGGCTCCATTCTTTCCCATATGAAGAAAGTTAATTAATATTTTATATCCTTACTAAATTGTGAATACAGTTTACCATAACAGTACAGAAAAAGGCAAAATACATTTTGTCCCCTGCCAACAGAAAATCCTTAACAGCTGTTTATTGCTCATTTGCAAAACATAAGAGCAATGGAATTCCATTACTTAGAGAAACTGGCTGTTCCATGATATCCTTGGCAACAAAGACCACACTTATCTTTTTGAACAATAGACTCTCAAAGTATCTCCAGCCTACAAAAATAAGACAGTGAGGAATACTTTTTCTTAACTGCAAAATGCTAAACAATGGGAACTGACTCACCGTCAGCTGCATTTTGTTTCATGAAAACCAACCTTTTTCTCGCTCCTCCCCCCCCCCCAAGAAATTTGCTCACTGCAAATTGTGAGAAACGTTTCATGCAATCATCTCTTTCACAGGAAGGACTTTTTATTGAGGTCAAGACTCTGGCAAAATGAGAAGAAATTTGGACTACAATTTGAGTAATGTAAGAACTCACAAACAACATTAAGGGAGTAACTTAGGTTTATAATAAACCATACAGAAATTGCAGGGCAGAACTTTTTCTGACTTTTCAAAACTTGGAGATACCAAGAAAAGCAGTATTGTGGTTCACACCACAGATAGTTCCCATACGGTTTTAACTAAATAACTTACAAGTTTCCAATAGCTTAAAAAAGAACTATGTCTGACATACCAGATAGATGCTAGCTCCTCAGAAAGTCAGGACATGCACATACCATCCATAGTCTGGTTTCTATATTTAGGTAAGAACTCTACCTAAAGCCATGGAGGTCAGCACTGAATCAAGTCAAGCGTGTTTTCACAGCCACATCTCCTAGACAGTGTTTAGCACGGTGCATTTCTCCCAAACCCACACCAAACATGCCATTGGGAGACCTGAGCTGGAACTTGCACTATTCAAAGACAGTGTGTTCACATACCTCGATAATCCTGTCATGAATCTGCAGCCCTCCTTCCTTTGCAGCAGGCCCTGTGTCAACTATTTTTGATACAAAAATTCCTTCACTTGATGACCCATCCTGATTGTCCTTTAAGGATGAAAAGAAAAGCACGTTATTGTACCCCAAACCAACTCTCATTTGCCCTCAGCTAAAGCCTGTCCATGTCACAGCAGTGCATGTAATTTGAAAGAAATATTCTTACTGATGTCTTAATGTGGAATTACTCTGGGCTAATGAGAACACCTGATACTCCCATTCTGAAAGATTAAACAAGCAGGGACAGACTTCCATTAGGTAATTTAGTTGTGTGATTATCATTTTCCTCTGACTTAGGCCAGCTCAGTAGTAATTGTCACTACAATTATGCTCAATGTAAAATCCACTGAGACGTAGCCTATTTGCACATCAAACATAAGGCAACACTGCATTTTTATTTTTAGTTGCACAGCTCTTTCTCTGGAGACTTAAAAATAAACCAAGAAAACAACTTATATCTAACAAGGTATTTTCATATTCCTGTGTATTTTGTCACCAGCTTCCACCAGTGCAGAACAATTGAAAAACTCTGACTATAAAGAACAACTGTCAAGTGAATTCACTAGGAATAAATTGTGATTAATGTCAGATTTCTGAGCAGCTAAGAAGTAGTTCTGAATACTTTCTAAATTACTAAGATAAGGTATAATCCACTCCTTCATCTAATTAAAGTCATATGCAGCAGCTCCAGCCAAAAGGCATCCAGAAAAAATACATTAGTGAGTGTATGGTGCAGGAAACATCTGCTGAAATCATAGAATTCAAAAGTAGGTTGTTTAAGTTACAACCTTTCACCTGCACACAGGGTGGAACCTCTGGTGGAAAGCAGAGTAAATAATGTGGGGTTTTTAAATGAAAAGACCTAAAGCTGTGAGCCCTCGACTCGTGATCCTCACAGCAATATGGTCTGAGAGACGCACCGCGGGTCTCATCATTTTGGGAGTGCCACTGCACCAACATTAGTGCTGCTGGCTGCGAGGAGATGCAAGAATAAACACGCTGTGAGAGGAAAGGCTGTGGAGTTAACAGGCATCCAGCACACATCTCAATGTAAGATTTGCCCTGAAAGACTCACAAGAGAACCAAATGCTTGTCAGCAACATTTTTCCCCTAAGTGTCGACCTCCAGGCTTTTCCCAACTGGAAAGGGCAAACATATTTTAACAATTAACATACCACGCACGGTCGGCCACCAATAATATTAAATCCAAGAGAGCCAGAGTCACGATGCAGGACGAGAGTCAGCGCTTTCGTTTCTTCCCCCTGCAAAGAACAGACAAACACACTCAAAACCTTTGTGCGAGTGGGTAAAGTAGGACAGCTCATACTTCCACCCAGGTCTGTTGGGTTGCTTGCTTATTTTTTTTAACCCCCACGAGGTTTAGAGGAAAATGTTTGGAATAACTTTGCAGGAGCAAAGTCAGCGGCTCGCAGTCGGTGCTGCCGCCACCCCACCGAGCGCCGGCAGCAGAACCACCCCCAAGATTTATGTGTCTTTTTTATTGAGATCTACAGTGAGACACTTAACAGCAACAGCAGAGTTTTATATGTAAGGCTGGTTCCTGCAACTACTTGACCTAGTCATATGTGATGTGTTATGTAAAATATTCCATGTTTCCAGTAGTCAAACTCTTGACTTTTTCTAAAGCTTTGGGAGGGGGGTAACTGAATCTTAGGACTGGATTGTTGCTTCTCTCTGGTGCTGGCTACATGACAGTGTTTGAAACAGTATCAAACAGTGTTATACAACAGAAATTCTCTAGTGAGTTTCTTAAAACGGTACTAAACACAACTGCTACAAATTTTGCCAAAGGCCTAGAATGGCAATTACTATTCACAGCACCTGCCATGCATAATTTTCTTCTCTGGAATCTTAACACTAGCAAAACAGAAATCTTCCATCATTGAAAAACATTATGTCAATCCCCTAAAACATGAAATTCTGCAGTGACTAGTTGTCTGGACAAGAAATGTATGACAAAGGTATACTGGATGGACCTGTAGTATTTGGGGGACTGTGTGAACAAGCTCTTGTTATCCTGTTCTCTTATTCCAGCTTCAGCCTAACTACAAACTCCTACAAAATGTCCTTTATGTCACAGTGATGTTACTTAGGTCTCAACTTTCAAAAAGTGAGTGAGTGCATGTACTGGTAAAGACAACCAAATCTTCACAGTGGTCTCTATTCAGTCTCCATCAAGTGGCTGATATTTACAGCAAACACCACAGAACTACACAAGAGACAAGAGCAGAGCACCACAAAAAGCCATTTCAACAACAATACTTTTGTTGAGAGACCAGAATAGGATTGGTATATTGTGCATGTAGACATACAGATGAACTTTCCTACCTCCAAGAACTTTTCCTTTGTTTTATCCTAAGGGTGAAAAAGTTAGGAACACAAAAATCTTTGAGGAAGTTATCTTACAAGTCTGGTTTTCATAACCAATTAATGACAAAAATTACAACAGTTGCATTGTAATTTCGATGCAGATGGTTTTAGTTTGTGCATTTTTCTCCTAACATGTCAACTGGAAGTTGTCAATCAAATATTAGTGTCTATTAAACTCATAAAAAATGTCAAAGTAATCCTGGATTACTGAACTATTTGTACAGATTTGAGGATGATAAGGAAGCCCAATTCCCTACCAGTGGGACCTGGCAGAGCTCCACTGACCACACGCTCCACCACAGGGGAGCTGCACTAACACACTCCACCTGCAAATGTGGTTTACAACTTCTACGTCCCTTTCTGATCATTATCTTCACTGCAGGTTGAATAATAAATAGAGGTGGACCCATTACAGAGAAACATGAAGAAACTCTGATTTTATTTGGATTTGCCTACACCAGGCATCAGTGAGAAGCAGGTACCCAGAAGAGGACTGAAAAATGAAGTAAAAGCTATTTCCCTGCAAGTTTGCAGACCCAGACCTCAGACAGGATTTCAAGGAATAAATTTCCAGTCCTGTGAGACCACTTCCAGGGACAAATGATTCAGGATTTGGAAGACAAGCACATGCTAGCACCACTGTTTCCTTCTCCTATTATGCCTTTTTAAGAAGGCAGATCAATTAGAACAATCAAGAAGCAATTATGGCATTGCTCTCAAGACACTTTCAGTAATTAAAACTGAACGTTTACATTAAAGCCTCCTTATGTGGCTGTGATTTGACACGTTTATACGTGGCTGAATAAGCATGAAAGCAGTATATTAAGTCAGTCCAGTTGTGGGGAAAAAAAACAACAACTAATGCAGTTTTCTGCAGGTACTTCTGAAAAAGTAATTCTGTCCACAGCGGCTTTAAAGAAACTTTCCAGCCATTTCTGGTGGATTTGTACACTGTCTCCATCTTCCCTATGGCAAGCAGAGTGTTCCAGAGCACTAATCCCTCTGTCCACTTGGAACAGTCCTGGCACCAGGCAGGCAGGAGCACTTTGCTGCAACACTCGGTCACTTTTGCAGATTCTCATCTTGGGTCTTAACGATCTCTTTTAACAACCTTCTTCGCCTCATAAGGAAGCCACGATGCAAATGACTTTTCCAGGGCTCTGCCTTTCTCTTCCCCCCCAACCTCTGGTGCTCCAGCAGAGCAATCATTAAACAGTGAGGTAACTGTGGAAATCGGTGGCCGGCGTCCAGCCCTGCCCCGCCAGCTGCTTCGGCAGCAGACCTGCTGGTTACTGGCATGTCGTATTCCCACAGCTGAACACAACTCTTAAACATAATTCTTGAAATTACTCTACTTCCCAGCTGAGTAATGTGGAGCTAATAGATTGCTTTTGCCTTTAGATAGTGGAGGACTAATTTCTTTGGTAGCGCTGTGGCTAAGAAGGTCTGTCTTCATCAGAGGAGGCACTTCAGCTCCTCGTTCACCGCCGAAAGGGCTGCCAGGACCAGCCCGGCACATCCAGCTCGGGGACAGTGTGAGGAAAGCACATCATCTTGTTTTAAGGGACTTCATCTGGCTCTTGTGGAACTCAAACTCGTGTTACCACAGCCAGAGAGGTCCTAAATATCAGATCATACCTGGTTCCTGTCTGGTTGATGCACTGACAGTCTGTCCCTGCCTCTGGCTGCCAGGACAGCGGAGGGGTTCCCACCGCGGGCTGCAGCCGGCACAGCCAAGAGCTTCCGATTCCCCCCCTCTCCCTCCTTCCCCGAGGACTTTGTCGGCTGTGTAAACACGGGAATGACCAGATCAGCTTATCAATAGGCGTGCACAGTGGTATGTTTCACCAAGGATTAGGCGTTGTTTGAGTAGTAGGTGTTTTTCTTGATTGTTCAGACTTTGATATTACAGGATTGACATGTCTGATCAAAAGAAATAAAACTTTTGAGTGAGACGCACCACCTTCCCTACCACTCCCTCCTCAAGCTCATCCACAGTAAGTCTCACTTCTTCCCACCAAGGAATAAACAGTTACATTCTGAACAGACCCTCAAACTTGTCTTTTGGAATAAGCCAAGATCGGACAACCAGTAAATACACAGTTAAATGAGTGTTCCCTGAGTGGTAAGAAATATACATGGATAACACAACTGGGATCACTTAAGGCACATCTATCTGCTTATGTGGCTTATAAAATTATGAGATATTTACAGATGAGTGCGTGTGTAAAATGTGTTTTATTCATGTCTTCTCTCAATATGGTTATGGTAATGTTATGGAACTCACTCGTGAAATGGTAGATGAAAGTATAGCAAAGCTGTGACTCATCCAGTATCACAAAGTCTATGCTAAGGTGAACCCACAGCTGGGATTCCAAACTGCCAAAAGATCACGAATTTGGGTCTTTCATGTATGGCCTAATGCCTTGTGACTAAGCATTTAAACAGCACTGTATATGGCTATTCCTTCTGTTTTGACTACAGAGTATGTCCTCTGATTTATTCTAGATTGGCTCTACATCTGTGGCAACAAGGAGCCACCAGGCCGGGAAGTCACAAACCCCTTTTTCTTCATCTACCGATGAATCAGAACATCCAACAGTAAGTTCTGCAATCACCCTATGTAAACTATGAACCCCTACTTATGTTTGACATAGATGAAACTATTACATCATAAAACAAAATATACAAAATAGGAGCAATGGCCATAATTAAATAATGATGGAAAATCGGTTATTCTGCATTATTATACACATAATCCCTGTGTTCAGGGACCTAATTCTTAGGCAAGTATGTACATCCTGCTGAGTTTTCCTGCACAGTCGATGCCAGTGTCTCTGAGAAAATAACCCCAGAGCATAAACTTGTCAGCATTCCACAGCCCAAAATTGGGAAAGCATCCCTTGCACTAGGTGATTACCATGTGTCTTTTAAAAAACTCTCTAGTGCACAAAGATGCAAGTTTCCCGATTGTACAGCTTTGGGAGCTGGGCAGTGACAAGCTGTTAGTGTTGGCAAGCTGCCCAAAATGCTGTGAAAGACGTGTAATTGATTGACCACTAGACCACGAGTCTGTGGTGACATGACACCTTCCAGCCTTCTTCAGATTTGTGGCTGCTTCAGAAAACTGTATAACAGCCTTTTGTAACAGGGCTGAAAACCAGCACAGTGGTCCTGGCCAGGTGTGTATCCATAAATTTGGTAAAAAGTATAGCCGGGAACTACACACCGTGAACATTTACAGCTATGAAGTAGAACCTCTCAGGTTAACAGCAGCTCACTAAGGCTTTACAGAGCTCAATAATGCAAAGCCTACATTATCAGCACGAGGAAATGAAGGAGGGGCAGTGTGAGAATAAAAGAGATCAGGGATGATGAGGTAGGGATTCGGTGAGATGATTTTCAACAGCAGGACTGTGTGGAAGGCTCTCCTGTCACCAGCCATGGAGAGGGAGCAGGGGCAGCCCTGTGCCAGGCTGGGCGCAGAAAGCTTTGCAGAATGCCATGGCAAAGTAGTGTAGGAAAAGGAGGAGACAGAACTATCCTGAATCTTGATGTTAGTGTGAACCTCCAATTCGTTTTAATAGCTTTACTAAGTTTTTAACCACGCCCAGTATTGCCAGACGTTAGAACAGTACACTTAGTATTAAAATATTTTCTGTTTTGAGTTAGGAAAGTATGGTGGGTTCTGCCCTGCATTTCTAAAACTAAAAACGAAGGGGGGGAAAAATACTCTAACATCAAGTTTTATCTCCTTTACACAACTTTTAGAGCCTCAACATTACCAAAGGTATCAATACAGATGTTTGACACTTCTGAACAGTTTAATACTGCTGTGTCTGTGGTAGCACATTCCAGGTCACTGGGAGGACTTTGAATGTCTTCATTTAAAAGATAATTGGCTTCTAGGGCTTCCCTCACTGGGGAGCCTCATTCCAATTAAAACTTGAGCATTGTTGTAGCTCTGGTTTTGGTTCTGGTCATTTTATAAATGGTCTAATTCTGGGGAGCTCAAGTGAAGTTAAATTCTCCTCTCCTAAACCAAGCTTTTAAAGAACCCTGTGAGATTCTGGAAAAGAAATCACAAGTACACAGCAGATGTCTTGTATTTGGACCGGCATGTTAGAGAGGTGATGGTTTCAGATCATGAAATAGCTGGCAACGTGTCCGAGTTGCATAATAGTTAATCCTAAAGTCAGTGTTTTGTAGGAAGCCCTATTCTGGGACGCTAGGTGAGCTCTGGGTCTGGAAAGCATTGGGTCACAGCAGCTTCTTCCAATTCACTCCACTTTGTGTGACTCCTGGGAGTCAATTTCTGGCGGTTTAATACAATTTCCAGCCCTGGAAATTCCAATTTTGCAGTTCAGAGTTTTCTTCGGGGAAGCGAACCAAGAAAAAATAGTAATACCGTGATCCTGTTACTTTGCTGTGAGAGCTGCCATATGGGGTCCAGATATCAATGATGGTCACAGGCAAAACTACGTACCTCTGGAAACCGCTGCACTACGGCGTTTAAACCCCAAAGCTGAGGTATTTGAAAGGCTTTGGGGGCCGAATTGGGCTCTCCAGGACAACACGGCCTGGCGGGCAGACCCCACTCGGGGAGGAGTCCCGCAGAACCCGCAGGGAGACGCGCACACGGGACGAACGCGCATCCCTCGCGGCTCCGCGGCCCGGGGCGGGGGCTCCGCGGATTGAGGGGCGGGGGTCGCGCTGAGCCTCTGTGCCCCCACGGCGAGCGGGGCCACCCCCTCGTCCCGCGGCCCCCCTTACCTTGCCGGGGGATGCGGAGCGGGCGCGGGCCAGGGCGTCGAGGCGGGCGCTGTACTGCGTGAAGCGCTTCTGGTACCGCAGCGCCGTCACCTGCAGCTCCAGCTGCGCCGCCGCCAGTCGCGACAGCAGCGACTGCTCCCGCTTGCCGGCGCGCAGCGCCTCCTTCTTCAGCGCCTTCTCCAGCGCCGCCGCCCGCGCCTGCAGCGCGGCTCCGTGGGCTCGCAGGGCTCGCAGGCAGCCGTGGGCGCCGGCGCGGCGCTCGCCGTGGGTCAGCACCAGCCCGCAGCCCTGCTCGCACAGCCCCGCCGGCCGCGCCTCGCAGCGCTCCCGCATGTGCGCCTCCACGTCGCGCAGGTTGAGCACCTGGCGGCACCCGCGGTTGCGGCACCGCGCCGGGGAGAAGTCGCACGTCTCGGCGTGCTCGCCCAGGTGCTGCAGAGGCACCACCGCCTCGCAGCCCCGCGCGTGGTTGTCGCACTTGATGTCCAGCTTGAGGATGAGGCTCTTGAGGGGCAGGACGTGGTTGAGCTCCTTGGTGGAGATGCGCTGGCACTTGACGGGGCAGCTGCCCTGCTGCACCACCCAGGGCAGGACGCAGCCCGCGCAGAAGACGTGCCCGCAGGGGGTGGTCAGCGGGTCCTCCAGCACCTTGTTGCACAGGTTGCACTTGAAGTCGGGATCCACCTCCCCGCTGAAGCGATCCAGCTCGAACCCCATGGTCCTTCCGCTCCGCCGAAAACAACCGAAAAAAAAAAAACAAAAACAAAAAACAAAAAACAAAAACAAAAAAAAAAGGCAAAAA
>VXAU01004998.1:197271-221967 GCA_013399695.1 Formicarius rufipectus | reverse complement strand
CCGGGAGCCCCGGGATGGGGAGAGGTGCGGGGGCAGCGGGAGGGATCGGAGGGGCGGGGAGGAAGGGGCCGGTGATGGGGAAGCGATGGGAGAGGAGGGGAGTGCGGAGAGACGGCGGGGAGGGGGAGCGGAGGCGGGATGTGACAAGGTGAGACCGGGCGGGGAAGGAGCAGCATCGTCCGCTGTTGGTGACAGGAAGGATGGTTGGTCGGAGCGGGACGATGGGGCACATCGTCTGGGACGGCAAGGCTGGAGCTACCGGGTCTAGTGGAAGGTGTCCCTGCCCATGGCAGAGGGTTTGAAAACAGATGGTTCCTTCCAATCCAAACCGTTCCGTGGTTCTGTGATGACTTTTGGAAAGGAGTCGCAAGGAGCTGCCCCTGGGGTCATGTCCTAGGCAAGCTGCTTAGAAGTTGTTGTGACTGTTCAGTCCTCAGGTGAGAATTCTTACACTACAGACGAGCAAAGGTGCAAACTGAACGGTCTGCCAGTGTGAGAGAAACTGAAATGTTAAGGGTTAATGGTTTGCTGAAGCAGGAGGGTGCTCTGCTGAGGTTGGTACCCCCAAGCCGAAGGGGAGGAGGAAAGTTTTTGGGTGTCTGATGGCAAAACTTCTGATCTGCACAAGAATAACCCGGGTACAGAAGGGGTGGGCACCCACCTCTGGAGGATGCACATCATAAACCAACCTTTGTTTAACAACAAGCTGTGTCTTGAGCCAGATGAGGGAGAAGGATGAAAAGAAACCGATCCTGCGAATGTGGGATAATGCTTTTTATCATGCCAATGTGCTCCTTTACACAGCTGGCTCAGGTGTAACTCCCCCTCCCCTGGGGGAGGTGTCGGAACATTCACCTGTTGGTCTGAAGGTTTTCATCCCTTCCAAGAAGGCATAACTGGCTCAGCTACACTGATGTGGGAGGCACCTGCCAGTCACAAACCATCAAAGACCCCTGAAGCTCCCCCAGACTTGTTTCTGGGGCCTACCGCCAGAAGACTGCACGTGACCCACAGTGTCACATCAGACAATGTAAAACTGCCCCTCACAGGGGAGGTACCTGGGCAGTCCCACCTGAACCTGAATATATATTAACCCCTTGGAACCTATGGGCATTCCCTATCCCCCTACAGACCAACACTGCAACCATCACTGTGACCAACACACATCAAAACTGCAGCAGTCAAGTCTCACTGCTGGATCCATGGGTGGTGATGCCTTTCTGCTCCACTATCTACTGTTAGCTTTTCTTTCCCTGTCTTTCTTTTCCTTATGTATTTTCTTAAGTGACACCTTTATATGTATACACGTATAAACACCGGTCATTCAGTGCTGTTTCACTCCATGCCGAGGGATTCATTAACAAGGTCTCAAGGGATCTGTTAACAAGAACCTCAGTTACCCCCCCCATCAGGGGCAGTTCGTAACACAATGCCTGTATCCTCATGGAAAAGGGAGAAGTTTGGTCCGTGTTTGCATAGCCTGTTAATGCCCCGTTGATACCACTTGGATGTGATGTAGATCGTTAAAGGTCACCACTTTTGATACCCATTTCTGCCTGGTGATGATTTAAAAGCACTCCTGAATATGCTATAAAAAGCCAGCCAGACCACACCTGAAGCACCAGACATAGCATTAGGCAAAAACAATTTCTCCTACAAGGCAGATATTCAAGTACTGAAAAAAGCAATAAAAGAGACCAGCTTTGTTCGTTGTGGATGGCGGTGCAGAAGTCTCACATGCACCAGAGCCACATACCAGCTCAATTGTTCTTTTAATGTGTTTTCCTTTATGGCAAAGCAGAAGCCAACTAGAGCCTTCAGTTTCAAGTGACCCTTAGTGTATATCTATTATATCACAATGAAATGACTTTCTGAATGCCTGGGATGGTTATTTGTGTGTTAGTGACCTCTAGAAGGTAACAGACTCATGGTTTACACAACTGTATTCTGATCTCAGTCTCAGGCAAGTAGCTTTTAGTTTTAGGGATTTTGACTTCAAATATGAATTCCATTTGTAATACTCATTCTAATTATTAATGTTCCATAAAGTTTAAGGTTGCTTTTGGCTGTATACATGACCCTGCTGAAGAAAGTGTGCATCCTGTATTTAGGGTGATATCCTAGCAAAGGAATTTTTTACACATTTGTTCCTTTGGAAAAAAAAAAAAAGTAAATGATGTAATATAGGGTTGTGCATGTAGGTTTCTATTAACTCCATCTGAAGGTTGTGCACACTTCAGGGCTGTGGTGATAAAGTTTAATTAATACACGTATATTGATGACTTTTGGATTACTCTATTTAAACTATAGTAGTGATTCTCGTACTTTCTTCCTGTGCTTTGCTGCCTTTTGCCTCTTCCTTCTCTTTCCCATCTCTTTCTCCTCAGGATATCTCTGCTCACCAGTCTTTCCTGCCGTTCCTCTTGCTGCAATGCCACATCGCCTCACTCCCTCCCTCCACTGGGTCACCAGCCCTGCACTGCTGGGTCTCCACCCTTTATCTGTAATGTCAGTACACACTTCTCTCCTAGGGCACTTTTGTTCTGCAGTTTGTCACAAAAACTGGAGAAGCTGTTACTAATCACAGCATCTGTTTTTTTCCATGGGCATTTTATATGAAATAAAACTTCAGATTCCGTGAGATGAAACTGATTGACCTGAACATTGGTGTTCATTGCAGTAACTGCTGTATCAGCTGATGTGGAGATCCATCAATACAACTAGTTTTGAAAGGCTGGTTTAAGGTAACTGCTCTAAATTAGTGACCACCGTCTTATGACCTGCTTTACCCGAGTTTATAACATGCCCCATGAGTTCAGGGTGGTTGTAAATAGGAATAAATTAATTCCCTCAACCATAGCCATAGAAGTTTGGGTTTAGCATTTCAAAGCTGTCACTGCAGGATGCTGGAGGCCACTGGTGTTGAGGCCAGAGGCTGAGCTTTTATTGATTTCCATGAGAATGACATCAGCACCAGGTTCCTTCAGCTATCTGAAACTATACAAATATTTGGATGGAAAATATAGGCAAGAACTGGAATAACATTTTCAGTTTGGAGTCATGGCTAAGCAGATGGTGTGCTGAATTCTGTGATACACTTTAATGTGACATTTATGTAGGAATAGATACTTTATTTATTAATTAAAACTTTTGAAGGCCTCTTCAGTCTTGCACTGAGACTACAGTTTGGAATGCTGACAGGGAATTGAAGTTCCCCTTTCCCTGCTGCCACTATCCATGGCAGAAGGCACAAATGGAGCTTTCCCTACTGGAGGCACATTTCACTTCTCCCTTGGAAAAAAAAAAAAAAAAAAGATTGAAAAAGCAGCCTCTCACCATGAGCCTTTAATGTTATTTTCAAAGCCTGAGGTTTGTAACTGAGGAGAGGTTTGGTTTCCAGACTGAAATTACACTGCCACAGCTCAGGAAGGTCGTTTTTATTTAGTGAGTTCTCTCATCATCAGAAGTAGTGCTGGGGTGGGACCACTGCTGAGCCATTAGGGCTCTCTTATTTAGCTTTGCTGTCCTGTCCTAAGAAGGGTGAGGGCTTGTTTGGGATGTAGCACAGCCACAATAAGAGCTCTCAAAGTGCTGGAAAACTGAGACTTTTGCTGAAGGTTTCAGTCTGTTGGTTTTTCCTGCTCCTGTGAAGCTTCCAGTCTCACAGAGAATCAAATGCAATTCATCTTAACCTGCCTTTTGTCTATAGGGGTTGGCATCATTTTACACTGGATTATGAGGTCATTGAAATAAATCTGATTTTCTTTTTCTTACATTAGTTTGCCTTTAAAAAGGTAGAAATGATTAGATAATGCAGAGAAAGAGTTGAGTCCTTCTCCAGGTTAATCATCTGTGTCATTCTGACAAACCCCCAAAGGTTAATAGGACATATCCAATGTAACATGGGCTTCCCTGTGCACTTACTTGATGAGTTGACGCCTTTTAGAAACTGAAACTCGCAGGGATCCTGTGCATATTTAAAATTTAATGTATCTAGACTATGTGGAATATATTAAATATATCTAAAGTGTTAAGATCCTCTCAACATTCTGTTTATTGCCAAGCACTGACACCCTGTACAGAGTTATAAACTTGAAAGATTCTGTATTCTTTGACATTTTACGACCTTTTTTGTGCTTGTACTCAATGTGTCTTCCGTGTTTTTCTTTATGTGTAGCTCCTGTCCTTAAATTCCAAGTGAACTTGCTTCCATCCTTTATTTTGTCTGCTGGCAGAAATACAAGTTTGCATTAATAGAAGGTGCACAGAAGAGCTGGGGAACGTGGACCAAAGAAAGTGTGATGGTGGAGCTGTCAGGCACAGTAGAGATGGTTCAGAATGATAGCACTGTATGTGACATTTATTTCAAATATTTTGCAAAAGGTTAAACTCTGACTTGGCAGCTGATTTAGAATTCAGGATTTTACATGTACGAGTAGAAGGTTGATACAATTTTAAAGGGGATTCTTAGAAGGAAATGGTGCATAAGCCAAGCTGCATCAAAAATCCAAATCCAGTCCCTCTGTTTCAGAAGAAACATGAAAGGAAGCAGTAAGAGAAGGCACATGAGCATCCTTTCCTGATGTTCCACACTTTTTTTTTTTTGTCATTGCTTCAGAGCCACTTTGCCTCAGAAATCTTGCTGTCTTCAGAAAAACTTGCAGGACCAGCAACATTTGAGGCTGTTTCATAACTGGCTTCTTTCTCCTCATGTCTTCACATAGCTAAAGTCATAGTAAAGTTTATATTATATTCCTGAATACTTAAGAGGAAAGATCCACAAAAATTTTGGCTCTAAATACACATTCCTCTATTAATATGGATGGAGAAAAGTACAAAATAATGCTCTTTCTGGGGCTTTTTAGGAAATTTGATCAGTCAGCCGTGTTGACTTTTGTTGCTCTTTGTCTGAATAATTACATTATTCACCACTACAATATCTCAGAGTCTTGAAGTTATTTATGACACATTTTATTATCAACAATCTACTCTGTGATAAGGGAGAATTAGCCAAGTTTTAATTAATGAAATGTGGGATAACAGAAGTGCTCATTGTAATTCAGAAGATCTCTAGCTGAGTGCTAGAAATTGAATTCTGCTTTTCTTGAGCAGTTCTTCACTGGATTTTGGAGCCAGTTTTGGTGAGCTGTTGCTTTCCATGAGTAAGCCTGTGATTTGAGTACAAGACTGAGGCCAGACCTGACCACTTCTTGCCTGAAACTACCCAAGTATTCCAAATTTCTGTGGATGCTACATCCCAGAAAGCATTTGGTAATCCAGTTTATAAGGCCACAAATCCCTGAATTTCCTCAGCAGTACAAAACCCTGCAGAAGGTATCAAATTCTGATGCAGACACCACATTTTGTACTCTATCATTTCTTTGTCTTTTCCTCGCTTCTTTAAACGTTTTAGAGGCAGAGAAGTGACATCATCTGTGCCTCCTTCCCTTTGACACATCTTACACGTTGTAAGTAATGATAATGTTTAAATCCAGACTGTAATTAACTCAGTGGTAATGGGTGGGACAGAAAACACAGGCCATAATTTTGAGGCACGTTCTCTAGGAGTCTGTAGGATGAATTCAGTCCTGGTGGAGGTCAGCAGAGAGCTCAGGGAATAGAGTGCTGAGTGAACACAAATTGCTGAGCATCTTCTCCCCGTTTGCCTTGCATATGGATGTCACAGAGCTGTCAGACTGTGCCTCTACGTGCAGTGTTTTGCACGAGTAGGTGTGTTTGGGATTGCATTGAGCTGACAAATCTGATTGCCCTTAATTGACAGTCTGGCCCCATGAAAAAACAGAGGTGAAGCTGTATTTATCAGGACAGTCTGTTTCCTGAGGTCTTTAAGTCCAACCCTCTTCTCTTACAATGTGAAAAAATATTCCTGTTTTCAAGAGCAAGAATGGAAACTGATTCACTTTTCTTACTGGCAGGATGATTGTGAATAATGTGGAATGTTCCAGTTTTTCCACATCAGCAATGCTGCTTTATCTCAGGATGCTTTTGTTCCCTTTCCAAAATAAACAGTTCCTAATACTTGCACGAGGTGTATTTGACAAGCAGGCTTTGGAGATCATCCACCATTCCTTAGGTAAGCAGTCGCCTTGCTTATGTATTTACAGCTCTGTTTACATCTGTGTAAACGAAGGAAAAATTCCCTTTTCAAAACACGTGTCAGTTCAAAACCAGAAGCCTTACTGAAAGGCCAAGCTGCCTGGTAAAAATTCTTAAATTCTGGGTCAGGTGAGCCCTGAGATGGAAAGGAAAAACAGGGTGCTGGTTTTGCCTGATGAGCGTTACAGCAGGAGGATGCAGAGCCCAGAGGTACCTATGGGTTCAGGGAGGGCCTGGAGCATCTTTGGAGAGTAAATCCAGCTGTTGGTACTTACCTCTCTTCTCTAGAAGTTTCTAAATTACTGATTGCCAGGAGATAGTCCTTGCTAACAGACCTGCCATCAGCTGTGCAGGATGAGCATCCCCAGCTGATTGCACTTAGGCACAGGATTCTGGGCTTGATGACCTTTAATTTGATCCTAATTGAGCTTTTGGCTACGTTTTTCTTTTTTCTGATAGTCGGGTTGTTTTGGAAAATGGCAGTGGCTTAAGGCAGCTTTTCAACGTAGTGCTCTTGGATTTTCTGTGGAGTTTATATTGCTTTGAAACAAGTTTTTTAAAAGGAAGTTCCAGTGCTTAGTAAGTACAGTTTTCCAAGGGTTATTTGTTTATTTCTTGTTGGGAAGGGGATGGGGATGAAATGAAGCCACGGGTAGGGAGGTGTCACAGGGCTTTGTGAGGTTACACCAGGTCAAGCCGTTGTTTTCCTCATTAATATGCATCAATATTTACTCTGAGTTCAACACGGTGCAAGTGCTGGGAGTTGTGTGTCTTCTAGAGCTCAGTCACTCAGTTTAGAAGAGGAAAGAAGGTACATCCCAGCCATTAGACAGGCTTGGTTTTACTGTTAGGAGGCAAAAAGTTTTTTTTTGAAACACGAGCAAGTTTTGTGTTTTTTTTTCTCTCTGGAAAAAAAAAAAGAAAAAAGAAAGAAAACACTTGAAGATACGAAGACTCTGCCTCTTTGCACGAGCACAATCCTTTGGGAGCTCTGAGTTTCTTCAGGAGTTATGACTGAGTGGGTGCAGAGACCCCCCCAAGGCCTTTCCATGAGGGCTGGTTTATGTAACTTTCTAATTGTGTGATGATGTGGAGTGTCAGGAGCTTCTCAGAGCTGTGTTTGTGCTGGGACTGGAGTTCAGCCCTCCTGCTCGAGGTGCTGTGCCAGAGCCATTGCAGTGATGTCCTTAAATATTCAGCTGTAGAACTGTCTTGCCCTGATGAAAAACATTTTGTGGAGCTCTCCTAACTCTTTCACTTTTAGCCTTATTTTTTTTTTTTTAATGTCTTGATCTAGGCAGCTTCCAAGTTCTCTCTCATTTCCCCACCCCCTCCTTTTTTTTTTCCTTTATTTTTTCCCCCTGTGGCCTTGCAATATTCAGTGTGCCCTGAAATTCCATTAACATTTCAGACGTTTTAGTTTAAAAGTATAGTTGGTGTTTCTGAGATCTTTTCTGCACTTTGACAAAGGTTCCAAAAGGAAGAAAAGTAGTATCTTTCTACTTTGGCAGGCTCTGCTCCGTTTGTCAGTGACAGAATGTGAGCCTCCTGGCAAAACAGTTTTCAATATAAATACTAGATCTGATTGAAAAAATAAAAGCAGAATTTTCTGAGAACTCCTTGAAATGTCTAGTTTGTTGTCACTGTAACAAATTAGAAACAGATCATTATGAGGAAATATTCTCCCTGGGTTTTTTTTTACAATTTCTAAATGCAAAATGTAAATTTACTGTATGAGTTTCTTGGTAAAGTTGTATTGAAATAGATACAGACTTCTTTTTTTTTCCTCCCCTGAAGTAACCAGTCCTGAAATTATGTCATTATCCAGAATGCCACGTAAAAGTGCAAGGAACTTACCAGAAAAATTAGCAAAGGAATGATAATAATGCAGTTAATGCTATGATTTAATTAACAGTAAAACGAAGACAATTTTCAAATGCGTTAATATAGTCATGATCTTCATTTTTTCACCAAGAGCATGAAGGAGACTGTTCCTTATTTGTTTGCTTTTTTAGGAGGACTCACTAATGAGGCTGAAACTTCAGATTTTGGAGAAGAGGAGGTGGTTTGGAGCAGAGGAGCAGCGTGACTGTCCCAGTAAGTCAAGGCTGGAATGAGCACTGTGCCCCATGGTCAGCACATGGAGAACTTTCCCTCTGCAGTGGGAAGGGTTGGCAGCTTTGATAACGAGGGGGTGGAGATGAAGATGGAGGTTTTTGTCCCAGGAAATGCTGTGTGTTTGTCACATAGAACAGAGAAGAAAACAAACGGAGGTTCTTGAGGGAGCAGTTGACATCCTCTGGGAGCTGAGGAAGCTCCTGTGGAGAACAGAGCTGGTCCCACGTGGGAGCTGTGATGTATTTGTGTCCTTGGAGATCTGTGTTTGTTCCTGGGTTAAGCAGTTTTCAGGTCACTCACTCCACTATTCAGATCACTCTTCCTCACTTGTGTTCCATGCCTTTACAAGTTGGTGTCCTGCAGAGTTTGTTCCCAAGCCAGGTGTGTACCTGGAGGAGAAGAAGGGCCTGGAGCAGGGTACAGTGACTGCCCAGCCAGACATGTTCCAGGCATGGACTTGAGCTCCATGACTAAACCTGCCAGTTCCCCAGGTCCACTGTGTGGCTCCTTTGGAAAAGGAATTGGGATGGGGGCAGGAATAGTTTTAATGTCATAGTCCTGTTTTTTTCTCAAAACTGTGTTGACACGGCTAGCTCCAGAATGAAATCAGGATTACTCTGCTTTTACACCCCTCTGTGAAAATTTCCACTGGCATTGCAATGGGAATAAAACTTTGGAAAGGGTCTGAATAGCAGTTCCATGGGTTCTGCTCCTCTCCCCCTTCTCTTTCACTGCAGCTCATGTTTTCTACCATGTGGTTAAACAGGGAGGCTGAAAGTTTAGCACTTTATTTAGGATCAAGACTTCCTCCCAACCTGCAGAATCTTGCTAAACATCGGGAGAAGGTCTGACTAGTAACAAGCACAGAGTGCTAATGTTTGGTACCAGATCCCTTTCTGTAGCTGCTTGCTGCTGCAGGCTATTTTGGGAAGATGATTGTTTTCAGCATAGTGGCTTAGGCTGTACGTTCTTATTTCTTTATAGCAATGAAACTTTAGGAGATTGCTCCCGTACCTACTCCTCCCATTCTGCTAATTCCTTTTCCATTAGGCAGCATTTAGCAAGGTTACAGTGAGGTTTTTCCATGCCCCAGTTAAAAACCACCGCTCTTTGGAAGGGGACTTCACGCCGTGAAGTCGGGGAGACGTCTGTCCTCGAGGCCAAGGCAAACCCTCCTCTTGGTGTGCCAGCTGGGACTGCCCCCAGTGTCCTGCTGCACAAAAATGTGCTGCGAGGACCTTCCTGACATCTGCTATTGAAACAGCTGTATATTGGGGGAGGGAGGAAGGGAGGGAGGTGCTTTTCCTACCCAGCCTGTTGTTTGATCCTCAGGGCTGTAGCTAAGAGACGTGGGAAGAGCGGGCTGGTTGTGTCTCCCCAAGACGTGTTTATATAAGATCCCGCTCGGTCCTTGCTGTGTTTCTGCCCGTGTGCAGCCAGAGGGGAGATGTGCTCCTGCTGCTGCAGCTCCAAAGCCTGGCCCTTCAGCCCAGTCTCTGAAGACTATTTAGTTCTGAAGGCAGCTATTACCTAAAGATATATTTATTTATTCTGCAATAGGGTTATGCCTTCCAACACCTTTTTTATTACCCACCGTCAAAATTAACTTCCCCCCCCCCTTCAATACAGAGAGAAATTCAGTAATGTTTGTAAAGAAAACTGGGCTGACTGGTGAAAAATCAGCAAAAAAATTGGTAAAAATATTTTTTTTATAGATTATTGGAGCTTGATGAAGTAGGCCCTGGTGACTGATTTAAGTCATTGAATAACAAGATAGAAAGTAATGGAAAAAGCCAAAGGTAACAACCTTGATGGTAGAGTTAAATGATTTATCTGACTATAGCTGTTCTAAAGGCAAAGGTTAGTGTACTGAACTGGTGTTAGGAATTATTTCAGGAGGCATGCAAAGCCCTTTCAAGTTGCTGAAATGTGTTTATGTTGTACATTTGCCATTCCCCTACCATTAGCCTCAGTTATTTTTATAAAAGTGCTGCATTGACCTCTACTGTGTGAAGGGAGCACACGTGCAGTTACCAGGAATTTACTGAAGACAGATTGAAACAGGAGGGCACCACTCAGGCCAGTGGCAAAAGTGAGGGTAAAACTGCAGACCATAATGGTAAGGTCACAGGTGGCTTTTATTATACATAGTAAAATACTATCATTCATAATTCCACATTTTGCCAAACACAATGCCCATGTGAGTTGCTCTCCTTTTGTTTCTCCTTCCATTTCTCCTCTCATCTCCTTGTCCCCTCCCTGTTTTCTCATCTCACTCTGCCTACCCGTGTCACTACCATTCTGAATCTATCCAACCCACCATCTGGTTTCACTTGTCTGTCCTTGGCAGGCCTGTTAAATTGCTCAAGGGGTTGGCTTCTTACCGGAATAGACACCCTTCTGGGGCCTTGGCTGGTAACTGTGAATGCTCAGTCTCTGTCTGCCACTGTTGGTGGCATTTTGCTGTTGTTCTTGCTCTCTGGAGGCAAGTCTGTCTCAAGGACAAAGGCTCTGCTCTCAAACACTGAGGTCTCTGCACAAGAGGGCAACATCACAGTGACCTGGGGAGAAAAATAGGGCAGAACAGGTTGCAAGGGGTGGTCTACATACCCTTCCAAGTCATGAACCTATGGAGGAAGCTTTAAAATAGAGCAGTGGAGGCAGATGCTCTGTTGGGGAAGCTGCTTCTCCTCTTTGGTTAGAAAGACTGTCTCGCATGGACCAGGAAAAGGGGAGAGGGGTGTAAAATCCTTACAATAACGGTGAAGAAGAAATATATCTCAAGGCATAAAATCTGAGGAGGGAACTACAGCTCTAGTGAATATAAATTGCTTACGTGCCGCTCAGTTCTGCACAATGCAGAGCAGGCTGTTTTTATTAAAACAGAACCTGTATTCTTGAACATTCACAAAAGCTGATGGAAATTAATGATAAGCCAAGAGGGAGGAAGGTGGGAGACTGGCAGATTTCTGGAAATGTGGAGACACATTGATGAGTCTCTCATCTTGGTGGGAGTAGTAACGAAGGGAACTCATCACAGAAACAACACACAACTTAGCCTTGCCCTTTCCTAGCATGAAATGCTGCTACGTGCAGTGTATTTCTGCTTTAGCATTGATTTATCTGAGGGATAAACCAGCTTCTTTCATTATTATTTGTTGTTGATTTTTTTCATATGGCTCCACTATTGACTGCTATTTTCCCATAGCATTTTCCCAGCATGCCCTCGGAAATATCACAAAATGCTCACAAACGCTCCAGGAAAGTGCCAGCTAAATATTCCACAAAGTGCTTGCAGAGCTTGTGCAATGTTTCCCCTGGTCTTTCCCAGCTGTTTTTTAGCATTGATCTAATATTTCCCCCGTGAGCAGTTAGCATTTTTGTGACATTAAGCATAGTGGGGAGGTTGTGTTTCCACATATGAATAAAGTGGCTGCTCTGGTTTTTTCAGAAGTGAAGTGTTCAGTGTTCCTCCCCAGCAAAAATTGCTGTTCCAGATTGATGCTGAAGGGTTTGGTTTCTTTTGGGGTTGTCTGTGGCTTCTCCAAAGGAAATAAGGTACTTTGAGTATTACAATTCAGACTACTCAAAATACACAGCATGTGACACTTTGGTTTTCTACTGGCGTTGGATCAAACTCTTAATATTGATATAACATTTAAGCAGATTACCTGAAGTATTTTTTAATCAACCTGTGTGCCAGGTCTGAGGGGACTATGCCAGTTGTCTGCAGCATGAGGAGTTGAGGTTATGTGGATGTGCAGTCATACGAGTGCTGTCCATCTCACGAAACAGTTTGCATTAATTGCAGCAACAGTTCTTTTCTCTTTTCTTCTCTCTGAGTTGTTTCTAAACAGCAGGACCCAAGGAAAGCCTGGCAAAACCCAGTAAGCACAAGTTGGGGGCTGTTAGTTTAATGATAATTGTTCACTACAGGTCCAACCCTGAACTGTAGCATTGCAGTTGTGAAGCTCTGGACCTGTTTGTGTGAAAGCCCTGACTTTGGGAAGCACAGGAATCACTGTGCAGAACCAATCCTCTAATTACACTGATAAAATCTCAGTAATGCACAGTGGCTTTAGCAGGACAGGGGGAACCCATGCACAGTTTGCAAGGCTTGTTTTTTGAGGATAAATGTGGTTGGGTTTTTTTGTTTGTTTGTTTGTTTTGTTTTTTTTGTTTTTTTTTTTAAATACTGCAATGTCTTCACATCCATTTCTCTCTGATTAAAATTGGTAAAAATCAACTTGCATCATTCTTACAGAGCTAGTGGATGTCTTGAAATTTTTCCAGGTAGATGTCAAAGTGCTCTTAGTGCAACATTGAAAGAAACTGTCTCTTATCTGATATATTGAGCTTTTCCTGCTAGAATTTCAAAATGTCACTTTGGACTACATTTGGATGTAGATTTGGGCTACACAGTTATAAAACTAGGTAGTCATTCATGCACAGAGCATTCAGCACTCTGATACCTGCTGAAAAGCCACTTTTCATGACACAGTTGAACTATGAGTATGGAACTCATCACAAAATATTTCACATTTTCAATACATTGCCTATTAGGAGCATTTTATGCCACCAGTAAATTCTCCATTAGGCTTCAATTATTAAGCTCTATGTTGGGTTTCTGGGCAAATACATCTTAGTACAACATCACACTGTGCAGGAGTTGTGCCGTGCATGCCGAATTCACATCCATTCATGATTTCCAAAGGCCTGGATACAGCAGTGCTCAGCATTTGACAACTGTGCTCAAGCAACCATCTACCACCAAAACTGCCAGGTTTCCCTTCAGATAATTAGTGAACTATTTTCTGGTTTATTTTCAGCAATTCTGAGGTATCAATCTAATGCATTGATGCTCACAGCAGGTTTTTGATGGAAATACATCTAAATACAGTAATACCTTCTTGCTATACAGAAGGCACTTTTTGGGATCCATGAGTGTTTAAAATGAAGACAAACAAAGGACCAGCTTTGGCAAATGAAAACTCTTGTTCCTTTTCCTGGTCTTAGTGGAAAGATGCTGCTGCTCTTGACCCTTTCCTCTGCTGTGGCTCTTGACTGTAACATTTTATCACATTTATAAGTATTCTGAAGAGTATTATTTGAAATTCAGCTTGTGTTAGGCCCGAGTCATATTGGCATAAATGCACTGATCTTCCTGCTAATCCAGGTATCTGTTGGCTGTTTCTGAGGAGAAACCCCCAGTACCTCTTTATCTGTCCAAATAGCCACAATTTGGGACATGCTGTAAATCCAAAGTATGTTTTAGCTAGAATCTTGTCATATTCCAAGACGTGTACTGTGGAAGTGCTTTCATGCACATTCAGAGTGTTTGTTTGACCTGGGAACCCACTGATAAAGTCAAGCTCCTTGGCAAACCCTGGTGTTGCCTCTGGGTTTGTCACTGGTGGGTGGAGTGCTGGGTTTGCTGTTGTTTAACTTTGCTTCCAGCCACCAACATGTCACTTTATCTGTCCTCAAAATAAGACCCTCTCCACTAGGAGAGTTAAACAGTTTGTGAGAAGCTTTCCCTTGCAAAAAGGCAAACAAAAGGGTGCCTGATTTATTCAACAAAGTAGATGTCTGCTTTGATGAGTCAGCTCCAGCGTATGCAGCAGAGATGGTGTTGCATTGGGGCTTGGAGAAAAACCAAGATAAATAAGTCAGGCTTTTTGTTTCTTTCTGTAACCTTTAATGAAAAGATCTTTCTGGAGTCATTTTTAGGATGAAAACATGTTATATTGGAAAAGACATCAATGGCCCAGCATGCAGCAAAAGACAAGTAAGTCATCCCAGTGTTTCTTTTCAGATACAACTGTTCCTTCTACAACTGACAGGCCTTTTCAAAATTATAACAGAGGGATGCCTGAGATTTCAAGATATAGATATTAGTTTTGTATTTCATGTGAAAATGTTTCATATTTTATTCTGAGAAGTTAAAAATAATGAAAAAGAGAAGTATTATTATTATCAGTTTTTAAAATGAGCAGTAGATGTTGGATGTCAGCCCTCACAGATTTCAATTGCAACACTCAGCACTGAACTAGAAAGCAGATTTTTGTGCAGGGTGGTTGAAATGACTTCTGGAATCAAATGGCAGTCGAGTGGAACATGTCAGTGAAACCCAGAATTGCTCATGTCAAGTTTTTTACTTTAGCCATTTATCAACATTATCCCAACTTGAGAAAATGTAAACCCAGTAGACACTAAAGACAGAAATTGTAGTATAAACTGCACTTTTCTTGGTATCTTCTGCAACCAATACCCAGAAACACCCAGTTCCAAGAAGCAGCACTAAAAAATGCTACTAATGTTTTCAACAACAGTAGCACATGAGGGAACAGGGAGATTGATTTTGTGTTCTCAGACCTTGTGTGTATCCTGTACCTCCAGAACAGGACATGGATGGTCATTCTGGTGAAGAGACACATGGAATTGATCTGGTTTAGTGAGAATATATGTATTGAAGTTTTAAGGAAAGTTCATAGTGTATAAAGTATATGCTTGTAAAGCAAGAGCACTAAGAGAAAAGCAGAAGGAACAGTTGATAGAGACTGAAAAATTGCACACTGTTGTAGCTGTATTGACACAAAATGCAAGGTTGGGGTGAGATCCCTGGCTGTAAGTAGCATCTGCAGACTCATACAAAATCTAGGTGAAGAAGAATTACTGTTAACTTTAAAAAGTACTAATACAATTCTTTTTTCCCTGGTGATTTGTTTATTTGTTTTCAGTACTGATTAATTAGAGAGGAATCAAAACAAGACACAGGCTTCAAGGCTCAGCTTCTGAGTTACTTGAATGAATCCAGAGAGACCACTGCTCCAAATCAACCTAGCTGTATAAATACACCATTGTATAAATGTTTGAGAGATGCTATTGGACTGGAACAATACCCCAGACTTTTTTGCTAAGATTTATTGTCTGGGAATCTGAATAATATTCTGTAGAATCTCTATTATCAGTATCGGGTCATGATCCACTCTAATTGACTGGCAGTGTGCACTGCAGTGTGTTATTCTTGCTGTCTGCTTAATCCCAGCAAGAACAGACTCGTTTCTGGAAAGAGTCTTATGAAAGAAAACATCAGACTTTATATAAAGCAGACTTGGGGTCCACAGTGGGAGGGACCATCTCCTCACGACGCTCAGTGGGAACAACCCACCCTGGCACAGGGAGCTTTGTGTCTTTGTGCCGTGATGAGCTCAAACGAGATGTCAAAGTCCTTTTGTCTCCTGCTGTGCACAAGCCAAGGGGAGGAGCCCCTTCTGTGCCACTGACAGCATTTGAATATCCCTGGGCTCTCAGGAGCACGGTGGATTCTGCAGCAGTCACTCTGCATTTCTTCTTTGAGGTTGATTTAGTCCAGTTTAGTTGGCTGTTGGCGTGTTTTGACTTTTAATTTAGGCATTGTGAAGGTACAGCTGAAAGAGAGATCCAGGTTGCACATGGCATTGGGATGCCTGAACAAGAAGACCAAGTGGTGTTTGGTGCTGCAGGGGGATGGTGGCCATGGGAGTTCACAGTTAGTCTTCACATTTCACAGAAAGGAGTTTACATTCAGATCCTTCCTTAGGGAGCTGTTTGGCATCCCTGTGTAAACAGCAAGGTCTTCCTTGCCCAGAATGGGTTTCTATCCCAGCTTCAGCAGGCACCTTGCAAAATCCACAGAGGTCAGAACCATCAGTGTGAAGGACTTCCAGCCTCATGCAGCTCTGCTTCCCTTGCCTACAGCAGGACATCTGCAAGGTTGGACTCTTCCAACAGTGCTTGAGGGGTCCCTGCTACTCTCAGGCTGAATCCCAGTAGAAATACAGTCAGGTGGTGCAGGACATTGCAGATCCTGGTAACTCCTTAAGCATCAGGACCAGGTCTCAGCATTCCATCCTCTGCCATCTCTTTGGGAAGGAGCTGTGGCTCTATGTGCTCCCAGATTGTTACCCATGGATGCATTGGAAACCAAACAACGGCTGGTGATGGGTCAGAGTTCCCCTAACTAGTTAAGCAATTTAGTTACTTAATAATTAACTGGCTAGACTTGCCCTAAGGAAAAACCCTCTGTGACTAATTTTTTTTTTTTTAATGGAAAAAAAGTACAGTTGCCAGGAAACAAAAACAGTGGTTGGATGGGGGTTGCCCTTCACTGATGCATTTTAGGTGGATTGAAAAGCAAGAGGCAGAAAACACGTGTTATTCTGGTTATCTTGTCCAGGGGCCATGTATAAGTCGTGTAAATACACTCATACTCCTTCCTGAGCTGTTTGTGGGGTGCGAGGGAGTTGCTTGGAATTGGGTTGAATGTTGTATCATTGTCCAGATCAGCCATTTGGTTGGAGTGGAAAATCTTTTAAGGCAGAGTAGTTTTCCATCTATTATTAGATCAATTGATTTAGTTAGAAATAACACAAAGTTTTCTGGCACTCAAGCCATTTTTTAAAAGAACTTGTGGGATTCTTAAGGGGCTCTTCACTGACATGAAAAACAAATTATCTGTTCCAAATCTGAGTATTCTTTTCACTGTATCATTTAATCTACTAAATGTTATTACATGCTACAGACCTTGCCTCCCTACTGCTCTTGGAAACGTTGCAGTTTGAACTCACAAACCTTCACTTGGGAGTTGCAAAACCTCACATTGCATGTCTTGTTCATTAAGGGATTTTAAAGGAATCACTGGAGTCCTGCTTGCCACATTTTCATAATACTTAAATCCAATTTGTTGTAAAATTCTTCAAAGCTTAATTGGAACAGTTTTAAATCGGTCTGAGGGAAGATCCAGGGATTTATCTTTAAATATATCATGGAAGTTGCCTTATCTACTTATAAGAAAGACAGAAAACTGTGGTTGGATGTGAGCGTCGTCCTTCAGACGTGGTGCCTTTCAGCTGAGTCTGGTGAAAAGCTCCTGAGCTGGTGCTTAGTGACCACGGTGGTTAGAGGTAGCATAAAAGATCAATTTGATTTTCCAGTCACTTTTTTTTTAATTCCTTCTCTGATGCTTAATAATCTGTCCTGGAATAACTTTTTTTTTTCTTTCCTTTCTTATCCTTTCAAGTATTTTTCAGTAATCTGAAACTTCTTCGGACTAATAGTCCAAATGTTCTTGTGGCTTTTTTTATCCTTTCTTTTTAATCTGAGACAAATATGTGCCACACTGCTGTGACCAGTCCAGTCACAGAAAGCTGACAGCATTTCCCAAGCTACTACTGTTAGAGAAAAAAAACTAGAATTACAGGGATAGTTGAGGACATTATTTTTGAAAACAGTAAGACACTGGATGGAATGGATCTGCAGAAGTAAGTTAGAAAATTCTCAGAGAACTTTACTCACATCAGAAAATTGAATGTGTGTGGACACAGATGTGTGCTAAACTCTACAGTCAGGATAGTTTGCATCCTTGTATTTAATATACCAATGAGCTGATGAGTATATATGTTATATATATGTATTACATTATATATGATCTGCTGATTTCCTCTCGAGCTGTGTCTAATACCATAAGCCTGAGAGCTGAAAACTGTAGCAGTCATTTCAAAAAGCTTCTCATTTTATTTTCCTTTGTTGCTTGTTAACAATAGTTTAAGCCCAAACAAAACCTGAAAATGAATGTATTATTTTTTTTTAACTAGGAAATAAAAGCATTCAGACTAGCAATAATCCCAACCTCTTTGCATCAGTTTCCCCCACATGCTGCAGGGGAAAACTCTCTCCCTGGGCTTCTTCTAGTGGCAAATATTTGTGGAGTTTGCATGGGACATACGTAAAAGGGGGAGAGAGTCATAGGGAAGCTGACAGCAACTTGGGCTGTTTTAAAGGAAACAGGGTGAAGGTCAGGGGGAGCCTGGCTGCCCTGGAATGCTGCCTCACTTGAGAACTGGGCACTCCAGATGGTTTCCCTGCTGGAATGGGAGTGCAGCTCAGCCCAACCTGGCCACGGACCTCCAGCTCTTCTACCTGTGTCCTGCTCCAGAGCCCTGGTGGAGGGTGGGGATGCTCCATGTCCACGCTCCTGGGTGGCTGCAGCCCGTGGGGAGCCCTGGGTGGGTTTGACAGCATGCAGGGAAAGCAGCAGTGCCAGACTCTCTGGACAGGGAGGAGGAGGAGGAGGAGGATGAGGATGATGTGATGCCACAGCCCTGCTTCGTCGCACAGGGACAGCGCGTTGCTGCGTGTGCCCCAGCCCTGCTGTTTCAGATGTAAAAGTAGCTGCATTGAAATATTCCAGATATTTCCTAGATGAAAGTGCCCCGTGCTCTGCAGAAAACTGGATCTATTCAGGAGCAATATAACCTTTCCTGTGCAGCCAGTGTGATCAGGTTTACTGCGACTTAACAGCCAAAAGGAGATGATTCAGACTTCTCCAGTGTCAGGAACTGGGTGATAATCTCAGCATGTACTTTGGGCCACACGAAACCAGCTTCATTCCAAGTGCAGACTCCCCGTGTTAAAATCACTGAATTCCAAAGGTGGAGGGGCAGGTCCTGCTTGGAGTGTGGGCAGAGTGACCGGGGGGTGCTGCAAGTCCAGATCTGCTGCTCCTTGGTGGCAAATGGCATATGGGAATTAATATATCACTGCTCTCAGACACATGTCAAGCCCAAGTGTGTGTGGCCTCTTTACTGACAGGGAGTGGGAGATCAGAAAGCAGCTTCCTAATTTTGGAGCCCTCTAAAATGTTAATGGTGCCCATATCATAACTGAGGACTAAGGAACATTCTCAGTGTGCTCACTGCCTTCTGCAGTTGCCACAGAGTGCAGGGCTGCCAGGTCACATCTGATGCTGGAGGTTTTCCATTATTTTTCCTGAGGAGTTGATATTAATCAGCTTTCAAGGGCAGGGTGGCATGTTTAATGGTAATGGAAGTGTCTAATACTCCTGCTTTTCCTGGCTGTCTCTTGCCTTCCTTCCCCCCCATCCATCAAGATTAACAGGAATTTATTGTGTTCAGCTTCCTTTCAAGATGTGTCATTAGAGGCATATAACGATTTGTAGGATTTATTTATTCACCACAAGGATGCTGGAAAGGTGTGTAAGCTCTAAGAACACAACATAACTCGATTTGGGACGGGGTGAAGGCTTCATCTTATCAGAATTGTTCCTTAATGAGGAAGAAATAACAACCCAGGGCACCATTCTACCCAACATGAGTCTCCCTCTAAGGCAGATGCTATCAGGTCCTGATGGAGCTGTGTTTATACAATTGCTTTTAAAGCAGATTTGGTTGCCACCAGGAGATTCAGGATACCCTCAGTGCTGCCTGTAGCATATCTTTAACTTCTCGGTGATGAATCTCTTCTCAAAACTTGATCCACCACCTCCCTGACCCGACCACCTCGCACCCCAGGAGCGGCTGTGGAATCCCAGAGATATCTCTGGTTCACTTCAGGAGCCAACACAGAGCAGAGCTGATGCTCCTGAAGATGTTGGAGCTGTGATATACAGTGTGCTGCTGAGATGATTTGCACACGCTCGATAAATCCATCAGGATCCGTTTCCCCACACATACATCACAGCCGGGCAGCCCCAGCAGCCCCACGCTCCTTACAGGTGCATGGGAGAGCTGATCCAGATGTGTTCAGACAGGGCTGCTCCACATCTGGAAGCATCAGACAAATTTACAAAGTCCTCTGGTTTTGTTTTTGGGTGTTTTTTTCCTCCCCAGTGACATTTGTGGGTGGGAAGGTGAGATGTTGCTTCATTCATTCATACGTTCCTACACTACACTAAGGAAAGTCCAAGGAGGAAAATGTTGTCAAGTAAGAGATTTTAGCTATAATTTCTGAGCATTTCAGAAAGGGAAATTCCATTGAAGGGAATTAAGGAAATGGAGCGTTGGTAGCTGCTTCCTTTGTTTCCAAAACTTTACAGAGGGCTGAATTTAATACAAGGTGTTTGAGTGTAGTGACTTCTTAGCTCTGTTAAGGAGCTCTGCAAAAAGTGTGGGGAAGTCATGGAGCCCTTAATGTCTGCATGACTGATTGGAACATTCCTCTATACAACACATTATCTTCAGGTCATGGCATTGGGAAAATTAAGTCAGGCCCTTAATGATGATGCTATTGATATTCCTGAGTTTGCAAATCTACTTACCTGAGTAAAAATTTGGAAAACTTGAACAGTGGCTGCATCCCGACCTCAAGGAGGTCGCCTGGAGCCCATATGTAAATTATTAAATATTATATGTAATGGAACCCAATATTCTTGGAACATGAAGCAGCAGCTAAATGGAAACTTTGGCTATTACCATATTCATGTTTCATGTGAAAATATTTTCAAGATCAAAGTTCTGTTATTAAAACAATGGGCATGAAAATAACAAAATTGCTTTTTGTAAAACAAACAGATTCTTTGTATCTGAGAAGCTTTTCACAGAAATCTTTATTTTGAAAGGGTAATACGTTACAGATTTCTTTGCTGCACTACTTTGATTCATTCATTAAAATAGTTTTGATTTTGGCATGTTGCAAAGGTCTAAATAAAAGCATTTCAGTTACATAAATACAGGCTCTGTGGACTCAACAGTAATATAGTACGTTTGGAAAACTGTCATTTATTCTGAAAATACACAAAGACCAAACCACAGACAGAATTTTCTGTACATTGTAAACATTCTCACAGTATGGGTATAAATATCCCTTTTTTGATTCATTGCATGCCAGGTCTTCAAGCAAAGAGATAGAAAAAGAAGCTAAAGAAAAGGGATTATAAATTTACTAAGACGCTTAAAGGCAGCGAAAGCCAAACAAGAAAAGAGCTTACAAAGTTTTAAGTCACTGTGTACAGACAGGACCATAAAATTACAATAACAATACCAGATAATATAATCTCATATTTACATCCCTTTCATCCCCCAAGATCCCCACAAGCTGTGGCGTGTTTGGAAAGTTGTGGTGGGTGTTTGCAGAGATCACAGTGTCTGGTGGGTCCTGGGCAGAGCGGGGATGTTGTTCCATCTCGGGGGATGTTTAGGAAGAGTTTAAGGGGGTCAGTGAAGAACGTTCTCCAGTGTGGTGCATTTGCAGTATGAAGTGTTTTGAGCCCAGATGACCAAGTCTTCTCCTTACTTCCCCCTCCTTCTTTCTGAACTATTTGCTGCACTGATTTCCTTCTTTGCTTTATGGACTGTTTTACCCAATATCTTTCCTCTGGCAGTGCAAAGTGTCACTTGCTTTTCAGGGAAGGGAATCCCCCAGCTGGCAATGAATGGCAGATCTGCTCAGCTTTGGTCATGCAGAACCTTCCAGAAGGCAGGAGCATGTATAACTAACATAGAGGCAGATGGTCTTGTTGTCCACACCAATGTCCAGTTGTGGATTTGCAACACCGTTAATATCTCTAATTCTACTATAACTGGTGGTTTTTGGTGTCCAGCATCACTTCATTTTGTTGGTCAGGGGTTAAAAAGCATGTGTAGAATCCTTCTCCTGTTAATCAAACCCTTTTTAAGCAGAGGGTAGAGATTTGGGCTGTTCCCCAGACCACACCACCCAGAAGTGGGTCTGACTGGGCCAGTCTATTGGGTCCCCCCCCTATTGGGGATGGAATGGGGAGAGGTCCCTGGGCCATGGGAAAGGAGCTGCTGAGGCTGCCAGGCAGGGGGGCTGAATAATTCCTCATTTTACATGTAAAGGTATGGAAATGGTGATGGGTCTAAAGTAAACTGAGACTTCAGAAACTACTTATTTTGGTGCCTTTTGTTTATTCCTTTTAAAAACACATTTTCATTGTCTTTTAGACATGCATTTAAAAATGCACCAGTTTATGCCCAGCAGAGCAAATCCTGCAGTCTTTCCCCAGCCAAGATCCTCTTTGGAGCCTTGTTTGCTCTTTTCCCGGCAGAGCTCCCAATGCCTTGATAGCAGTTTTATCTGAGCAAAGCCCTGCGTATTTGCCTGACATTGAAGAGCTAAAATTATCTCTAAATGGGGCAAAAAAAAATTGCCAATAAGTATTGTTCTGAGAAAGGTTGCTCTTTGGTTGACCCAGAGGGGACACATTGTAAATATGATTTAAAAATGTCTCTGCTACTGCTGTCTGATCTTATCATCAGATGTTGCTGTGGAATTTGTCTGTGCAGACCCTAGAAAGGAAAAACAGATTGAGAACATTAGCCTGTGCTGTGAGAAAATACCTCCAACTTACTTTGTCTAGTACAAAAACCCAAAAGCAAACCCCAAACAACCAACTCTGCATTCAAAATATGCTCTAAAAAGGGCGACAAACATTAAAATGCTGCCTGTCTACTTTGAGTTCTCTGAACTGAAAACGTAAGTGCTGCTTATTGATTCTTTGATGTCAGGAAAGCAACATTTTTCTCCAGTCCTGCCTGACTGTTGTGATGAACTTCAGGTTTTCATCCATCTTCCTGACACTGAGGGTACAACATGCCCCGAGCAGAATCACTGTCTGGAATCCGATTACAACAGCCAAGCAGCGAGCTCTTTTCAGGGTTCCTGATGTTAAAAATCTTGTATTTGTCCAATAAATCACGAGTTGTGTCACAGACTGGTCTAGAGAGAGGCTGACTTTTTTTTTTAATTTTTATTTTGTCAGTAGTGTTTTTGTCACCACGAACCAGCAGCGTGTCACGCTATGGACGTAGTGATTGTTTGGGTTTTTGAGGGGGGAGCTCAGGAATGCAGCACTGGGAAGTGAGGATGACAGGGCATATAAATGTCTGAAACTAAATGCAGTTTAGGAACTGGAGGATGTTATCAGGCAGAGGTCACAATTAGTTTTACAGAGCCAAAGCTTTTTACATTTCATCATTTTCTGAGCGCTGAAACAAAGTGGTCCTGCAAATAATAGAGAGAATATTATTGAAAGTAGTATCTGCATGTTTTGAAGTTGTTTTAAATGAATCTAGGGGAGCTAGGGAAATTATTAGGTATGAGGGAATATGTACAATAATCTGACAAGTTTACCAGCATGTCTTCCATGTAATTCATACCTTGGGGTGTCTCTTTATAGGTGCCAGTGATTTCATGGGGGTCACTTGGTGTTTCCGTGGGTCACAGCAGCACTGGGGGCAGGATGGAGAGAATTTCAGTGCTCTGTGGGTTGGCTCAGAGAGCTGGGAGGCATTAAAGTCTGCTCTCTCATGTCTTCCTATCACATGGCCTTGCTGTGGATCAGCACTAGTGTGAGTTTGCCTGTACTTGTCTGCAGTCAAACCTTCAACTGAAGTGGAGCTGTTCTACAACAGAAGCCAACTGAGATCCCCCCCCCCAAAGGCCAGTCATAATTAAACATCTAATGAAGATAAATGGAGACAAAACATGGCCATTTTTCTGGTTCTTTTTTGCATTAAAGAGTACTTAGTGCATGGCCATCCAGAACCCACGTGTTGTGCAGCAATAAACTGTTGCTGGAAACACTCTGGTTAGAGGAGGGACTGGTGCCCCTAAAAAAATGAGTCTTGGCCAAGGACTTGGATATGTTCCCAACTTTTGCACTTTCCCACTGAGATTAACTAAGTTGAGGCTATGTATTCTTCAATCTCTTCTCCTGATTCCAGCACAGACGCAACTGAGATGGAAGTGAAAACAAGTAACGTGGTCTTGTCTTCCTTATCTGTGCCAACCAGCCCAGCTTGGTGAAAAATGTGCTCTCCATACCATCCTTCTCATGATTTGCATGAACAGCCCTTATGGTTGCATGGTCTTACCCAAGCAAACCCCATCAATAAAGTCACCAATCAGCAATAATATGGGAGCACTGACCACAGAGACAGAGCTGGAGCTGTGTGAGACCTGCAGGTCCAGAGGTTGGGCTTTGCAGGGTGGTCAAAGTGGTGGGTGCAGTGTGTGGACCTGAGGCAGGTGTGGGAGTGAACACACACACACACAGAATCAAACACGTGTGAGAGCTCAGACTTCAGACTGTGCCACAGGAGAAGTTTCAAGGGGCTCCTCTGCCTACAACTGTGGAATTCAGGAGAATGTTTAGCAGAAGGTGGCATGGTTAGAAAAAAACCCTAAATTTTACTTCCAGGATCTCTGAGTGAGAGTGTAATCAAGAACAGATCCAAAGGGGCACGACTGTGTGAGGAACAGGAAAGGAAGGAATGGCAAGTCCTTGCAGATCCTACACAGTCTTTCTATCTGTAGGGAAAACTGTGTCTGGTCAAAGGAGTGGTGCACTTGTGTAAATAGAAACTTCCACGTGGTAAGAATACCATGGGGGAAAGGAGGGAGGATTGTCAGGTTGGTGTTATCTCAGCTGCCTTCTTGGCTTCTCTACCTGCTGCTGGATTCTGGAACTCATTTATTTCTGACTTGACTTGGAGACAGAGGTGGGATGCAGTCAGGGCATTATGAGGATGAAAATGTTTCTGGAGTGCTTCCCAAAAGTGCTCTTATTTTAAGGAAAACTTGCATGATCAAATACTTGGAAAAAAATCTGTAATCCTAAAATATTTCATGTTTTGGTAATGTGTGTAATCTGCTTTCTCT
>VXAU01004998.1:164837-197209 GCA_013399695.1 Formicarius rufipectus | reverse complement strand
ATTTCAGCAAAATGACAGAAATTGGTGAAGTTGTTACTATTTCCTCTCATAGAATAATCAGACTAAATGGCAATGGCAAAAAAATTCATACACAGCAACAGGGCGTTAAAAAACCCAAATCTATCTTCAGTAAATTCTGATTTGGAGTTATTTTGTTTCTATAAAGGGAATTAAAGGAAAAAGAAGTTTATCCCCAGTGACAGTAACTTTGTAGTCAGTCCTAGGCAATAGCTGTGTACACCTACCCTCTTTTTGTCTGATTATTTTGAGTATTTTGAAATACAGAGTTTATACGTAGTATATCTCAACAAATACTATCACAAACATCCTTTCTTTTACCCTTGTGCCTGTTTTGGAGCAGCCTGGAGAACACCAGTTGATGGGGCTGTGTCATTTTGCCTTTTGTTTTTCTGGCTATTTGAATTCCAAATAGAACATGACAAGGGCAAACTACACTTTTGAACTCTGACCTCTGCTTTAAATTGAATGTGAAGTCTAAATATCTTCCTCTTTGACTGTGTCCGAAGAGAGGTTTGTCAGAGACATCTTATAACCTTGTGGCTGCAAGGGTATCCTCTATTAATTAAAAAAAAAAAAAAGTTTTCTGAAGAAGTTCTGACTCGGTGGAAGAGACAGGGGGCAAATGTGGGGAAGAAAGGCACATTGTTCCCCCAGACAAAAGCAGGGGATCAATTTTCATAAATCTGCATTCCCAAGACAACTGTTCAAATGTGGTAAAAGGTCCATTTCTTTGAACTTACATACCACAAGGCTTTTATTCCCATGCTCCACAGCAGACAGGAGTGCAGGTTAACTGTGTCTCATCAGTGTGGTGCTTCAGATGAGTCAGGGAGAAATTCCTTACTTTTGTGATGGGAGGGCCTACTTAGATCAAGAAAAAATGAAAAAAAGGGAAGAATGAAAGGCTTACCTGTGGTGCCAGACAAAGTTTTAAAAGATTCTGTTTCTCTAAGTTTTCAAAGCCCAGCTTCTAAGCTGCCTGGTTTTAAATTCCTAGATGTTATAATTAAGGATCTGACATTTATTTCTGGGATAGCACATACCAAAATTCTAACCCTGGCTGTCCTGCCTGGCCTAAAATCTTTTGGTTTGGAGTTCATATTGCTATTTCTCCTCTCTTTGAGACTGAATTACAGTCTCAGATAGACATTATTTAACCACAGTTCACTGCTAACACAAAGCCCACATCACTTCACAAGTTCTCAGCAGCAATTGCTTCAGAATGATGTGCTTGGCCACCCATGCAGAATGAGGATATTTTTATTTCCAGTGCTCATGAAGCACAAGCATTTCCTTTAGTATTTTCTCCAATAGTATTAATAAGTATTGAATATTTTTGTTAGAGGAGCTTCTGGACATTCTGAGTGAAAAGAGACGATAGGTACCTACACTTATATATGACAAGCAGTGTCTTACCTAAAAAAATCCCAGTGTTAAAAAAAAAAAGAACAAAGGAGGAGGACAGGAGTTATTTTCTACACTTAAATTATTTCTGCTTCATATATAATGATTCTTTTTGCCTCTCTGTAATGCTTCTTCTGTGTTTGTACAGCACCTTTCTTGCTCTGGACCTTTGGGTGCAGAGATGATGGACAAGGTTTTGGTTAGTGGCATAACTGTGGTGTGTAGGGGACTATCAAGATAGAGATGTTACTCCTGCTGCAGTAATAGACAGTGAAGTCCTGAAGTCCTTTTGCTTCTGGTCAACTTCTTGTTTTCATTAATTCATATTTTAATGTTTTCAAGCTTTTTCCCACCACCAGGAGGGCTTGGAATATATTTTTCTGAAAATGTGAAGAGTCCTGGCACAGTCACAGCACTTCCACGACTGGGGCCAGCAGACAGGAAATCCATTGAGACTGGAGCTATAATTGAGATCTCTAGAGCAAGTTTGTCTGTGCCAGGACAGAAAATTGCCAGGAGCTGCTCCCAGGTTCAGGGTGAGGAGACAGACAGAGTCTAACTAGAAGTTAAACCACCAAAAACTCAATTTGAGCACCAAGAACTTAATTTATAAATTGCCCAATTTGGCTTTACAGGCTGCATCAACACTGCCATGAAGGGAAATCAGGCTGTGGGGGAAAGAAAACAACCTGCTGAGATGTAAAAATACACATTTCCTCCCTTTTTCCTTTCTTCTCCTCTCCTCTTCCCCAAATACTTGCCCCGCATGAGCTTTCTCCTCAGCTAATCAGGGGATGGTTCTGCCAGACTGAAGTGAAGGAGCTGATCCCACATCACCTTTGGATCTGTAAGAGGTGTGTGCAGCTCAAAGTGTCCTTTCCTTCTCTGGCAGTCACACCAGCTGAGTTGTTCTGTGGGTTTTAGACATTTTAAAAATGAAGACAAGATCACATCCAGCTGCTTTTGAAATGGCTGTAAAGGTCTGCAGAGGGGAAAAAAAGTGTGGCAACTTTTTATTAATTACAGTATCTGTTTGTGGACGTGTAAGTGCACCTATGATTTACAGACTATTTGACAAACTGAGGAGCTGATCAGAGTTTTTACTGTTTTAAACAGCAGAAGTTTCTTTGAATTAGTGAAATTTGGACCAATTGCAGAATGAGGAAATTAAACCCAGGGCCCATAAAATGGTTTGCTGTCAGTAATAGTCATACTCTGTGTTCCTGAGTACCCGTCCCACAGTGCTGATAACTGCAGATGCTCTTTAGTTCAAGGATATAAAGGTACAGGAATGAGGTGGAGCTAAATTTGCACTTGTCACCACTTTAGCCGTTTGTGCTTTGGTCCTTGTGTCATCACAGACCTTGCACAGAACTTTAGGGAATCATCTTAACTCTCAGAAATTATTCTTGGACACTTATTCTACTGCTTTTTCTTATGCATTTTAAAGTTACTTTAATCATACCCTATCACTGTCTTACAGCCCGTGCTTATCTGAGATATCTACAGAAACTTTGAGGGATAAATTCTCTTCTTTGTGGTGCATTTTGCACTCTGGTGCCCTGACTTGTGCTCTTGCTCCTCTTGGCTTTGCTGAGAAATGAGCTGTGGAATTCGTGCACAGGATACTCAGTAATTATCAAAACCTAAATAGACTGTCAGTTCAAAAGGATCATCATTTCCTTGGAAAGAATTTAAGTTAAAAAAACATCAAGAAGACTATAACCCAGGTAATGTCTGGATGAGAGAAAAGATTTGAAATATTCCACAGGAAAGAAGAAACTCCAAAGCAGAGGATTTATATTGTCTGACTCCAGTGTTTGTATGTGGAACTATTATAAATGTTTTCCATCAATAGGAAGGGTTGAAATATGGAATTAACTCCTAATGAACTGGAGGGGGGTATGCACTCCCTCCTGGAGAATGTAACCTAAGCTACAGTGGCCCTTTAATCTTCAAGTTCATAAAATAAGTAATGTATTCCAAGACTTTCTATGCTGGGTCATCTGGAAGGCAGTGATTATTATGGTTTTCATTAGGAAAGGCTGAGGGAGATAAAGACTAAGTGAGATAAAGGAGATTCACAGGCCTTGTAGACTTTAAACAAACACAGCACTGATTTGTTAAGGGAATATCTTTTTGCTTTCTGGACAAAGCAATAAAACTGCAGTTAGTGAAAAGGAAGCACTAGACTCAGGAAGTGTAGGATGTGTGAAAAGGGAAGGTTTTCACCATAAGAAGGTGAAAGATAAGGGTGTCCGTGGTTGCCAATTATTTTAATGTGCTATTGGATTTCATTATGTGTTGTGCCATATATAATAGGTCCTGATGGGTTATTAAGGGAGCAGGAGGTTTGCTGGCAGGTCTGGGCTGTATTTATGGTGTGGTTCTCAAAGAGAAGGCACTAGATAAGGGGCAGTAAATAACAGATAAATGAGACTGCAGGCAAGAAAGGTCATTCATGTGCTGTTGCCCAAGGACTCTTACGAAGGGCTGGCCAGGGCTGGCACAGCTCTCACAGCACAGGGGGAAGGAAGGCAGAGCAAAGGCTGCTCGAGGAGTGAGGGACAACCCCTGGGCCAGAAGGGCTTCTCAGGATCCCAGCAACTCCTCATGCAGTTTGTTCTCTGTGTGTGTGGTGTGATGGGCAGTTTGGGACTGGCACAGTTGGTTACAGGTTTTGTGCTTTACCCACTCAGCAGGTCTGCTGGGCACAAATCCCGGGCTCTTTGCAAGAATTGATGTCCTTGGCTCTTCTCCATTTCTCAGTGAAGCCTGAGCACACAGACTGCAGGCTCTGCAGGGCTCCTGGAGCTCCCTGGTAACTCTGTGTGTGCTCTGTGTGAGGGCAGCAGGGTCAGGTTTGGGCACAGCTTCCCTTTCCTATTGCCCTTTGCTGCTGCTCCATGGGATGCTGTGGTTGGGTTCTGGGTATGGAAACACCTGGCAAACAAAGCTCCAACACTCACCACTGTCTTCCTGCAGGAGATACATCAGGGATATGTTGAGAGTGTTGGGGAGGGAGCTTTGCCTCTAGACAGATACGTTGAAGACATGCTAGGGAACATCTTGGGTCTCTAGTACAGAGGTCTCCTCTGGGCCAAAAGTGGTTCCAAATATCTGTGGCTGACATAATATTTGATTTCCAGGAGATTTCTATTCCAGGGTTCTGCTGGAGTCCTGCTGAACCCATGCTCAGCACACACGCTGTGAAAGGGTCATTTCAAATTTGAGAAACTCCAGTATGAAGGAGAAAAGTTCTTGAGGGAGCCTGATTGCATTTTGTTGTTGAAAATGAAAAACACAATTCTTGTTATGTATTTGCTTCCAGTGAGTTGAGGCCACAGCAGCTTTGGGTGACTGGCATTTCTCAAGCTGGGCAACTAAATTAGAAGCCCATGGTGAAGGCAGAGCTCTGCCCCCTGAATGCTCAGCAGCATCACTATAGAGAAAGCAAAGAAGTAGCTATGGTTTTAAAGAGATTTGACAGACAAAGGTTAGTGTATGGGTATGGGAAGAGAGAAACTGCAGGGGGAGGTAGAAGTGTCTATTTAAACATGCTTTATAGTTTGGTTGTGTGAGTCCAAAACTGATGGTCAGCTCAGTGCAGGTCACAGCCAGCAGTGGTGGTCTCCTTGTTCCAGCAGAGTGACTGCTGTAACCAACCCAGCTGGCTGCTGAGAGGGCTCTGTTCAAATTCCCTGATCTTGGTTCTTTATCATCTAAATTTATGGAATTGATTTGTGCAAAATATTTATAACAGAAGATTGAGGTTGTCATAGTATCCTAAAAGAAAGGCTTGATTGACCTACCACAGTTAATATTTCCAGAGTGCAAGAGTTGGTGAAAACCCCCAAATTTTCAAGCGAGGTTTCCTTAAGTGTGATTTTGGAGATACACTCCCCCTGTTTACAGAAAACCGAAGTTTTAGAAAGTGATTTCATAATTCCCAAGGAGAACAACAACATCATGCTTCTGTCCAAGGGGAAATGGATCAAAGGGGGGTTGTTTAGAGAGCAGCTCCATTTCTTCACATCCCTTCCAGTTGTTGCTGGGCTGTTGTTGCCACATCATCACTCCGAGATGTGCATCGGGCTTGGAATGTCATTAAGCTTTGTGTTGTGGCTTGCAAAAATGTGGTCTGCTTTCTGCTCACTGTGTAGGGGAGGGGGGGATTTTTCTGAACCATTAAAAATACGCTTGAAATGATACGAAGAGGTTTTCAAACAGAAATGTTTATGGAGAAGTGCAAAGCAGACCGAGTGGCTTCTCTCTGTCTGCCTGAGGTGTCAGAGGATCTTCCTCTCCCTGAAACAGGGCAGGTCTTACTGCTGTGTGAAATCCATCGTGATGGACAAGCACTTTCCTTGCAGAGGTGTCAGAGAAATCCTAAGGAAGCAGCAACCCTGTGGCCCTCCTCCCCTGCCCCAGCTCCAGACCATTACTCACAGCACTGGAATGCAGCTTGCACAGGGACTTGCACTGCCTGGGTCTGCACAACCACAGAGCCCCTGGCCTGCCGGTGGCTTTCCTCCCTCGAGTACATCATGGCAATTAGTGCCAGCCTGTCCTGGGGCCAGCTTGGAGCTCCAGATGTGTGATGTGGGACTCTCCTTTCCTTGGCTCTGCCGGACACAAATGGTAGGAAGGCTTTGGATGAGGTTCTGCCTGTGCAGTTTGTTTCGAGGACCAAGCTGGTTGAGCAAAACTGCTCTGCCAGGTGGGCTTGTTCCATCTGAGCCTCAGTGCTGGCTTCTGCCTCTTTCTCCACAAAAAAAACCCCACTTTATAAGGCTGTCTCTGCAGTTATGAGGGATTCTGGCTTGCAGGGGAGCTGGTAGGTGTGGGTAGAGAGGTGAGAAGTTGCTGGTGCTCCACTGGATGCACCCAAACAGCCAAAGCACAGCTGTTTACCCTGCCAAGGCTGGCAGCAAACTCCAGGTTTATGGGGAACAGGATAACCCTGGCCTGAGTTTTGCTATGAGTGCAGTGAAGTGCCATTTAAAAAAATGAATTAGTGAGGGACTTCTACTTTTACCCTCTGTGGAAAAATCTCTTAATAATGGGACAACAGTATGTGTTGTTTGCTGCTTGTTTCACAAAACCTTGGACTATTTTGGGAGGCCAGTAAAGATTCACTGACGTCAAAATGGAGTATTAAAGGCAGATGTTTCTGGTTAACTTATTTATCCCTAACTACTTTTCCTAAATTTTTTTTTTCTTGAGAGATAAGTCTAGACTAGACAGAGCACGTTTCTAAAGTGCACTTTTTAACTGATTAGCTGTTTTTTCAACAGTTTCCAGAATAAGACTATCAATTTTATTTCCTCTACCTAGTATCATTATTAATTGAATTAGTCTGTGACATTTTGATAAGCCAACAATAATACTGTGCTTGATACAGAAGGGTAAAAAAAAACCTCAGTAAAGTTATTAGATACAGATGAAATGTGCCACTGCTGTGAAAAATCAACCATCTGGAGAAGATGGATGTTCAGGTAAACAGTACAAAAGAGCTTGAAGATTTAGATAAAGCAACAAGATTGATATATGTGAAGAGTGTTGTCCCAGTGAACTATCTTTGGTTCATTCTCCACCATAACCCCAAATATATTGTACACAGATTAATTTCTCAGAGGGGGCAAACTCAGGGTTGGATGTTGCATCAGATGAGAGTGAGGAAAGCTGTGCAGCAGCACCAAGACTCTGCAGCATCCAGTGCTGATCAGAGAAGAAATATTGCTCCATTAGCATTCATGGTAAATATGCTCTGGATCAGGAGAGCAATAAATATAAATATAGACAGTGGTTGCTGGAACTAGTCTGGTCCTCTTACAGAAGCAAAAGCACTCAAAGCTGCTTCCAGTTATGCCACCTTTTTTTTAGGCAGCTGGTATGGTCCTGTCTACATTTCTTTTCCACCAGAAAATGGATGTTGCCTCCAACAGAGGTTACAAGAGATTAAGGCAGCAGACGGAGGGATGACAGGCTGCATAGTTTGCCTTGGCTTCAGGAGATGAGGATCAGCTGTTGCAGACTGAAATGTGTGGCCCTTCCCTGTGCTCTCCTGCTCCACAGCCCTTCCCTGTGCTCTCCTGCTCCACAGCCTTTCCCTGTGCCAGGGGCTGCTGCAGAGGGAACTGAAGGATGGAAGGAGAAAGCAAACAGGAGAGGGGTCACACTCCAACCTTCTTGGAACACCTCTGACTCTTCATGGTGTTCTTCCCAGCCTTTAGCAACCATCCCTTCCTCCCCAAAGCCTTATTACACCCCCAGCCCCTCCGTCTACTTCAAACCTCACTGGCCTCTCCACAACTTTCTTACTCCTTTCACCTTCCCCAGGAAAACGACAGTGTCAGCCAGATTTCATGATCAAGCTGTCTCTACTCACCTCCCACACCAGAATTTGGGCTGACTTCTGCCTGTGTTGCTGAGCAGCCTCAGCACTGCTTCTCCCCCAAAGTCTATTGCCCACACTCAGCCTCTCTTTGCTCCCGACCTCCTGACACATCCCACGTCTCAGCTGCTCCTCCCCATCCTCACCCCTTGCAATTCCTGCTGGTTCTTTACTTTTTCTTCTCCCTCCTGCTGTCCCCAGACCTGCTCTGTGACCAGCACAAAATTAAACTTATGCAGTGTTTCTTGGAAGCCTTTAATTAGCTCTGGGAATAGGAGCAGTGTCAGCCTGGGACCAGCCAAGGATCCTTGAGCACTTGGCTCCAGCACTGCTCGTCTTTCCAGGGGGTTACAGCAGTACCCCGGGTTTGGCTGAGGCTGTGTCTTGGTCATGAGGATTTTGACCTTCTTCCTTGCCTGACTTCATGCTATTTTTAAAACTCAGCCAGGATTTTTTTCCCCTTGACAGCTGGATTTGGCTCAGTATTTCCGTATGATTCCATAACATCTTTTTACAGTATTATCGTGTTACTTATTTTCATTTTTAGCCCAGGGCTTCATTTGAGGGCGCTGAAGGAGTTATTGTAATAACTGACATTCCACCAGATGTGTAGCACAACAGCCAACAGCTTCAGACAAATCTTTTTATGGTTTTTCTATAATAATAAAACAATAAACTTATGTGAGTTTATGTGAAGACACATTAATGTAACTTTCCACATGTAATTCAGCTTATAGGAATCTTAAACCTTCCAGAAAATAATGCTTAAGTAGATTACCATGAGCCTTACTGGACATTTGAGGGAATACATTTATTAAAATGTACTTTGGTCATGAGAATGTGCTTGACTTTAAACATGTAACTGAAACCATATCGGACTGGGCCCTGCCAGCATGTGCTGTTAACTGTGTCTTATTCCAACTGCCATCAAGAGGTGACTTCTGGAAGAGCCCATAATTATTTTATCTGAATTGGGGTGCCAGAGCTGGGTCTGTTAGTTGGACAACTTCTTATCAAGAGTTAGTTGACTGTGTGGTGTATAAGCAGTTGTGTCTAGACACGACCTACTTAATTCAGGTGATGTGATGCTCTCACAGGACTTATTCATTGCTTTGCTACGAGGTCATGGCATGGGGACTCCACTCCCCCAAACTGGGAATGGGCTGTGGCTCTAAATCACAGGTTTTGTCCAATTTTCCCTCGTTCAAGGGTGCATTGGCTGTTTCAGGAGTGGGTAATACTCGCTCTTCCCTTTCCCATCCTTTAGTGTATTTTACTTCTTAAATGCTAAGAAATTCCCCCTTGAAACCTACTACTTGACAGCCCTACACATCCTCTGTTCCTTGGTTCTATTGCTCACTCCATGCTGTGTTCAGTGTTCTTGCACCTTTATCCTTTTTCCTTCTCTAAATCCTCCAAAGACAGTGTCTCTGCTCAAGCAGTACCTTCCTTCCCAGCATTACTCCAATTTTGTAGCCCTTTATCTTCACATTAGGGATGCCAAAATCTGGAAACAGTCTGCTGTTAACTGGAGCAACAAAGAAGCTTTGGTTGCAACAAAGCTTGAGCAAAATATATAGCATGAAATTATGGGATGATCTGGATAAGTGGGAATTTTGCCATTGGCTCCAACAGAGCAAAGATTTCATGCTTGTTTAAATTTGAAAGCTGAAAAGCTGAAGGAAGTGAAAAAGCCATGAAAGCTACTGGGAGGAAAAAGAAAAACCACTTGAAAAGGGCTAATTTTGTTTGAAGCTCATTTCTTGATAATTAAACTGGGCCTTGGATGGACCTGAGGATCTCCAAATAAGTAGAAGTTGGGCTTCATAGGGAAAGAATCTTCCAACAAACATAGAAGAGCTTGGACAGCAGAACATGGACATTTCTACTCCTCCTTTTGTTGACCATTTATGATTTTAATTGAATCCCCCACCCCCTTTTCTTACCTTGAGCTCTTCTAAAAGGAACAAATGTGAAAGGCTGTTGGCTGTGAAACAATAATGTCAATGCACAGTTGCTCCATTGAAATCCAATACATTCCCTCACATTTCTGATGCTTTCCTTGAGAGCGGAGTTTGGTTTTACTTTCTAATCTGCCACGTCAAATTCTTTGGCACTTGCACATAAATAATCACTCCCAGGCAGTTGTTAAAAGTGGCACTGCACGAAATACTTGCTTATCCAATACTTCCACAGAGCCTTCTCTTCAGCTGGGAAGTGTTAGGGAAGAAGAAAGGGTGTGATTAGCTGGGATAGCCACTTCAGCTCAGTCGCTGCTGTTATTTCATCTGAGTCTTGCTCATTCTCCAAAATCTCAGGGCCCTACAGCAGCTTGGCAGCTTTGTATAGTTTGCCCTCCTGATGTTTCGTCCATCTCTTTTTCTACTGGTAGTTCTGGTTAGGAAAACATATTTTTCTAAAATTTTTTCCCCTGTTACCTGCAGAATGTTTCACCAGCCCTTAGAAAAATTCTTCCAGTTTGTATTCAGTTTGTCTAAACTGTGGTCTTCCAGGTTCTTGTTAGGATGAAAACAGAGACAACTATTAGGGAATGGCTCATTGAAACAATTCTGTTTGGATCATGTTCCCAGCCTGGGGCTTTGCTCAGCCTCAGCTTTTCAGGCAGAGCTGCTCAGCAGGAGCTGCAGGCTGGGTGGTATTTCTTGTCTCTCTTTTGTCTGCCCATCTCCTTTCAGGGGGGGATCTGTGTGTGGATGTCCAACCACTGGTGTCTTCAATTCCTCCTGTGCAAACTGGTTTGCTGTACGTTTGGTAAACCTGGCTCAGTATGTGGTCATTTCAACCTGTCCAGCTTGAAAAGGGGAGAGATTTTACTTCTCTCTTAACACCTTCAACTACACAAGTTTAAAGAGAAAGTTTGGGGGTCTGTTTTCTGGATAAGTTTAAAGAAGTCAGAAATCTCCTTTCCCATGTTCCTTCCCTTTTCAGTGTGATTATCTTGGATTTATCAAGAACAATTTAGGTGGGTATTTTTAACTCCAAATTGCCCTGTTTTAGGGATCCTTGTTAAAATCAGTTGTGTTCTCTACTTTGTCAATTCCCATCAGGTCTGTTTATTGCTCTTTCCACTGTAGACTCCATCACCACCTATCCTGTCCCTGTAGCACCCATCCTGCTCATTCTGAGATGTTCTTGGGCCACAGGAGCAGGAAGAACTGTCTCTCTCTCTCCCAGGTCAGCAGAAAGAGATACAGCTGCAGCCCAGTTCCCTTCTTACTCTGTCAAACCAACGAGGATGGAGAGAAGGAAACAGGGAGCTGGGGGTGGAGGAGGAGTCCAGAGGAGCTACTCTTGAAATCTGATCCTATCTATCTGCTGATCTGTCTCCATCTCCATTCCCCCTCCTTCCCTGTCAGTCTGGTATTGGGTTATTGATGGGACCTGAAGAATCCCCTGCTTTTGGGAATGTTTTTGCTTCCATCCTGGGAAGCAGACACCAGGATGAACAGCTTGTGAGAAAGGTTGGCTGAAGCTTCCCTTAGCTTGGCTAAAATTTCTGAGGAAGTTGGAGGTTCTTGTGTGACTGGGGGACTAGCTCTCCCGGCCTCCACCCCGGTCAAAATCTACCACTTGCCAAAAATTCACAAGACTTGGCAACCTGGGTAATGGGACAGGAGTGGTAGAAGAATGAAGGCTGGTACTGTGTTATGTGTTGAGCCTGGGGGATCCCTGCTGGCTTGGAAATCTGGGAGTGCCAGGGGAATTGCCAGGATACAGCCACTTGTTTGCTGGTGTGGCTGCTGCTCACCACTTCTCTCGGGTCAGAGCCCACAGAGCACGAGGAGCAGAACCAGAACAACATCTCAAGATCCTTCCAGACCTCTAGGGTTTTTAGAAAATCTTTTGTAATTAGCCCTCTGCCATTCTCAGCTAGATATCACATCCATGAATCTATAGTTCTAGAAGGATGTCAGAGCAGCTGGTCTGTTCTCCACTGGACATTTTGCTCCAGCTGTGAGTGTAACAGAAAGCCATGAAGCTGTGCTGGAACAGAGGGTTCCATTTCACGGGAGTTCAATTCTGTGCTTTCAGACCACTATCCCAAAATGAGGACGTAGCACAGTTTTGGATTCCTGTGGCATGAACTTTTGGGGGGGAAGTATTATTTTAATACAACAGGAACTTTTCAGCTTCACATAATTCCGGGCTGAAATGGATTTTTCTGGTTTATATTGTGTAACGTGAGATTAAAAGGGTTGAAAAAGTTTGTTTCAAAACAGAAAAGTTCCACTCAAAGTCTAGATGTTCAGTCTCGACCTAAGCTCTGTTCCAGTATTTTTCAAAACACAGAGTCACTGAAACTGACACATTTCTGCAAACATTTTGTATTCAAGGAAACCAAATTTCCTCCTGGATGAATGTCCTGCTGGAGAACTTCTCGCCATCTCCATCTCATATTACTTGGCAGATTTCACATTAGGCATTGCTTGTTTCCTTAGCCTTATTCAATACTTTTCTTGGAAGTACTGCCAATTTTTCAACCCAAATGTGGAGAAGCATAATATGTGATGAAATTCACATCTATAAAAACCTCCTGACTGCAACGTTTGCCTGTGGCAAGTCCCAGCTGAGAGACTGGAGCCCTGTGTTGAGCAGCTGGAGGCAGGAGGCTTTTTGCATCATGCCCCAAAGGACACCCAAAGCGTGTGTTTTCTGGCACACCAGTGTGTGCCCCACTTTATTTTGGATACTGCTCATTGTTCAAGTACTTATTTCAATTCTGTGTGTCCGAGGATGCTTATAGGACATTTAGAATGACATTAAACTCTGGCAGGCAAGCACTTAGGAAATAATTCAGTAGTATGGGTAGTTCAGCTGGGAGAGAGGGTAAAGCAGGGACTGAAAGGTGGATCTCCTCACCCTGCAAAGGAACAGCCCTTGAGCTTCTGGGACATGGTGTGTTGGTTGTTCTCTTCACCTGTGGCTTTCCCCATCATTAACCTGCCTTCTCTCTTACACAGCAGTCCAACTTCTGCCTTTACACTAAGCCACCCGTAACAGACTAAAGCTGATCCCCATCACTACAGTGAAGACCACTCTCTGCAAAGACTCCTGTGCTGAAGCCAGAAAGCTTTTCTCTTCCTTCCTGGTGAGCTGGAGACATGGAATGAGCAGGGGAGAACAGGGAAGATTAGTTTTGCCAATCCTAGAGTAAACCCAACCATGCACATGGACTTCAGGGTGCAGAACACATCATCCCACCCCTGTGATGGTCTCCATCCACATCCCCCAGGGTCCCCTCTGCTCTGGCTCCTGTGGCCACTGTCTCATCACAAGGACAGGCTTTCTTTGGCTTTGATGGCCCCTGCAAAATTCCAATCAGCTGGCACACTTGGAGCGTGCTACTAACACACACGGCCCATGGAAGATTAAAAGAACTCTTTTTCCTCCTCTCCACATGAAAAGGGTTTGTAAACTCTTTCAGTGCCTTTTTTTTTTTTTTTTTTGGTGCTCTTGGTAAGGAAATGAAACTGAGTCAAATAGTTTTCCAAGATCTAAGAAAGAGGCCTCAGGGTTATTTTGCACCCTGCCTTGGGGTAACATAGCTAACAACTCTGATTTCACAATGTATGGTGTTGTGAGAGGGGAGAAGAGAGCTGTTGTCAGGGAAGTGCAAAGAACTGCAGGAGACTTCAAGAGACACCTTGGAGAAGAGCTGTGAGCTCCTCAGTCAGGCTGGAAGTGAAATTCTGCTGTGAGTGTGAATGTCATCACCTCCACAGCCTTCACGTATTGTGAAGTGACACTTCCTGCAGCACGGGCTGAAGTCGTCCAACTCCATTTGGGCTCTTAGATGTTTGCTTGCTCTTTTTTACTTCAGCTTTGAAGTCCTGCTTTTGATAGCTGATGCATTTTGGGGGGCTTTTGGGTGAGCAGGGCCAAGGAAGAGGAATAAACCTCTCAAGACCCCCTTGAAGCAGTGATGTGAGTTAACCTGCAGCGGGTCAATGGGAGCCCTGAGTTGTGTTGGGTGAGCAGCATCCCCTGGGCTGTGTTGGGTGAGCAGCATCCCCTGGGCTGTGTTGGGTGAGCACATCCCTGGGCTGTGTTGGGTGAGCACAATCCCCTGGGCTGTGCTCGGTGAGCAGCATCCCCTGGGCTGTGTTGGGTGCGCAGCACACCCTGGNGTGAGCAGCATCCCCTGGGCTGTGTTGGGTGAGCACATCCCTGGGCTGTGTTGGGTGAGCAGCATCCCCTGGGCTGTGTTGGGTGAGCACATCCCTGGGCTGTGTTGGGTGAGCAGCATCCTCTGGGCTGTGTTGGGTGAGCACATCCCTGGGCTGTGTTGGGTGAGCAGCATCCCCTGGGCTGTATTGGGTGAGCAGCATCCCCTGGGCTGGTTGCTGAGTGTTCTACATCACAGAGTGCTCCCCTCCAAACGATTGTGCTGTCATGTGCCGAGCCATTAGCAGCAAATGCTGTGCTGGGAGTCGTATAAACACCCCGAGCAGCTTTGGTAGCTTGTGCTCATTTTGCTGTGATTTTTGCTTCTGGGGCCGTGGCACACGCAGGGACTTGTGGCTGAAGGTCCCTCTGCTGTAAATCCTCCTCTACAGGAAAAGCTGAGGTGTGAATGTGCTCCCCAAAACTCTCTTTAGATTCCAGCGGGAGCAAACATCGGGCTTCAAAGATAAACATGCCTGTGTCTTGTTTAAAGGAAACTTTTTGAGTTGATTGTTAAGCAAAATTAATCCCCCCACTATGTCTTTGTGTGCTGAAATGAAAGGCTCTCACAGCAAAATGGCTGAAGGCTTTAATCCCTTCTTAGAAAAGTTACTTTTCCAGACCAAATAAACAAACAGGGAGGAAATGTAAGATGATTAAACAGATTCTGCTCTGTTCCCCTATGCTCGGCATTTGCTGTTTCTTTAGGTCATCAGCCACCATGAAACCAACATTTCAGTCACAGACTGATTGCAGCAGCTGCCTGAAGCCCTGCTCGTAACCTCAAAAACCAAACTAGAAAAAAAATATCCAGATGAACTTGGTTTAATTTGCTCGGTATATTTGTAACAGAGCACAGTATTGCAGTTTGGCATTGAAATTCAAAATTTCATCTGCGTTAGATAAGGGAAGAAAGTGCTACTTTATACAACAGAAACTATTCTGGGTTTAATTCAATAAATTGCAATCATGTGCAGAGTACTCATGTTCACTACAAATGTCCCAGATATCCTGGAAAGGAAAACATAAAAGGCTCCATGTCTTTAAGCTTTTGAGTTGTTAATCTCTTTGAATTCATTTGTTTGCTTTCCCTCGGTGTAGCACTTAGTGTATGTAGAGCATGACAGTGGTTCAGCGAGCATGAACGTTGGGTCAGGGCAAACAGTGTTTTCTCTAGTTTAAAGAACATTGCCATCTGTCTATGGGACACAGGTTGTGCCTACTGAAGGAGGAGAAAAATCCCTCTCCTTCCAGCTTGTGTTGTTGCAATCTCCCACATTAACACGCGTGTCTGCAGTTGGGTTGTGTTGTTATTGCAGTCTCTGAGCACCTCTGGGTTTGCTTCAGTAAAACCCAATCAAAGCACAAGCAGAGCAGGATGGAAGTGAGCAGTGGAGGGGGCTGAGGGGCAGAGGGACGTTGCAGGAGGTATGTCCATGACCCACTGAGGTTTTAAATCAGCCTGAGTCAGGTGGGCTGGACCGTTGTGTCTCTTGCGGCTGGGTGAAATCAGGTGGTGGTGTGTTCTTAGTCATCTTGGAAGGGAACAGAGCTGGAGGAGACAGATGGGAACTTTTCTCTGTATTATTCCAGGAGCATAAAAATACACAGACTCTGTGTGCTAGCTGTTGGACAGGAGCCATCAAAAAAGTCCCTACATGTGTCCTCTGTCTCACTGATATTTTCCAGGATACCCATCTAGTGAAATTATACTTTGCCACTCGTCCTTGCAGGTCACAGAATCACAGCATTGTTAAGGTTGGAAAAGACCCTTAAGATCAAAAAATCCATCTGTAATTCCACCACCATCACCATGTCCTCAAGTGCCATATCGACACATCGTTTGAACTCTTCCAGGGATGATGACTCTCCCACTTCCCCAGAAAATCTGTTCCAGTGCTGGACAAGCCTGCTTCTGAATTTTTTTTTACTGTAATATCTAATCTAACCCTCCCCTGGTGCAACTTGAGGCCATTTCCTGTCATGTCGTGCAGGGGATGATGCTGAAGTCAGTGTGCTCGTGGGCTTTGGGGGCTGTGCAGTGGTTTGGGTTGCTAAAGCCGGGACTGTCCCTGTGACACCCTGAGCCCCCCTGCCCGCAGGACAGGCTGCCTCACCCCCTCTGAGGCAAAACAGGAGCTGCTGTGGGTGCTGTCACGGTGGGGAAGATCAGAGTGCTTAGGAAGGGCTTCTCAAGCTCTGCTACCACGGCTCAGGCTCCAGCAGCTGCTGCTCTGTGCTGAATACCCTCAACTTCTGGCACAGAGGTGTAAGAGCTAAGCTGCCTTGGAAATCTCCTCCTAAGACTCTTCCTGTTCTGGCTCTGTTACAGACTGAGGTCATAGCTGGGCTGCTGGACACTCTGGCTCTTTCCATGAAGCGAAGATTTCTGTAATTAGGGCGATTCCAAATATTTCTATTTGCCTCATGTGCTTTTCGTTATTTGTTGTTTCTTTTCCCCGCATGAAATTGTTAAGCTGCTCATGGCAGGAAACATTTGCATGAACAAATATTTTGCTAGTTGTGCTCAGCTCAGGCAGTGCCCCAGCAGGGATATTGCCTTTAGTTGCTCTCACTCTCTCTTTTCTAAACCTCATTCAGGGCCCCATTACCCAGCATGGGGCACCAGTCATTGGCATTTCAGTGGGAAATTACCAATGATAACCAAGTAGCAGTTGGCTTTCTATTGAAAGTCATTGAAACATCCCACCTGTCACAGCAAATTTACACATTCATATGCTAAAAAGCTCTGAATCAGCTGGTGTTGTGTTTCCTTTCTGAGCCAGATTGTTTGCCTGTCACGAGGAGCAGATACTTCCTCCAGGGTTTCCACTGGGCTGGATACCAGTTGGGTGAGGGGGTGCTCACACTCTGCTCCTCAGTGATGTGGTCCTTCTGATGTGCTGGGAGGCAGAAGTTCACCCTCACTTGGATCTGGTGACCAAGGGTAGAAGGGAAAATGCTCAGGCTCCTGTGCCAACCCTGAGTGCAATGGGGATTTGGGGATTTATTGTGCCACGTGGTGAAGTCTCTGGGCGCACACTGCGTCTCAGGTTTTTGAGAATACCAAAACAGGGTTCTGTTTGGAGTTGTAAGGCTTAATTCACTTAGGAACTTGTATCTAATTTTGTAATTCCTGAACCTACCGGCCGAAGGCATTGCACCCTTTGCCCTGTGAGAAGACACTTGGACAGACAGGCACTTGCACAGGCTGGAGTGGTTGGAGTAGGTGGATGGCTGTGGCCAAAACGATGCCTTTTCCCCTCTGTAGGGCTCATTCCCCGTGATGAGGCACTTTTCAGTGGTCACAGGCTCGAGCTGGCCCCTGGCTGAGCTCTGGTGCATAGGCAGAAGACACACACGTCTGCACCCTCAACGTAGTGAAGACTTATTTGAGCTGAGCCTGAGTCTTTGGGAGGCTGCAGCACTTCTACTGGGACTGAACATCCTAAGTGTGAGCCCACCAGCCCTTGGCTTGGTGCTCAGCACTTGCAGGGCCACTCTCTCAGCCTCTCCTGTTTGCTGTGCTGTGTCCGAGGGATGGATTGGCCCCGTGGGACAAGGTTTGAATTTACTGTCCTATAATCCATCAGATTCCAGCTGGAAAACCTCCACCCAGAGAAGCAGAGAGCCCGATACCCACGAGGGTGCCCAGTGCCCCAGCCCGTGTGTCCCTGTCCCTCCAGTGCTGCATTAGCGATTTAGGTGTTTTTAACCAAGCAGCTAATGCACTATTAAGGATTTTGGCTGTAGCCACCTGACGGGGGGCGGCTCACGACGTGAATGATGACTAATGGAGCGGCGGATGTGTAATTTGTCATTATTAAGGACGCGTTTGTGCTGGCAGCTGCTGCCTGTGGAGGCTGGAGGCGATGGTGGGTCCAACACTGCCACCTCCTGATGGTCCAACAGAAGGGAGGGAAGGCAAAGAGGAGTTCAGGTCCTCCTGCCGTGCCAGACCCCGCAGATCCATCCCATGCTGAGGCGTCCGAGGTCATCCTCCAGCCCTGCAGGTTTTGGGGGAGCACATCAGTGCTCCTGCAGCTCCCCGAGTTAGACAGCGCCTTTCTGCAGTCCCGTGGTCAGCGGGCTCAGGCATTTGATGTTAACTTGTGAGGAAGAATCCTGGATTTAAGCTTTAATGTGATGAGATCAGGAGTAACTTTTAATGTTACTGTTGATGAACTGTATCAGGAGGTGTTGCAGATGCACAAAATCTAGTTCCACATACAAATCGGTTTGGTTTGCATGGGGAAGGAACTGAATAAAGCAAAACAATTCTGATGAAAATGTAAAATAAAGTGGGAAATTTTCAGCAGTTTACAGTGTTGAGATAAACTGCTCTGTTGTTGTAGCAGCAGTTGATATATCTTAGGGCTAAATTTTAGCATCAGATAAAAAGACCAACTGAGAAATGTTTGTGCCTTAATGGATAACACAGCCTGGAAAATGTTCTTGTAGTATCCTAGGTGGTGCCTGCTGATAAAGCGAAGAACTTTGTACTGTCAGTGCTGCCAGGTCCTTGAAGGAGATATCTGAGGGACTGGGATGGGCTGGACTGGGGAGCCTCTGATTTGCTCCTGGTCTGGGGAGTGTTAACCTGCATTGGCTTCCACATGTGCAAAGCCTCTAAAGGGCAGGTTGCACAAATGTGCTTTTGCACGTGGATCTGCACAGCTAAAGATCCCAGTGCAAGCATTAGCACTTGAGAGTGTATGTAAATTTATGACATTCCCCAAAGGGTTGGGGTTGTATAAATTTAAAATACTGGCAGGCTGGGACAAATATAATCTGACTTCCATATGTTTCCTGGTATATAAAAAAGAAAAAGAAGCATATTTTCCTTACCCTCAAACAATGAAAATTCAAGGCACTAAAGCATCTCTTTTCCATTTGAAGACCAGCAGTTCATTTGATTTCTTCTGTTAATATCAGTGTTCTGGGATGATCAGAGACAGTGCAGCTTTAATTAGTCCTTAAGGCTACAAGCAAGATGAGACCCATGTCTGACACAGGGGAGAGTGGTTATCCTTGTGTTGCTCTGATACCTTTCCAGATTTCTCATGGCTGTAACTGAAAGGATGATGCTCCCTTTTTTCCTGAGGAGAGTCCTCTTCCATGCAGACTTCTTTTCAATTCCTCCCCTCCCCTTCCTGTTCTTTGTTAGCTCCAGACCTGCCCTGATTGCACAAGGAATTGGTTCAGTCTGTTCCACTGTTGATGAGTAGCAATGGTCTGTCCACACTGGACATGGGGAGGAAGAGAAAACAGCAGGACCTTCCCTTCACAGACAAAATAAGCTATTTATTAATTTATAAACCTGAAATGAAAGAGCACCCTTGGCATGTTTTTTTTTTTCATATATCATAGTACTTTTTTTAAGTTTTCCTGACCCCCAAGTACCTGCATCACTCTCTGTGTTGTCCTTCCATTGACATCCATTCACTGATTCCTTTCCCTGCCATATCACTGTAACACCTTGCCTTTGTTTACCACGTGCTGCTGAGGCCCATTGTAGCCTGTTGAGTTGGTCATTTCACCATAGTTGCCAAAACATTGACTCTCAAGTGCTGATGGTCCACCATGCCCATCTTTCTTCATGCTTATGGGAGGAAGGTCACTTGCACCTACACAGGGTGTATGTTTCTTCAAACGTTCCCTAGAACTCCCTGTGATTATGTGATACTCATAAAAACCCCTAAAGGTTATACTGCAGCACAGCTTGGCTGGGTGATTGTAGTTACCTTGACTGCCCTGCTGGCTTGCCTGTAATCCTAAATTGTCTCTCATCTTCTTTTAATTGCAAACTGCCTCGGGGTGGGTTGTGTCTTCATGTCTTTGTGCAGTAGATCAAAGCACTTGACCAGAGCTCGCAGGTCCTACAGTAGCAGGACTAATAAGAACATTCTGGAGGTCTGACAGTGTTTAAAAGGGTCTCTTTTGGACACAAAACACCTCTAAAATTGCCTTCAGAACAGCAGCCTTTTGCCTCTCATGTTTGCTTTTATATCATCCAAATATTCATTGTGTTTGGGAGTGATTAAAGGAAAGGATTTTGTTGGAGTCTGGTTTTCCCTCTGGATCAGAGTGTTATTAAGGCCAGCCACGGCCCCAGAGGAAGGAAGGCAGTGCTGAGCTCAGGCAGCTCAGCAGAGCCCTTGCACATCCCAACTCCTCCCCAAGCTGCTCTACAGGCCACCAGTGGTTCATCCTTGTGGTCCAACAAAGGCTCAGCTCCCTTTTTCCCACCCTGGAAAGGCAGGATGCAGTGCCTTCCCAGAACTACAGCCTTCCAAGTTTGCATAATATGAGGCAATATTAGCAAGGCCAATGTGATGGCAACACTATAATCTTGTCAGGGTTTAATTTTTCATGTTTTCTGGTATTCTGATGCTTGAAAATAGGCACTTAATGACTCAGTGGGTGCATTAGGAGGGCTGTGGGACCGAGAGGATGAAATGTTCATCCTAAGCTTGACTGATGGTTTCTCTGACATGAATTGCCCAAGCAGAAGGGAGTACTGGGATCTCAGAAAGCCTGTCTGTAACTGGTGAGCTCTATTGCTTTTGGCTGTCGAGGTTCAGTCCTATCACAAGGGAACTGGTTAGTGAGGAAGCGTTGCTGGTGTGGTGTGTCTGTTCCTCATGGCATCAGTGCTCTGAAAAGCTCCTAGGAAGTCCCTGAGTGTGTCCATGGGGCTCAGATACCCACGATCCTTATGAATAATCATTCCATGTTTCCACACTACTTGCTTTCCTTTCTAAGCAAAACATTTGTTCTTTTCACATGGGATTTTCAAGGGCTGCAGTGAGGGTGCAGACTGCAGAGACCTCCTTTGCTAAGGAGGTCTCTGGCAGCTCTTGGCAGCTCCCCAGTCAGCTGCAGTTCACAGAGAAAACACCACAATATTTGCAGCACAGGCAGTTCTGACCAACCACCCACCAAGGGCTGCCCTCCAGCTCCTCCACGAATTTGAAATTCAAATCTCTTGGATGGCCCTTACTGCTGGTATTCATCCCAAAACCTCAACCCTCCCCAATCCACATCTATCCATCTCTGAAATGATGAAGGGTGCACGGGTCTGGGAAGGAGAAATGCCCTGAAATAGCACTGGAGGGAGTTGTTACGTGCGGTGGGTAGAGCCAGATATGATATTTGCTGCTGGCTCTCTGTCCTCACCTCACCTCCCACCGAGGGCTCTGCACCATCACTCACAGGCCGTGGCAGCATATTTTTGAAATTATTGGGTTTTTCTGCATTGCATTTCCAAGGCCTATTTCCCATTGTCCTGTAAAGAAATGAAGAAGTTTGGGTAGCTCCCACTGAATGCACTTGCAGGCCTATGCCAGATGCAAAAGGATATATAAAGGCATGAGACTTAACCCCCGAAACTGGGTCTAAATGTTGCTTTGGGACTTTGAAAATTTGACTTAAATTTCTAAGGCACTTGGGCATTATTGAAGACATTCCCTTGGAGCTGTATGAATCCTGTTCCTGGCCAGCTTTGTATTTAATTTTCTGGTGGTGGTTGGAACATGTATTACTGTGACCTGGAAAAAGAGAATTGCATTAAATAATGATGGGGGCACTGGGGCTATTTTTCTTGCTCTATGCCAGAAGGTGTTGGAATAAATTGACACTGTATTTTCTTTTTGTTCTTCATCTTGATTTATTTCCATTCTTGAACTTTCCCCCCTTTGGAGGATCCAGTTATAGGTTTTCCTCCTGAGCTGTACACAGAGCCAGCCTTCTCTGAGCAGTCTCTAAGCATATGTCAAGAGATTGAGTCACTGTTTTTTTCCATTTGTGTGGAACAGATAAGACAAATCTGAAACACTAGATTTTGGAAAGAGGAGGGGAGTGAATTCAGAGCAAAGACCACCCAAAATATTTCCAAGGTCAAGATTCCAGTGAAAACAAACACAACAAAAATAATGTGCTTCTCATTAGTTACATAAATTAGCGGGTATTGTTCCTCTTCCCAGGGCAAATGATTTATTGATTTATCCCACACAGTGTTAAATGCACACTGGAAGTGTGTAAAATTACATTTGACTGTGGAGCACACAATGTGGACGCAGTTGGTAGGCAAAATCAGCTCCATAAGTTCTCTACATTATGGGCACACACTTAGGGTGTTATGGCATGAAATGCCAGCTGTTGGGCCAGGACAGGAAGGATCTGCACATTGAGAGCTATCAAGTGTATGAATCTGTGACAACTGAGTGAAGAACAGCCTGAAAGTGTTGTGCCAGGAGTGGACCAGCTGCAGGGTGTCCACCTGCTCCATAAAAGCACGTTGTGTTCCCAAATCCAGGAGGAGTAGGGAAAGATGCAGCAAATAAAGAAAACTTCAGGGGGGTTAGGAACCAAATTCTAGAGTGGGACCCTCAAGTCTCCACCTGCAGATCCTCCTGAACAGCCCCACCTTGAGCTTCTCCTGCCCTGAGCTGCTGGTTGAAAGGGTGATGGATGCCAGTTCCCTCCCCACGCTGGGTGGGAACTGCAGAGGGGGCAGCTCAGAGAACAGTTTGGCCAATACTAAAGTTTTTCTGCTTGGTTTGTGAATTCAAACTGGCCTTAGGCTATAGGCAACTTTAATTCCAGGAGTTAGTCTGGTTCAAGAGCTCATTGTCATGGCAAGGGGTGTGGAATGAGATCTTTAAGGTCCTTTCCAACCCCGAGCATTCTGTGACTCTGTGAGAGGCTCCAGCCAGTTCCCACCAGAGTGAAACTGGTGCTCTGGTGTGTGAAACAGAGCCTCACAGCACACTTGGAACCACCCAGTGAGGCAGAGGATGCATAGAAAAGTGAGATTCCTTGCTCTGCATGCAGCCATCACGCCACCCCCCTTTAGGTTAAGGTCAGATTTCTGTCATCTGTTAACACAAAACACTGTCACTGGGATGGAGGCAGCCTTGCACCCCCTATTATTCCTTTGTTTAGCACTGAACATCGGGGCTCTGTGGTCTGCTGGTACTGTGTGTGTGTATTTACACATGTACATGTGTGTGTACATTTGTCTGTGGTAGCTGAACAAGTCCCGCTATTACAGCACTGCTGCCCCACACCTGCGTTTGTGCAGAATGTTTACTGATGGATGGCAGTTTTCAAAACATTTCTCTTTCCCACGTATTGAATTTGTGCTGTGTTTGTTTATTTATCGTGGAATTTGTATCTCTTCCGATTCATTCTGCCCCGTGTTTTCCTTATCGGTGTCAGTTGTAGTCAATTACTTGTGAAAAAAGATTGAGGACCTAATTTATGGCATGATGACATACAGTAGATACACTGCTCCCATTAGAACCTGATGAAACCTCTCTATTAATTTTCCCAGTGTGCCAAGTCACAGAGGGTAGACCTTTGATGAATAAAGCATATTTTCTTACTTAGCTCCATTCCTAACTAGCTCAGCTTCTAGAAATAACATCAGTTGGCCAATGAAAACACTTCTTTGATAGTGGCAGGAATTTAAGATAAAAAACAGCTGGGTAAGTTTTTTTAGACGAAAGGAAACAACTTTGAACTCTGCAGACAATGTAGTTTAAACCCAAACAGATGTGGTTTAATCTTGTTTTTGATCCTCTTGTAGATTTTCTTTTAAAATGCATGCATGTGCACAGAAATGATGACTTTCAGATGGCTGGACATAATTTGTTAGAGTATCACCTTGGTGCATAAATCTTCTATGCCAAATGCTTCATGTCTTTGAACATGGCCTGAAAGGTACCAGAGAGAATTTATGTTTTTTCTTTTGGTGCTCTCCTGCAACTGTGTAATAGGAATGCAAAGTCTGTAAAATGAGAAACTCAGATGTGTTTTTGTGGTTCCCAATAAATCTTTTTACCACGAAGGCCTAAAGTAGCTCTGAGACAGAAGAGACAGCATCAGGCTTACTCCCAATTAGCAGACCCCTTTGATCTGAGCCCAGCCCTATCTTACTTTGATAGCTATTAGTCACATCTGGCATTTTCATATGCTAATTTCCCTCTCCTTTCCCTCTGTATTAACACAAGTGGATGTAAACATATAAACAGACTTCCTCTCAATAGATAATCAACTTTTCATATAAATGTGGTAGTGACACTGTCTTTCAGCACATGTTCCAATCACCATGAAACTTCAAAGCTCTGTGCAATCAAGACCTGCTTCTTCCCTGCAGCCAAAGCAGGGGATTGAATACAGCAGGGCTGGCTACAGATGTGCCTCCCCACAGATGGGAGCACCTCTTTCTCCCTGTCTCCTTTCCTTACTACAATCAGGGTGGTTGGATGAAGAGCAGCATAAAGAACAACATCTCCCCTGCTTGGCAGGGGTAAAGAGCACTCTGAATAAAAATGTTGTTTTGTTGCTACCTTAAACTGAGGTTTGGGATCTGCAGCAAGTACTGCTGATAGCTGGGAAGAATTTCTGCCACCGGGTGCATTTTTGTAATGAGTCTCATATTTGGTTCCCAGGTCTCAAAAATGCTTGGGCTTTTCACACACATTGAAACCAGGGGGGAATTAGTCATTCAAATACCTTTTGAGTGTCTGAGCCTTGCTGTGTTTTCTTAAAGTCTGTTTCTGGGATGAAGATATTACATGAGAATCATCAAGGGAAAATTTGGGGTTTCGAATCTTCAGAGTGGAAGGAAAAATATAGAAGGTATGAGGGAAATGTGTAATGAAAGAAAAGAAAGCAAACCATAAAAACCCCCAAATGCATTATATTAAAACAAGCCAACAAATGTTCTGATTTCTGGGTGGTTGATTTGTGATTTCAGAACAGAATGCAAATGCTGTAGTAGCACTAGGCTGGCCCTGTGGCTGGGTTGGTGTCTTGTCAGCTCAGCTCTGAAATGAGCCAGGCTTTTCCTGCCTCACCTCCTCGAGCACAGGCACTCCAAGGAAGTGACCTGGAGGTAGGTCTTTTTAAAGCTAGAGATAAAGCCATCACATGATTTCTCCCAAGATTAAAACCAGAGCTTCTCATAGAATAAATACAGCCTGATATCCTGGCTTTTTACCATGACCTCAGCAGTTGTTGTTTTAGCAGATAGCAGGAAGCTATTAGTAACCTGTTCTCAGAGCCTGGTGGAAATAGGGGTAAAGCTGCTGTAGATCTGACTCTTAAAAGCTCATCTGGACTCAGGAGTTATTATCAGCCTTGCCAGAGGAGGCACCTGCTACTGCTCCATTTCCTTCCGAATCTTCAGGGTGGCACTGTATTTTATCAGTATTTTCTTTTTCTTGGTTGTTTTTTCCTCTGTCAGCAAGAAGAGGGTTTTTTGATACAAACAGATTGAGTTGAAGTGACATTTTAAAATGAATCTATTAAGGAACTTCACTAGTCCTTTTTTAAAAATGTAGATCTTTGCTTTATTTGCCACAAAGGGTCAGAGTTACAGCAAAAACTGCTTGTAGTAGAGAGCTGACAGCCCAGGCACTGCTGCTGCCTGTGCACAGACATGGGAATACCTGGTGTATGGGGTCCTGTGAATAAGGATCTCCAGATTCACACTCCAAGATGATACTGCAGCTGTAGCTTGTGAGTCATGGCTCTGTGTGGCAAGGGTGAGGTGCCAAAATACCCCTGAGGCAGCAAGAGGCAGGTCTCAAAAAGGACGTGGCTCTGTGCCCAGTGCACATGAACAGCATCAGGATTAGTAATCCTGGAGCTCTGGAGATCCAACCAGCCTTTTTACCTTATGGACCTGCAAATATGAGAGCAGATCAGAGAATCACAGAATGGTTTGGGTTGGAAAGGGCCCCAAAAATCATCTAGTTCCAATTCCTCTGACATGGGCAGGGTCACCTTCCCCTAGACCAGATTGCTCAGAGCTCTGTCCAGCCTGGTGGCCTTTAACACTTCCAGGGATGGAGCAGCTACAACTTCTCTTGACAGCCAGTGCCGGGGTCTCCCCATCCTCACAGTAATGAGTATTTTCCTAATACCCAACCCAACCCTACTCTGTGTCAGTGTGAAGCCATTCCCCTTGTCCTCTCACTTCAGGCACTTGGAAATGGTCTGTTTCCCTCTTTCTTTTTGGCTCCCTTCAGGCACTGCAAGGCCACAATTAGGTGACCCCAAAGACTTCTCAAGGCTGAACAATCCCAATTCTCCAGCCTTTCCTCCCAACAGAGCTCCCTCTGATCACCCTGCTGCCTCCTCTGGACTCCCTCCAAGAGCTCCATGTCCTTCCCATGCTGAGATTCATTCTGCTTTTTTACTTCTTGTTCACCATCCCAATTTTCCTGCACGGCAGGATTGTGTTGTGCTTTGCATTCCTCCTCTCCCAGTGTTTTCCTAAAGAGCCCAAGCCCAGAGAACATCCCACATCCCAAATGTCACCATCACCCACCTGAGTGGTCGCTGAGCTCCATCTCTCCACAGGCAGCACAAGAGTGAAATGTGAGTTTGGCATCACCCCCAAGGGCTGACAGACAGACAGGTGGGGAAGGAGGCAGCAGTGAGTGGCAAGGGCACTCATTTGCACAAATGACTACAGACACCCTGTAATCAATTAATGATTTGCATGTTCAGGATAAAGACAAGCTGAGCAGTAAATTAGTAAGTGTGGTCTAATAGCTTCAGCTAGATGATAGCAGATAATTTGTTATGCTTACATTAGCAAATAACTGAGGCAGTCAGGATACATCAAAATCCAAGGCTGCTGAGGGGAATCAAAATTGGAACTATCCAGCTTGAATGAAACTTCTCTATTGGCATGTGCTTCGGAGGAAAAGATTTCTTTTTCCATTAAAAAAAAAAAAGTTTTCGCCAATTATTTCTCTCTTACAAGAAGTTTTTTCATTTTTGAAAAAAAGGAAAAGAAGCCAGGAACTTTCAGCCTTCTTCCCATATCTCCACTCCCCCAAAGATCAATAATAAAAGAAATTTTTTTGATAACCCCCCCCGAGTTTTATGAATAAGTTCTTTAAATCCAATGTAATGTTTTTCATCCACATAGACAGTAAAGTGCCACTACGCTCACAGCTGCATCTGTGAAACATCCTGCCAGGCTCACCTCAAAGTCTGGAGTAAATCTGGTGTGGACATCAGTGAGACTCTGCCCAGACCCCTCATTTTCTTAGAAGTGGCCAAGCTCTCAATGATCTGCACCAAATGTTGCCTAGTAGCACAAATGTTTGTTTGTTTTAAATTTAAAGCTGTGTATAAATTGCAGGAGATCTAATTTTATGGCAAGTACGAAAAGTCAATTATAAATATTTTATGTGAGTAAGGAACAGGATTTCAAGTCATGGATTTTCTTCTTGTATTTTACATTTTCAGGGCCATTTCCCTTATTCTGCTGGTTTGGGGGTAATTCAGTTTTGTGAGGCATAGCATAAAAACATAAAAATGGGGATTTATGAAATAATGTGAAGCATTTAAGTACTAAGCAGCTGCTGACTCTATGTAGCAACATCAAGTACATAAAGGGAGCCACTTGGTCAGTATTATGATTAAAAGACTTGCTTATGGCTTGTAATTTGTGCATCACATCCACATCAAACTGGTGCTTTAATTGGCCCCTCAACTGCAGGCAGCTCTTACCTTGTGCCTTGCATTCCAAAGCTTTTTAGTGGTCACACACAGTTATGTCAGTGATACCCAGAGATGCTGGAATAGCCAAATGCTGAATAAAACCCTGGGACTGGGATGCAATGACCTCGTGCTTTTCTGATAGTAACAACTTATTCTGCAGTTTTCCCTTTTAATTCAGCTAATCAGAGCCAGCAGGACATGATTTCTCAGACATAAAGGGCATCAGGAACTGCATTTCACGGGTGAAAATTTCTTCAGCAGGATTTTCCAGTCCCTGCTACGCCCTCAGGAGTTTTGCTGCTGCTCAATGTTGTCCGTGCATCCTGTTGTAGTCACCTTAGGATAATTCTTGGATTCAGTGGGAGCTGAGCAGATCTTACAATTCATAACTGGTTTAAAAGGGTGTCTGTATGTATCGGATTCAGATGGATGATTATGTTACTGAACCAGAATCCCATGTTCGTCCTCTGCTTTCAGCCTTTTTGAAAGACCACAACTTTAGCCCACCTCATTATCCCTCATTTACAGACTTCCATGCTGAGCCATTCCACGATTCTTTCTCGCAGGGATGTTGTCTGGACAATGTTGACCTGGGTAAACTGGCTGCAACCCAGAGTGTGCAGGTCATACCAGCCTTCTGATTTTTAAAGGCACTCGGTTACCCTTCCCGTGTAAGTGGAGAGGGGAGAGAAGCCCTGTAATTTTACCAAGTCCCTCTCGATCTGTATCAGTGTTAACTAAAGGAGCCATCCCACCGTCTCAACATGGCCTTGTCTTGCTGTTGTCACGGTTCCCAATGCCTTGGATCACTTTCCTGGCCCGGGCACCATCCCTGCTGCTGCCTGATAGCACGGGGGGCAGCTGGGAATGTGCCTGGCAGGGGTGTTGGCTGTGCCAGCCCCGGTGCCACAATGCTGGCACCGCGGGCTCTCGGCTCCCGCTGCTCTTCCCCCAGTGTGAGGAACACAATGAGTGGACCCTGCAGGGGCTTGGCTGGGCTGGTGTCATTGTCCCTGGGAATCTGGCCTGCTCCAGGTTTTCTGAGGATGGCTGCAGTTGTGTCCGGAGTGTTTGGGTGTGTTCCCAAACGGGAGAATATGAGCAGCCTTCCAGAAACAGCCTTTCCCGTGTTTGGGAGTCAGGTCCCAGCTGCAGAGGTTTTTCAAGTCAGAGGGTTTTTAGGATAAAGGTGTTGAGCTGGAGATTGGTTTGGGATACCTGCTTGGTAATGGCAGGGCTTTTTGGAGTGTCTCTGCAGTGCAGCTTTTGCTGTTTAAATGTTGTTTCTCTCTCCTTCGTTCCCTACGTATTGGGAAATCAGCAAAAGGTGCAATTCGGTTTTAGCTCAGAACTTTCTTATGATTCAGACAAGTTTGGCATGGGGGTAGGATTTTAATAAAGTGACCCTGTAAACAAAGTGATGCTGGGATAATGCCTGTCTGGGGTATTAACTGGTGCCATGCACTCCCCCTGCACCAGGGGGAAACAACCCTCCCTCTCTGTGGGTGCCAGCACCGTGTGTATGTGTGAGACGCATTCCCCTGCTCTCTAATATTTAGTATTTAGTGGTCTGTCTCTTTACTGGGTTGACAAGAAAAACATCATTCATTCTCTGGAAGTGTTTGTTCCAGCTGGTAAAGCAACCACGGTGTATTGTTTTACTTTTACTGATTACACTTGGCACAATTTCACGTTGAGCAAAGAAATTACTTGCTGCTGTAGTGATAATATTTGTGAAAATTCTAATAATATTATGAGATAATCCAATATGCTGCATAATGATTCTTTTTCTCTATGGAAACTTTGGGAGTTTTTTTATATATTCAAATGCTTTTGCCTCTAAAGCTGTAGTCAAAATTGTTTGTCCATATATATCCCTTCATCCAAAATTGTGCAGTGGTTTCTGATTGATGTTTTAAAAAGCAGATGTTGCAGCAGCCCTCTGGAGATGCAGGTACAAACCCACTCACCACCTGTGCATTAATGCAGTTGTGTCTGGAGCAACACAGAGCAGTTTGGCTGTTGGAAACGTGGAATATGGGGCACAGTTTGGATGTGGAAGTGCTTAGTGATAAAGCTCTGGATTCCCTTGGGCCACTGAGAGTAACTGTACAACATCATTTACATCCCAGTTTGGAGAGCCAGCAAAGAGAGGTGCACCCTTTCTGCTGCACTGCGAGGGCTGGAATGGCTCAGGACCCGGAGTTAACTCAAACCCAGGTTAAAGATCCTGGTTTTCCTTCAGCTCTGTAGCACTGGCCTCAGTTTGTGGTCTCCCAGTGCGGTGCCATGACCACAGGGAGCAGTTCTGCCAGCTCTGGGTGAGTCAATCCATCAGCTACACTCAGCATGTTGTTTAAGAGCAGCAAAAAAGTGAAATCAGAAAGTGCTGGGAGATCATCAAAGCTGATTCCAGAGGAAACAGAGGAGTCTAAATGCAGTGGGGGGAGAGCCACAGAGGGCTGCAAACCAGAGCCAAGGCTTCTCTCCAGAGCCCTGCCTTGAGCCCAGCTGCCGATGTGGAAACTGTCACCTCGCATGAAGGAGCATCAAATCATGTTCATTAGGCTGGAGCATGAGCTCACGAGGCTTCTCCTCCCCCTGGAAAGCTCTTACCACTCCCGTGATTAGTGAGTGTAATTAGACAGTCTGTGTTCTCTGGAAGGAACTGCTTTGGTCTGTGCTCTGGGATGGATTAAATGAAAAACCAAAGTGTCATCGTGGTTTGACTAATTGCTGTTGAAATTTCAGCAAAATGTCCAAAAGTGAAGTGAGGCCACACCAGAAAATTGAAGTGCAGTAAGTACATGGCTAATATATAGAAAATAAAGAAAATCTGATGGATAGATCTAAGGGAAAAGAAATCACTAAACACAGTTGCTTGGGTTCCATAAAATGAAATTCAAGTTCAGTGTATTAACAAACATGTGGACTGTATTTGAAAACATTTCATACAAAGGCATGGCATGAGAGCCAAAATGGGAAAGATGTGGCTGCAGATAAGCTCTCATGTTCAGAACAGAGCAGAGATCATGCAGCAGGCATAAAAAAGGAAACTAAAGGCAGGATCAGTGCATGATGGACTTCAGTAGATTTCAGAGAACTCAGGGTATTTGTTCCCAAACTCACTGAAGGAAGGTGAGTTTTCAGCCTTGGTGAAATTTAGTCCAGGATTCCAATGAACAAGATTTATGGGGGAGATGGTTATAATTCCCAGGTCCTGCCCATTCAGAGAATGCTGGAAATTTCAGAGCTGCCTGCCAGCAAAAGGTATCTCAGCACCATGTTCTGGTTACATCAGTGAGACAATCAGCTAACCCTAGAGTCTGATTGCCAGCTTGAGTGGAATCACAATGCCTTCTCCACCTTACTGCTCTGCTTTGGTAGAAGCTGGACCAGTGGCACATGCCCTAAAACAAAGCTCAGGTTTTGCTTGGTTTCTCTGCAGAGCAAGTTTTCCAAAGCAACTCAGGAGCTTCAAAATGCAGGCACAGAACTCGTGCTTCCGAAGTACACATCCTGCTTTGGTACCTGCTGGGTACCAAACTTCATCCCGGGCAGTTTTCTTGTACCTCATTTAGGACTGAGGAAACACAGCTCTACAGAAAACGAGCAGTTTAGTGTGAAACATTATCCCCTGACTGACTGTCTGCTGGAGGCAGGGCAGGGTGTTCCAACGCTTCCTGCTGCAGGCTGGCCTCCAGGGATCCCTTCTGTTAGCCCTTTGTTCACACTCCTCTGCTCCAATATCTGCCACGACGGCTGGTATTTTTTATCCCTTTGCTTTCCACCTGTTTTGTGTTAACAACAAGCAGCAAGAGCTGCAGCGTGACGGGGAGAATTTGTCATGTTCTTGTGGCCATGCCACGGCCGAGGCAGGATGCTGATCCGTCACCAAGGGGTGGCTGGCTGGCTCCTCACACACCACAGCCCCTGCACACGGGTCTGGTTGCTGAAAGCAAGTTCAAACCATCGCTGATTTGCAGGGACATGAAGGAAGGGAAGAGCATTTCCTGCTGAAGGCCACAAAGCAACCCCTCAGCAAACGTGGGTAGTGGTTTCAGGGGGCTGCTCTTGTCGTCCCTGTTCCTTTTGGTTTGGGAGAAGTATTTTAGGTTCCACTCTGGACCTTCACTTAGTTTAGATCAGGAAGCAAAACGAGTTTGCACTGGTCATTGTGTCCACAGGAAGAGATTCTCAGGGAACCAGAAACAGTTCCTGATGTTTGGTTGTTTGGTCCTTGAGAAAAAGTGTGTCTTTAAGGATTTTATTTAGCACTCCTTTTCAGATCAGAGCAGATGCTGCTCATGTTGGCATTGTCTGAAAATTATATCATTTTAATAATTAATTCTGGTTCAAGTAGCACTGTACTTGTGTTTCTCACCAATTAACTGTTGTTTGTAGGTGACTGAGAAGCAGATCAGGTAATTGTAGAATCACAAAATGTTTGGGTTGAAGCGACCTTAAAGCTCCTTCACTTCCACCCCCTGCCATGGGCAGGAACACCTCCCACCAGCCCAGGTTGCTCCAAACCCCATCCAACCTGGCCCTGGACACTCCCAGGGATGGGGCAGTCACAGCTTCTCTGGGCACCCGTGCCAGGACCTCAGCACCTCACAGGAAAGAATTCCTTTCTAATATCTAATCTAAACCTGCCTCCTTCAGTTTAAAGCCTCTATCCCTTTTGCTGTTACTCCACGCTCTGTCTAAAGTCCCTTGTAAAAAGAAATGGCAGGGAAGGACTCAGAGCCATTTTAGTAGTAGTTTGGTTGGTTTTTGTTGTTTTTTTTTTTTTTTTTTTTTTTTTACACCTCCACAACTTTCCTCTTATGGT
>VXAU01004998.1:0-158688 GCA_013399695.1 Formicarius rufipectus | reverse complement strand
TCTTCTTCCCTTTTTTTCACTCTTGGAATGTGATTGTGGAGCCTGGGCTGGAAATGTGCAGGAAGTCCGTGCCACCTACAGGTGCTGGGGAGAGGCTGCAGTGCCCTCCCAGTGCTGACCAACCTGCTGAGCTGCCTCTCACACGGGACTGCAGGGAATGAAAAGAGACCTTCTCAGTGTTCTTCCCTACTTCAGCAGGTGGAAAACATGGAATACAACAGAGATCACTGTTCCAGAATCCCTCTGTTAATCAGTCTTGACTAAATAAAAGTGAGAATGTCTCGCATAGGGCAGGATCAGGGTGGGATTGTTTTCCTTGTCATTGTCCTCACAGACAGCAGCTGGTGCAGCTCTAGGTCTGAGGACCCCGTGGGCCAGAATCCTTATGCCTTGGTGTATTGGCTTCTGCATTGATATCCCTCTGTTAATGAGAGCCTGATCTCTTACAGCCCATCTGGGTGGTAAAAAGATGGAGCCATGCACGTTCTAAGGGTGAACTGGTACGTGGTCAGGTTTCTGACTGCTATTTGTCAAATTTTAGCTATTTGGGACTTCCCTCAGCCTGAACCCCGAGTGTGTCAGGCTGCAGCAGCACCACCACGGTGACCCTGCTGGAAGCCAAGCTGCTGTTTGGGTTCGAAGCTGCCTCCAAATAACCCTTGAAAACAGCAAAAGAGCACGGATGGGAAATGACTTAAGGAGAACAAAACCAAGTGATGGAAGGCAGCATGTGTTGCTAATTACCTGCCATTGTGATTTCTGAAGTGATTTTTCATCCATGAGCTGTGTGGTCAAATTCAGCAGCAAACCAGGAGTAGGTTCTGGCTTGTGGGCATGTTAAATACCGGGATTGACGTTGTGTCACTCCTGCTCCAGCTCTTCCATTTAGGATTATTCTGTAGCTTGGGGAGTGCTGCTGGAGCTGGGTACTTCATCATAAGTCCTAATTGCATAAAGATGATCTGCAGTAGCTCCCCAGACTCAATTTCCACTTGAAATTGGCAGATGAAAGAAGACTCAGAACAATTATCTGATATTAATTACGTCAAAGACTTTTTGGATTTTCCTCATCTTTAAAATCTCATTTCTTGATGTGACCAGGGAGTTTCGTGCAGAGAAAGGGGGAGGGAGACTGTAACTCTTTTAGCAGCTCTATCAGAAGCTGACTTGTGTCCCTGGCATGGTAGAACACCTTCAGCAGCTTTAGCTCTTGAGGTCTCATGATCTCCAAATATCCAGTAGGTGCATCAGGTCAACAGCACCTGAGCCTGGAGTTTGATGCTGGACTTTGTGGAGGAGAAAGCTCAGAGCTGAGCATCCCTGCTTGGCATTCCCAGGGTCCAGTGCAGTCCTGCCTGCTTATGCCCCTCAGAAAATTTAAATATTCATTGAAATGTCTGTGCACAGTGGGCTGAAAACTGTGAGCAGGTGCTGAAAATCCAACCCCCGAAACAAAGTTGTGCCATACCAACCTCAGTGGAAGAGGATTTCTCCACAGCCAAGACTTTTATTGGGCAGTTAATCCTGCGGGGGGAAGAAGGGGGATGTGGTTTTGGTGGGCACCTCCAGTATACCCAAAACTTTGAGTTTTAATTTTGCAGAAATCCATGAAGTTAGAGGCGAGGCTGGCCGATAATGGCAGCCTTGTTTTGGCAGTGCTTCTGTAAGGTGTGGGGATATTAAGGAGGAGGAATTCTAACAGAGCTGTGCCCTGAGAATACAACTCCTCTCAGCCACATTCTCTGTAGTTACCGAGTTCTGTGCACTGGGAGGCAGTGAAGAGTTCCCCTAATTCCAGAAAAATCTTGGATCAGGGAGCTCTCTGCTGGAGGCAGGTTATACACAGGTTGTCTTCTGAACTGGTGTGGAGTAGTCCTGTGCCCTGACAAACCTGATTCTGGTGGCTTTTTTGTTTGGTTGGGATTTTTGTTGTTGTTTCTCCCCCTTTGGCTCTCTGGTGTTTAGTCTTGTGGCAGCTCTATTATGGGATGGCAATGGCAAATGACGATTAACAGTCCTTGCCCTAAGGAACTAACCTGCAGTCTGTGAGGGTGCTTTTTGCCTTTTTCCAGAGGGGGTAAAGCTCCCTGGAGGGTCTCAGGCATTTGATGTAGAGCTGGCGTAAGCCTGCAAGCAAAAACAGACATCAGCAGAACTCAGACCATGGGTGGAAGTTGCAAGACTGAGTTTTCTTGGATTTATAACCCTATGGATCCATAGGTATTGAGTTTAGTTGCTTTTCTTGATGCCTGCTGTCAGCATGTAGTGTGTTCCCCACCTCTCCTTGTCCTCCAGGTTTATGTGATCGAATATAAACCCTGTTTTCTCAGGAAGCCAGGCAGGGAAAGTGGAAGTAGTCAAATATAAGCACTTATCTCCCTTGACTTGTTTGATTGAGCATCCCAGTGTCTATGGGACTGTGGAGAGAAACTGTCCACTGAGAGCAGCATGAGTAATGGCCCTCACCCCCTTTTAAAACAGGATAATAATATGCAGTATTTATTGTATTTGCTTGAATGCTCAAAAATGATGTTTTAACTGAAATTTATACCCGGCCAGGCCCCTGGAGGGCACCAACAACCAACACTACGGATTTTTCACTCGCCTTTCAGCTATTACCTACTGACACGCAGCACTGTGAGGATGGCAAATATATCCCCATGTATAGATTAAAGTGAACTTGCTTTGCCTTGCATAATTTGAAAATTCAAAAGACCAATTTCCTAGTGTAATTGAAAACCGCTACATTTCAGGGCTTATTCATTGAATCAGTATTTCCAGCTAGAATTCAAATTAATCTTTCTACCTTTAAACAAGATAACGAGGGTGTAGTTATATTTACTCAGCTTTTTAACAATCAGGTTCAGTGTAGCTGCATGTGATTAACTACACGTACACAATTGCAGAAGGTTGGCACGGGCATGACTCGAGTCATAAGGGAAATTCATCTCTGAAGGCTGAAAATGTGAGCTGACAGTTCAACACTCAGCCTAATGCCCCAGTCCTTCTGCAAGGGACAAGTAAAAAGGAAGGTGACATGACCAACCCAACATCAGGGCTGTGTCAGCTTCTGGATGTTCCCCCTCTGGATTACTTTTTTATTTAGCCTGGAGTTGTCTTGTTTTAAAGTTCTGTTAATGCAACTTCACTGAATTCCTTCCAACACCCGTCGAAAAGAGATGTGACATCCAGGGGTGCTTCTGGAGCACGTCTGTGCTTCTGGATGCTTTGTGGGTCAGGCAGCTGGAAACTCAAGTTTGAGGTCTGTGCGTGGCACCCGTTGTCTGGAGCAGTCTCTGTGCTGCATCTCAAGTGTTTGATGTGGTGGGTGAATTGGGGGGTAAAAATCCCCAATTCTGTGAAATAACAGTACATGGGTTTAAGAGCTCACCCTTATATAAAGAAGCCTAAGGGATAATTTGACCAGTGTCATCCTAAGTTTGGGCACCTGAGACTTTGTGGGCTCACTTGGTCTTTGGAGTGGCTTGGACTGACTCTCTTTCATAGGTTGTGTAAGCAGGCAAAGCTCCTGAAGTTGGATGCACAAAAATGATTAAGTTTTGATAACGAAATGCTTTGCACCCTCACTGGTGCAAGGCCCAGAGTCTGAATGTCAGTAAAAGTCAAATCTGCAGAGCACAAAGCACGAGAGCAGCTGGTCGTGGGCTTTGGTGGATTCTGCACGACTTGCAGTGTTCAAATGGAGATCACTTACCTTTCTGAAAGCTCAGCTCTAATTCCAAGATGAATTCTGGCAAGTCCAATCTGCCCCGTGTTATACAGGAGGTCGATATGAAGAATGTGGGTGGTTTTTATGCATTAACAATGAAGGGGCAGTCGCACAAGGTCACACCAGCCAGGTCTGAGGGCAGGTGATGTTCTGCTGAGCTGCCTTTCTTCAGGGAAGGGCTGGACACATCCATGTCCCTGTGGCTGCTTTCCCAGCACCCTCTGTGGGACTGCTTTTCCTGCTGCTGAGGGCTTTCCTGGCTGTTTGCACAGTGCTTGGAGCTGTGTTGTGTAGAGGACGGCCCTGGTTTCCCTGGGGGCTGCTGCAGGGGAGCCCACGATGGTTCAGTTGGCACGAGCCTTAGCAGATCGTGAGAGGTTTCAGGGGGACTTCTGATTCCTGTTTCTGGGAATGGCAGGAAGTGAAACAAATTGTCAGTAGGAGTAGTTGGCACTCCACCCTGCAGTGGGCTGTGGTCTGTGGCCGGGTCTGTCACCCGTGGGAGCTGATGCTCCTCTGTTGAGCCTGAGCTGTGTTTCCTTGCACTTGGTGCAGTGGCTCAGACCTTGCACGTGGGGCAGCGACTGCCCCAGCTGTTCTCCTTTGATTTGTGTGTGAGGGCACCCTCCAAAGTGTTAATAACCTGTTGTTCCAGCATCCTGAGCAGCAGCTGCGCAGGGGAACCTGGGGTGGGTTGTAGGTGCTTGTTCAGATTGCACTGCCACCACTCCTGAGCTGCCTCTGCCTCCCAGCTGGTTCCTGCAGTTCTTCTCACAGGCCTCTGCTCTGTGCTCTGCCAAGCAATCTGCTGCTCGTGCTTCATTATCTGAAACTTGCATTCTCATTTATACTTGTGCAAAAAGGGAATATTCAGTTTTACCCGTGTTTAAATATCAACATGGATGTAATAGATCACGCTGAAGAAGGGTGCAGTATTCTTTGCTGGCTGCTGTGCTAATTGTCCTCCCTGTCATTCATTTACAGGTCTGGGCTGGTTTAGCTCTGCCTCTGCTGCACTGTCTGCAGGCACAGCAGTGCAGGTTGTGTAATTTGTACTGGGGCTGCCTTTGACTCCATGAATAAGGAAACGCCCCACCTTTCCTGAGCTGAGTGCTCCTGGTTTCCAGCTCTGCGCTGCCTGTGTGCTCTTGGCCAACAGGACCAGAGGTAAGCGTGAGTGAACTCAGAATGAAGTAATTCAGGTATGTTATTTGTCTGTTCAACATCTCAGATTGGACCATGGACTTGGTGTTTCCAGTAGCATCATTATCTCTGCTGTTGAAGCAGCATGGTGATGTCAGGTGGGACTTGCTAGTTCTTCTGACCATCTTTGAGGGCCGTGAGTCTTGTCATGGGAAATCTGGCTTGCATTTGAGAAGACATGGATGGAGTTTGCTTGGGTGATCCCACAAGCAGTCCTTGTGCTACTTTTAACCTGCAGAGACTAAGTAGACAGTCACCCATCCCTAATCCTTCCTCTGATTGCTCTACTGTGCCCAGCATAAACTGGGAAGGGAAGAGGTTGTGTTCTAATACACTGTTTTTGAAAGGCTGGCTGTTGAGCTCGCTGTGTGAAATCTCCTCTTGAGTCACTAAGGGGCTTTATTCTGGATGGCATCCTGCATATGCTTTTCATTTACAGACTGGAATAATTCCAGGGGAGCTGCTCTGTTCTGTTGCCTAATTAATAATACATCTCTTTAAAGAATAAATAAAAAAAGAAATCAATGCATATTTAACTGATAAGCTAGAGTAGCTTCAAAAGCACCATTTTGGTCCATGAGCTGCATAATGCAGCGCTGTGTTACTCTGAACACCCTGACTAGAGCAAAACTTGGGATGTGTGAGTTTGCATTATGCTTTTGAAGTAGTTGGATGGTTTAATGTGTTGATTTTCATAACTCTCTTTCCTCTCTTGGAGAGAGAGGATATGAAAAATAAAGTTTAGTGAGCTAAGTGAACTAGTGGAGGTACAAACCTCTGTTGCTCCTTTCTGAAAGGGATTTGTGGCTTAGATAAAACCTGCAGCAGCAAGGTGAAGTCATAAAGCCACTGCCCAGCATCACCTCATCCTCAACCAGCTGTTAGTCAACAAGTTGCTCTGGAAAGCAGCTTATGTGGCTGTTCCTTTCTGTTGAGGAATGGGGGGCAAAATATGGTGTAAAACTAGGATTTGGGAGAGGATTTTTACCTGCTGCTGTCAGTGTTACTGCCCAGCACCGGCCAGTGCTTCTCATTGTGCAGTTTCTCATAACGAGGTGAGAACTGAGATTTCAGCATGGACTTTTGTCACTCTCACTTCTGCTGGTTCCTCTAAAAGCTGCTGACGCCTCGTTTTGTAATGCCTTCACTGGAGGAGGAGAAAGATTCATTATTGCAAAGAAATGGTGAAAATCGGATTGTTTGTGATTCTTCCATGGCAGTTATTCCTCCCCAACAGACTGTTGACGTGGGGAGTGTAAATGAGGAGGGCATGGAGTCCTGATGGCAGCATCCCCAACACAAAAGGTTTCCCTGGTTCTGTGTGTGTGTAAAAAAAAAAAATCTATAGGTTTGTTTTCCTCTGGAGAAGTGCTTTGAAATTCAGAAGTTGCCTTGGTTTCTAGGGCAGTCTTTTGCAGAGGTGCTGGGTGAAGAAGCAGACCCTTTCCATCTCTGCTGTGCTGCTGTGCCTTGCTGCTGCTCCTGCTCCCTGGGCCTGGCTCTGTGTGCACCTCCCAACCTCCTTTTCAGAGCTGCGACCCAAAACTCCCAGGGCACAGGGGATTTCCCACTCTGTCTTTCACACGGTCCAAGGCATAGCAGCCAAGACAAAAAAAGTCTTTGGTGATGCTCAGGGGTATTTCAGGAGGTGGCTGTAACCTGGTGAGCGACACCACGTACTGCCCGTGGCGACGTGGCATTTGGGATTCGAGGCTGGAGCTACAATGAGATCAAACTGCACACCCTGCAACACAAACAAGGATTGCTTTGATGAAAGCTGAGGCTTTAATTCAATTTGCATGGGATCCAGATGAATGGCCTGTGTGATTGAAACGGATGATGTTGTAAACAGGTTCAGGGAGTAACAGAGCGAGAGGAGCTGGGTTCGTGGGCTCAGAGACAGGACCTCATCCTGACCTGTAGCAGGAGAGCGCAGGGCATGATGCAGCTTTTCATCTCCTGCTCGTCAATCATGAGCTTGGAAAGCCTGTAGACAGTTGAGCTCTGTTACATTTTGCCTGAGGGCAGAGGGAGTGGAGAGGTGAGTGCAGGATACAGGCACCTCCTGTCGTGCTGTCCACCCCTCTGGGACCGGAGTGTGGATTCCACTCGGCTGTACCTGAAGTGCTCTCATAGAGTGTCATGCTGCAAGTCAATTTTAGCTCCAATTAACAAACAAAACTCAATCATCCCGAGGATGTCCAAAATGGGATATATTAAGAGTCACAGAGGCCATTGATTTAGGGAACTTAAAACCTCATTTCTTCCCCAGTGTCTGAAAGATTTTTTGAGAGAGTTCAGGTTGGAGATGTTCAGAAGCTCAGGTGGTCAGTTATACACAGCATAAGAATCATTAGGAGAATAGATTCTTTAAGTCATTGCCAGCATTTTTAAAAACATTCTTCTTTCACAAATGACTCCTACAAGTGGAGGCAATCTTTATTTAAAAGATATTATATTGTCTTATAGCCATGAATTGATCTCAGAAAGGCCAAAGATTCCATTTATCAGTGATCTGGTTCCTGGGAACCATCTGGCTGCATTAAAGGTGGGAATTAACTTACTTAGCTAGTAAGTTAATTGATCCTTATGGGTCCCTTCCAACTTGAGATATTCTATATTAAGCAAGAATGATTTGGGACCCTTGCCAGTGAGTGTCTTGGAGGAGATCTTGCATTTTAATTCTCAAAAATGGTGTTTAAACTCTTTATTTGTTTCCCTGATATCTCCCAGGTTGGATATCAAGCTATGTTAGTTAAACCTTTATCACTTCTGCAAAAATTAAGTCTTTCAAAGGGACACCTTTAAAGATTTAAAGGTCTCTGCCTTTCAAGGGTGCTTTTAACAGATGTATCTTTGCTGAAATGCTCCTTAGCACAATTGCAGTGCAGTTAATTTGCCACCCTTCGGAGCTGAGTTCCAAACCGGATAATGGAAATTACCCCAACTCCTGTGTATGTTCCCAGCTGCTTAGGGATGGTGATTGCAACAGCAGGGAAACAAATAGCTCTGTGCTCCCTGCCAATGAGATTTATTCTGCGCTGCTCACGTGTTCCTGAAGAGTCTTGGAAGCAGTGTTATCAAATCCAGATCCTGGTTTTGTGAGCGGCTGTGTGACAACATCGCAGGATAAAATAACCTGGAAGGATGTTAGAGAGGTCATGTAACTCATCCATCAGCCCCAAGGCAGGATCAACTATTTATTAATCCTGACAGATATTTATTCAATGTGTTCTGAAAGATCTCCAATGGTAGAGAGGTGCTCAGCTAATCTATTCTGTCTCCTCATCCCTGCTCTTAGAAAGGTTTTCTTGACATTTACCCTGAATGTTTTTCCCTCTCCCCGCCCTGTAATTAGTCAAGAAAACTGAGTGGCTTGTCTTATTTGTCCCAGGTATGGAAAAAAAAGATTATATTCTGCTCTGTGTATATGAAGACTTTGATGTTCCCCCATGGGTTGTCTGCTCCTTAGGGTATACAGCCCATAATGTTTTTAATCTTCCTTCTTGTCATGTCACTGCAGATCTCCAGTCTCATTGCCCTCCTGTTGCTCTCCCCAGTCAGGCTGTGTCTCTCTTGATCCAGAATATCTTTCTTAAGTGTCTACAGTAGCATCCACCACCCTCTTTTGATTCAGTAACAGTTTGAAATATGCTTGCTGTGGAGATTAAAGTAAACAAGTGCTATTATTTAAGTTATTATTTCCTCTAACTAGATCAGTCTTCCATAGTAACAGTAGTCCTGGCAAAATTAAACCTAATGCCTAATATCAGTTCTGGAAATAAATGTGCATTTTGAAGTGAAATTGGATTTCCAAGGCAGGCTTTTGCAGTATCCAAGCTCAGTATTTGGTCCCAAACAGCTTCAGTCTTTCACCTTTTTAAGCTGATGTTTCCTATCCCCTTTAACTGTTTGCTCTTCTGTGAACACCCATGATTACTCTGTGTGTGTGTGTTTCTTTTCCTTACAACAAGTTCTGGATCCCTCTTGCTGTGGAAGATACTCTCATCTGCACACACTGATGTGACAACTTTATTTGATAACAAATGGCACTTGTTGCTGATTTTGCCACATGAAGCTTCTGCCGAGCCTTTTTCCATCCTGCAATTAAACCCTGCATCTTTCTTGCTGCCTTTTGTTTCCTTTGAACTCATCAGGGGAGGAATACAATCAGATATTTGAAATTACAATCTTGGGTAAGAGGCAATATTAAGGTGATGAGTAGCTCACATCTTTGTTTAGCATGTCAGAGCTGGTAAGTAGACAGGGCAGGTAATCTGCACTCATTTCTGAGCAACAATTGAGGATTCTGAGGAATTGGATATTGCCCTAAGCAGTTTTGAGGAAATAAGTCTCAGTTGATCAAGGTGGGAGAATAAAGCTGTAACAGCAGAAGTTGGAGAGATTTAATAGTCACTCCCAGCTGAGTAGTGCATCTATTCTTCACCCTGCTGGAAAATTAGGGGTGTGCAGAGGTAGAGATGGCAAGGATAAAGGGTAGGTAAAAATTTGGGATTAAAGGAGTCCATTTGATCCTTTAAACCAGTAGAGAAGGCTCCACAGAACCTCTTGCTCTTGCCTACTAAAGCCTCACCACCTGCCCGTGTGGGCACAGTAATGAACTGCAGACCTCGAGCTCAAAGATGGAAAAAACACTGTGATGTGCCAAAGGGGAAGCAAGAAATGGGAAACTCTTGCTGATGTCTTGAACTGCTGAATTAGCAGCAAACTTGCTGTCTGAAAAAAAAAAAAAAGATAAAAAAGTCCAGGCTGGTGTTAAGAAAGTTGCCTTCCCAACTTCAAAGCTTCCACCAGGCTGTCCAGGGAGGATAATTCCTTCCATGAACAATCCGTTGAACTCCTGAGTGCACGAGCCAAGTGAGCTGCTGGCAGAGGTCTCTCTTGATTTTATGTCTTGCAGAAAAACTGTTGAACAGTTTTGGCTTAAGGTGACAGAACACCTTTTTGAAAGCTTTTTATGAAGCTTGCTTCTGTCAGAAGGTCAGAGACAAACCTTTCTGCTCTGTGGTTGCAGGAGGAAAGGACCATCTGAGTTAGACCTGAAGGAAATGTGCTTTATTTTTGAAGCCATGGTGATTTCCTTAGAAATTCTGTTCTTTGAGGTGAGTGCCAGGGGCTCCTGGAAGAGGTTTTACTCCTGAGCACAGCTTGGATCTTTCTTGGCTTAACCCTTCTTCTGTGGGCCTGTTGGGAAGGGGCGAGTGGGGTTTAATGGAGAGAGTTCCAAAGTGTGTGTGTCGCTTTGGGTGCCCCAGAGCAGGAACGGGGGGACAGGTCTCTGGGAGGGGTTGGGCTCAGTCTTGTGCTTATTCCCCTGCAAAGGCAGGGAGGTGCTGAAGTCGGTAAAAGGTTGGCTAATTTTTGTAACAGTGAAACTTCCCAAATTGCTTCCTCTTTATGCAAAGTGGCTTTGTGAAGCGTTGCCAGGCGGTGACATTCTGCACACTGAGCTGAATTCAGCAGGGCTTTTGTCGTGTTGAAGTGGAGCTCCAGTCATTTCTGAGCCCTGTGCCGTGTTTCAATTATTTACCTCTGCAAAAAGATTTTTATAAATCCTCCCTTCTCTTTCACAGTATTAACTTTCTTGACAAACTTTTATTTAAACCACAGAGACAAAGATGGATCTTTTTGTTATAGCTCTGCAAAGTTAGATTTACTTCTTTGACCTGTTTCAGTGTGATTGAAAGCTAATCTCTCTCTTTTATTGGCTTTTGGTAAAGCATGTATTTCTTTGTTTCCCTTTTTCATTTTCTATTGTCTTGTGAAAATATGTAACTTCAAGCTGTAAAAAATTATCCTCCTAGGGAAGAGGGGGGGGGAAAAAAAAAGACAACCCTTAGTCCAATCCAAGAGAAGGTTTATGTCTTTAATTAGCTGCTTGGATTGTGTTCATGTATGATTCAAATAAAATGAGCCATGAGCAATAAGAAAGGTCCTGTGGTCACCTCTGACCCCACAGAGAAGAGAGCTAAAGCCAGAAAGCTTTTTTGGCTCAACATCAATGACAGCTACTTGAATTTCTCTCTCTCGCTCTTTCTTTTTTTTTTTTAGCTAATTTTTGCCATAAAAATCATGTGGAGTGCTCCCACTGCAGTTAACTTGCTTGGCCAAGGGCGTGATATGGCTTGGGGGCTGCTTACAACAAAGTCTGCTATTTGAGATTGTTCTCTCCACTTCATAATTAGTGCAGTTTATAATCAGTCCTTTGAGTGCTCTCTTCCTCCAGTATATGTTTCCAACCCCTCTGCAAGAGTTATCTGCCTTTTTCCTAACGCACTGGAGGATATAAAATTACTTGTGTTATGCTACAGTTTTAAAGCTGATACTGCAATTTATGGAGGTGGTTCATGCTTCGCCTTACTCTGGTGGATGATCTTGTGATCATCCATAGTCTTGTGTTAGGCAGAGAGAGTTTTGCTTCATATATAGAATTCTTTTTGCCTCTGAAGAGCTGAATGAGCATGAGGATAATATCCAGGGATATTGATCCCAGGCCTTGTTTTGATAGAAGGTGCTGACTCCCAGCAGCCACCCAAAATTGATCCGTGCTCCTCCTGGCCAGTGGGAAACATCTCCACGACCAGCACTTCCAAGTCGTGTTGCCAGACTTAATACCTTGCTATTTGTAGCACATCTGCAGAATTGCAGGGAGGGAAGACCGATAAAATCTGCACAATTGCTGCTTGCAGTGGTTACATTTATCAAAGCCTTTAGCCTCATTTTCTATGCAATGGCTCCCACTATGCCGGAGTGTAAATAAGTGCTATATATAAATGTAAACAAGTACTAGATATGTGTGAATGAGTACTATGGCTGCTTTTCACTTGTTTAGGGGATGAAATAGCACTTCACTGGCATGCAAAGGGCAGGTTCAGGTGCATTATAGAGCAGTTTATATAACATATATATAAACTAGGATAGTATATATATTAGTATAGCTACTATTCACTGCTGCTGAATGTGTGAATTGCATTAAAACCCACAAAACTGTAAAAAAAACCCCACAATAAAGGCTGTTAAAATTAGCAGCTGTTCAACCTGCCAGTTAGTGATAGAAAAATCTTCAAAAAGCCTGTGTTTCACAGTGTCTTGAGTATGACTGACGGGTTCTGTGGTCCATCTTTTTGGGCTGAAAGCAGGTGGATACAGGTTTTAATTGATGTTGCTCTTCATTCCTTAGGCATACTTCATCCTGGTGTGCCTGAGATATTTAGTAATGCATCCTGGCATTCATTAAATTTGTGCCCTTTTTATATGGATGGTTAGAAATAGTTGTAAATTGCAAATTAATATTGTTTATTTAGCATTTTCACCTTATTTATAAAATAACTTATGTTGGTACATTCATTATGCTGCTGTTCACCTGTGAATCTGTGTTTGTCACCACCCCAAAGCAGCCTACCAAGACAAAGTCCAACCCACCCCTAAATCCCCTGTTTAAACCAGGAATGTTGCTGTAGAAGGCATCTAAGCACTACAGTAGCCTCCACCCTGAAATCAAACGGCTGGAGAAAACAACCTCGAGGAGCTGACAGATATTTCAGAGCACAGATGCACCTTTCTGAATGAAAAGTTGGGTTCAGAAAGCAGTGTGGACAGAGTTCAGCACCCAAGGTTAATTCACGGGTGTTGAGGCAATCGTGGGGTAAATGAAAACTTCAGCTTTGTGAAATAGAAGGCTCAGAAAATAAAGAAGTGAGGGGAACTGCTCAGAACTGAATGAGAGAAGCACATAAATATTACAAAAATGAAAAAGTGTGTATGGGTTAAAGTGCTACAAAGGGAATTCAATATTTTACTGAGTAGAAATTCCAACAAACAGCTGTTTTCTGCAGTCCTTGTCTGACTGTGGAATAATGGTGATGATCCACATATTTGATTAGTGCAGGTGATAATTTGTGCTCTGCTTTTACTCAAATTACCTCCAAAAATGAAAATACTTATGGAAAGAATTCCCTGATTAAAAATCAGGTCCCCTCTCAGAACGATGCCATCATTCACATGGTGCTGCACTGGGAGCATCCTAAGGGCATAAATGTCTTTACTTGCTGTGGTGTGAGGATACACATTTGTGTTTTAATTAATGGACTACAGGGGTCACATCCATAAGTTGGTGTGGTTTGTACTAGGGCTTTGTTCTGCCCCATGGATTTTGGGGAAAGGGATTTAAGGACGTGGTTTGGTTCCTTTGTTCCTTAAGGTCATTGATGTGCCCTCTTCTTTTTCCCCTACGTTTGTGCCTGTCTGGTTGGGATTGCTTCATGCTTCTAGATAAAGGAGCACAAAGTTAGTGAAATATTTGGGCTGAGGGCCAGGAAAGCATTCCATGGAAGCTGCTCAGGTGTAAGAGCCTCAAAGATAGTGGAGACTTCTCTGTGCAACAAAGGTGAAATGTTATCAGTCTGGTACTCATCAGAGGTGATCTAATTGGGATATTTTAATGAGCTGATGGACTGGGAGCCAACAGTGCCAAGTGCTGCAATGAGGACACGACCCTAAGTAGAATAAAAAGACAGAGGTGAGCGTGGATTTGGGAGAGGAGGAGAAACAACACTGCAGTACTGGGTGTGATGAGGGAACTTGAGCATCCTAAACATCCCCTCCTCTGGCACAGCAGAGTTTTGAGGTGGGACTTGAATGTAGGGGAAGCTCTGCCTACTATTGAAGGCAGCACGGAGGGCAGTCCAGATAAAGGTGGGGCTTTGAAATCTGTGGATGAGGAGATGCCGGTGGGTGGGTTCATGGGACAAAGTGACCACTGGATGAAGACTTGCACATTAGGGCTGACTCAGAGCCTTGACAGTTGTCTCCATTGGCAGATGCTGCTTCAGAGGAGGGTTTGCTGCAGCTCAGATTTACCTGCTTTTTAAAGAGAGGAACTATTATCTCAACAGCCCGTATTAACTGAGCAACGTGTGCGTGGGCAAAGTGATAAATCCTGAGTTCTGCAAGGAGAGGCTTTACTGTAATTCTTGTAAATTAGGGGGAATAATACCTACTCATTACCGAGGTTGAGTGACAATTAGTTATATTAATGGGTGAAAATTAGATTTTTTTTATTGAGTAACCTTTTCTGAATAGTAGTGTATTGCACAGTAGTCAAATCACCAGCACTCTGACTAATGTGACTTGGAGTTGCCTTGACTTTCTGATATGGTTGTTTTTTGGTTTTTTTTTTTTTGGTAGCAAAATTTAATAGAAATAAAAATGGCTGATTGGGGAGAGTAAAGAAAGCAATTGAATGCAGCCAGATAGAGCAAGCCTTTGATCACAGATTACAAAGATTATTTTGGTGCATATAAATATAGAGAGTAATGATGCCTTTGAAGAATTTGTGGCACGAAAGTCCATGTACACCACAAAGTATAAAGGATAGAGAAGGGTGAAGGATTAAGAAAGGGAAAGCCTTTGTGCATCACTAATGAATGATGAGGAATAGAAAGACAAATGAAAAATTCCACTGCATAGAATGAGGACTTTGATTCTTTCTTTTACTGAGCCATTCGTGTAACACGAGTATCCAATACCAGGATTTAAAGAAGGAAAAGAGAAAAAAAAGGCACAAAACTGCTGTCTGTGTATCCCAACGTGTGAGGGAATGGTGACAAACCATTCCCAACAGAAAAAGGAGCTAAGAAACAACCATTCAAATGTGATGTATACAAAGAGAACTGTGACTCGGAGCTGCAATAAGGGGAGCTGATGATGTTGGTCTCTGTGCCAGGACAGCTTTGCCAGTGCAAGGGCAAAGGGGAGGACAGTGTTGGGGATTTGCTGTCAGGAAATTTTTAGGCAGTGTTATCCATCCTTAATTTTCTGTTTCCTGTAGGACTGTCAAAAGTAACAACAAAATTAGAAACAAAATAGAATGCAGAAGGCTTGCATTGCTTTTATTACATCAGGATCCTCCCTGCACACCTTTCAGCTGCCTTGCAGATTTCTGCCCTGCTGATTCCTTAGCTGTGGTGGTGGGCTCCTCTGCCATGTGTGATGTGCTACCTTAGAAATATAGTTTCCAGTTGTATTTCCCCCCCTCTGGGGTAACTTTGTAAACCAAGATTGGATTAATCTTGCTGCCTGTTTATTGCCACCTCTCTTCTCTGAGGAGCTTTACTGTTTGAGCCAAGCAGTGGGGAGGAAGTCTTCTTTTTTAATCTGTAGACTATGAATCATTGGTGGAATCAATAGAATTTAATCCAAAACTTCAGGGGAAGGTTTTAAGGAGTCTATAAAACACATAGAGCGTGCAGCAAAAGGAAGCAGGACCCCTCTGACTGCCTGAGGTACGAGGTGGGCTGGGCTGCCAGCTCCATCCGAGCAGTGGCTGCTCCAAGTAGAGGCAGAGTTGGATTCTGGGCCATTCTCCATCTCCCAGGGGACCAGAGGGAACTCCATCGGGGTCAAGGAGCACGGGGGGCTCCGTGTAAGTAGCTTTGCACCAATTGATCTCTCGGTTCCTCATGGAAGAGGGGAAGGGAGTGACTGCACAGGGTGCTCTGGGCTGGGGGGTGTTCGTGTCCGCTTGTGATCATCAGAGCGCTTGGATTTCCAGCTCGTGGAGTTCCCAGGTCGCAAAGGAGGAGGAACTGCTTTCTGCTCTTAATCTCTGGCACCCCGACCCCAAGTCCACAGTGATGTGAACCTTCCATAAAGCTCTGAAGAGTTTTAGGGCTATGGCTTAGCTGGAGGCACTGTGATAAAGGGGTTGTGAAATTCCATCTGCCTGCTTGCGCTGTGCGTTCTGACACAGCAAACAACGCGGGTTTGCTGAGGTTTCTCTTCTTGTTTATGGATCTTTTTTTCTCCTTTCAGTAAGTTGTTTGTTTTGTTGTTTGCCTTCTTTTTTTTTTAAGCCCAAGCTTTGCTTTCAGCACTGCTCTTGGGTTATCTATAGGCAAACACTCAAGGTATGTAGGCAATTCTACATACAGCCTTCTACTCCATCCACTGAACTTGAAGGTAGACAGTTTGAAATTTATTTGTAAATATAATAAATAACAAACATTTTACTGTGAAATGGACAAAAATGAGTGAGCTTTGTACAGAAACTTTTTCTAAGCTGTATAAGAACCTTAAACTGTGCTGCACTGCATAAGCACATGGGTTTTTGTGAATTAAAAAGTACATTTTCTGTGATGATTTCTCATCTGCTCCTGCCTCAGATAAGGCTAATGCTGGCTCTTGAACACTGAAACACAAGGATGCTTTATTCTGACATGTGCTTGACAAGTAGATCTTGTATCTCACGGGCTGTGACCCTCTTGTGGGTGGCTCCTGATGAAATATGGAGAGAGTAAGAGGTTTGGTGAAGTCAAACAAGGAAAAGAAAACATGGTTTATTTATACTTTAAAAAATTCAGACACAAAGACCCCCTCAACAATCCAACCCCCCCCCCCCCCTATTTTCTGCCAGCCTGTTTAATAATGTCTTTCCTGTATTACTTTATTTTAAAGCAATTTTTTGATAGGCAGATGATAAAAGTTTGCCCCTGGTGAAGAGACCTGGTTTGTCCATGTGCCATTAAATCACTGCACGGCTTTCAGCTACAACTGCAAACCCCAGTGATGTGGGTAATCTGCTCCCTGCTGGTTTATGGGGGTGTGGACCAGCTCCCGGTGCTGGGCTGGGAGGAGGGAACCATGAGCTGGCAAATGCCTGGAGAGGAAGCTTAAACCAATGTCTCCCAGTACAGCAGAAAAGATCATTAAAAAGAAAATAGATAAACCCAATATGATTTTGAATATATAGCTTTAAAATTTGTTGGGTTAATTTTTTTCCTCCCTCCTTAAAATGATTACAGGACTTGAATCCCTTCTTCTAATCCCAGTTTGCAGAAACCCCATTGCTGCCTTCATTTTGTCCTACAAAATCTGGAATAATCCCATAGGGTGTCTACATAAGCCTCACTCTGGTTTTGGGTCATTAAATAGCTGCTGCTTTGGGTTTTTTGGTTTGGTTTGGCTGAAGCCATGAAATAAAAAATGTCCAGTGTTTTGCTGATGGCAGAGGGGCAACTCCAGTACTTCTCTCAGTGGGGGGTGTGAGTGTTCTGGGGAGATTGGGGCTCCCATCGTGGGCAATTCTTCAGCCAAGGGCAGCAACTGACCTCAAATATCTCTGATCTACAAGGCCAGAGAAAATCCAGGGGTGGTTTTCATTTCTAAAAGCTGTTCACTCCTACAAAAGTGCTTGTGAATGGGAAATGATGATGGGGCTCAGGACACAGCTGGATCAAGGGGGTGATTTCCCCGTGTCTCTATTTCCTTGTTTCTCCATTTCCATGCACTTTTGCAGTCATTTAATACCTTGTAGGCTGATTGTAAAGTGATTGCAAAAGAGAACAAGCAGGTGGTTTTGATGGTTTGAGCTCATTTTAAACTGTGTTCTTGTAGCAGCAAATGAGGACAAGGCAGAGCTGAATCAGGGCCCAAACATGTTTTGTTAGTAGAGTTTATTTTTAATGTGTATCAAAAGAAAAATAGTACTTTTAAAAAAATAATACTATCACTGAAAATCCCTGTAATGCAATTGAACAGCCCTGTGACTTATCCAGGAGGGTTCAAGGTATTTCAGACATCCCCATTATTGTCCTGTAGCATCTTTTCTCTTCAAAATGCTACACAAAAATGCATGCAGAGGGTCTGTGCTGGCACTGCCCTCCAACTCAGGGCAAACTTGAGTCAAATGAAATGCCAGGAGGGGAAACAAACCATGAGCAAAGGAATTTTTGTCTCAAAAATTCCACTTGATGTGCATGGAAGAGGTGAATTCATACCTTGAGAATAAGTATGGCCCATCATCATAAACACACAAGTTCTCTTCTTGCTGCCTGGAAATACTGATTGGAAAATGTAGTTGGGCAAGGCCATCAAAGTTGATAAAAAGTCCAGTGGTCTTTGGTTTTGTTCTGGAAGTAATTATGGTTATTTGACAGGACTAACCAGAGAATAAAAAGATTCCCTTTAATCTTTCAACTCTTATTAACTGGAAATATCAAATTAAGGAGATTCCCATGAAGTCTTGTCCTGCCTATGTCAATATCTCCAGACATGGTATAGTCCACAAATATCTGACTAGACATGGATGCAGCAGCAGTGCAGAACTTGGCTACTCCCGGGTGCCAAAAATCACTTTGCCCTCAGCAGCCCTAAGAGCAGTAAACAGAAAATGGTAATTTGGGAAGCACAGGTGAGGTGAAAATGTTGGACACCTTGTGGTAAATCGGTTCCAATGGAAACGGAACACTAGGAAAACTAAAATCCCTTCCTTTCCTGGAAGTGACGGTGGTAGCTTAGAGCACACGCATAGCTTAGGGGAAATTCATCTGAATAAGGATGTAATCCTGGGCAGGCATCAACAAAATCACTGCTTTAAGGGAGTAACTTGAAAAAAGAAATCCTCTTAATAGAATTCTCTTACCACGGGCTGCAGTGGGCAGAGGAGACAAAGGCTGCAACTCAGACAGCGTGGGAATGCACATCATTGCCTTTCAAAACATTTGGGCTCTGTCTGCTTGTGGACTTTCTGCTGCTGCAGCTCCTTGGTTGCAGGTACAGGGTACCAAATACTACCTGTCCATCACATCCTCCAGAGCTCAGCCCAGGCTGCTTGAAAACATGACCCAGGAATTGTGTTTTCACACAGTTGTAACTGCCAGGGGTGGGACAACACGGTGTCCAAGCTGGTGCTCGTGGCTGGCTGGTGTTTCTGCATGAGATGGCAGAGGATGGAGCTCCCTGGCAGAGCCTGCAAGTAGAGGCTGAGCCTCAGTTGTCACTGGTGTGTGGTTATTTGGGGCAATACAAGGAACAGATCTGTGAAGGGGGTACAGTTCTGTGTGTCTTACCTATGAAATATTTATGTTTCTTTGGCAGAGCTCGACAACTGAGCAGTTCCTAAATAAATTCAAAAGCTTGTGACAATTAGCCAGTACTTAGGAGGTGGGAATGCCCCAAGTGGTGTTTTTGGGTGCTCAGAAACGCTGCTGAAGATGTGGTGCAAGGCATGTTTCACTGGGCTTGGGGAGAATTTCAAATAAGGCTGCAAATAAAAAAGTCTGATTAGGAAAAAGGTGATGCTGGGTACCCACATGGATCATCCACTGTGCCAGCTTCAGCCTGGCATGGGCTGGTGAGACTCTCCAGAGCTGAGAATATTGGTGCACAAAGGGAAAGCTGGGAAAGGGCAATTATTTTAATTGGAAGTGCTTAGCCATACCTCTTGACTCAGGGGGTACCATTAGAATTACCTTCACCATCCAAACAGATCTAGTTTCACTGATTTCACCATTCCCTTTTCTTCCAGCCACTAACACAAGAAAAGTGAATTCTATTTTAGAAAGGCAGCTGGGAGAACTGGATCCTAATGCTAGAATGTTCTGTTACAAGTTGGTTTTCAAATGATGCAGCACCTGCAAGAGGTGCTTTAAAGAAAAAAAAAGAAAAAGGAGAAAACCCCCCTGATAATTTTACTGCAAAATGGATACTTCATCTCTATAGAGAATAAAAGTGTCATTGATCTCTATGATAAATTGTATCTTGGTGTCTGAAAATATAGACCTTGTTTTTTTCATTATAAGGATGACNGGGGGGGGGGATTACTCTGAAGTTATCTGCTCGTTTTGGAGCTGAAGGAAGGCAAGGGCAGAGCTCCCCCAGTTTCATCAGGCTGGCCCTGGGATGGATTTCACTCTCTGCTGGATGGATGCTGTGTGCTGCCTGCCTTCCAAGGGGGAGATGAAAGGAGCAGCCACACGGGAGAGTTTGGGCTGTGGCCAGGAGAGGGTAGAGAAGTGCTGATTCTTCCTTAATCAGAAGACTTTCCAGAAACTTTTTCCAGCCAAGGTTCCTGTGCCAGCTGTGTCCTGTTGAGCAGCTCTCCCTCTGTTTATTAATAAATACTTGGTGGTGCTTAAAGCTCAGTAATACAAAGCATTCCCCTCCTCTTTGCTCCTTTTAGGGTTTGAATTAAAAACTGAACAGTAGCACTTAATTTAAATGTATAAATGGGAGGAGAAAAGCACAGCATTTTAAGAATTAAATGGTTTTAAATGGCAGTAAATTTCAGAGCACCTCCTCCTTTGCAGGAGCCCAGAACTGATGCTGAAGAGGGTCATGGAGATCACCCTCCAAACTCAAGTCCTGATTGCAAAACCAGCCTGTTGTGGCTTAAATAAAAGTAGCTATTTTACTTACCACTTTCCAATCAGCTGTCTCAGATCTCAACTGAAAGATGTTCTGCCTGCCCTAGAGATGGGTAGTGGTTAGAGCTGGGATGGATTGCAGTTTGATGAGTCCTTTTGGTGCTGTGGGGCATTGGTTGGGGCAAGGGACACTTTAGTCCTGGCTTGGAAGCAGTTTCAAGGAATAGTGAGGAGAAAACAATCTTGGAAATGTTTTGCACCGTTGGAAAGAAAACTGCTCTCAGAAAACGCTGGTCTGAGAGCAAAACCCTCAACAGTGTCAATCAGAACTTCACCTCCATTAAAATGTGGCAATTTCCAAATGGTGGAGCTGGATAACCATCAGACTCAGGGCTCTGTTAGAGTTTGACCTCAGCATTAAACTTTGCTGTAGGAACTTTGGGCAATGCAGGTGTGTACTTTTTGTCAGGGTTAGCAGGTAAATGTCTGAGCCTCATGACTGTGGAGGGAGCAACTGGGGCAAAAAAGGCTGGACTTCTTCTTTTAATTCCCTTCTTGGATGTGGAGCATCTTTGATCCAAGCAGATAAGCCTTCTCCCTGCTCTCATGAGTGCAATGTCACCTGGTCCTACAGCCCTCACTCCTCATCCAGCCAGGGTGCTGAAGGAGGCAGGATCTTCCCACTGGAGTTCGTGTTCAGGTAATTAAAGACCACATCATTATGCACAGGCACGAGAGGGCAAATTAAGGTTGTACAGTCTTAATTCTGGCATTTCCAGCTTTGAAGTGGTTGACTTTGCATCTTTAAGAACAAGGAGAGAACGTGATTGCTGCTGCTCTCTCCACTTTAACCTCAGTTAGAGGAGAAGTTGGATTTCTGTAATAAACCCTGAGATGGAGCGTTTTGTGGGGAAGTTGTGTGGTAACTTTGCAAGGTAATAGTTATTGAAAATAACCCTTTTCTGTTTGTTTTGAGAGTTCAGCTCCAGACAGCTGACCCCCAGCAGGGGCAAACATGCAGTTTCTTTACAAAAGATGGCTTTCAAACAGCACCAGCTACTTTGGCTCAGCTGTTTGAAATCCTCATCTCAGGAATGCTTACTGCTTGTGCCATTACTGTTTGTCTGGGAGTTATTTTTGTGTTTGTCTTCTTCAGAGCTACCAAAACCACTTCTGTGTAGTTTAAGTCAGAGGGGAGTGAAGGTGCAGCCACCCTTCGTTTATGGAACTCTCAATCAGGAATTGACAAAATGCTTTGGTTAAAGGAGGGGGAAAATATGTCCCAAAGTGCCCCAGCAAGCAGGGAGAGCTTTGCAAACGATTCAGGTGGTGATTCTGTGCCACCTTTAGATTGCTGTGATGTCACTGGTATCGCTTCAGTGCCTGCACTGTCCCTGCAAAAGAAATGGGTTTTGCCCACTGCTGTGGTGATGCCATCAGAGGGGACACTGGTGGCATTGCAGGGGGATGAGGGTGGGTCATGCCATGAGAAATGCCCTCTGCTAAACACAGGGGCGTTTGGACACTGCTGTGCCCAAGTCAGGCTTGCCTAGGGACAGGTTATTCCTCCTGGTACAGGCACATCCTGTATTTGTTCACAGATATGGACCTGAAATGCAGAAGGTCTAAGGGGAAACAGCTATGCTTTGTATTCAATGTGTGTTTTTTATTTCTTTTTCAATATGTTTCTGAGCTGGAAGATTGGGCTGTAGCAGGAATCTTGGCAAGGACCTCAGTGCAGAAATGGCTCCTTGTTTTACAGAGCCTGAGTGCAGCAGGGATGTTACAAGTGCTATTAAAGGCAAATGGCAGTGCCAGCTGAAAGGTATTCCAGGCAATAACTCTATTTACAATGAAGACTAAATCACTGTTCTTTGAGAGTCATGTCATGTATCATAATAAAAAGAATAACAGCCCAACAAGAAGTCCCTTCCTCGGCAATTAATGATGGATTCTGGGAAACTGGACATACTGTTCATCCTTTAATTGCATTAGAAAGGCCAGAGGATTTTTCTTTCAGGAGCTGAAGGAATCTGTCTGTTGGTAAGCTGGTTAATGTTAACAAGACACGTTCATACACAGATCACAAACTTTTATCTTGAATGGGAAGAAAATGAGCCAGTTCTTCTTTGCTATTCTCATATATAAAGGGTCTTTGGTTCCTTGGGAATGATCTCAGTTCTCTCATCCGGAATTAACCCTGTGCAGGGTCACTTCCCTGCTCCCAGTCAGGGTGCAGGACTGGGGGGATTGGGTGGGTATTGTTTTGTTCAGGAATGTTGTCGAGGTGAACAGATTGGGTAGAAAAGGCAAAGCTCTTTGAAGTTTTTCCTGAGCTCATTCTGACAGAGAGTGTAGGGACAGAGTGGGGCTGTGGAAATGGGTGATGCTGAGGGCTCGAGCACAGAACAGCTGTCAGGAGGCCAACATGGAATAAACACCATAAGAAAACAGTTCTGACACGTCAGTGTTAGTTTTCATTTATGATGGCATCCTGTAAAAATGAACTTTGAAAATGTATTAACTCATGGCTAAAGGAGTGATTATTTTGCAAGGCTTGCATTTAACTCTGGTTTTTATTTGTTGTTGTTGAATAACAATGTTTCTTTTGCTCGTTCCTGAAATGTTGGTGGTTTAAACCATTTCTTTGACAAATGGAACAAACTAACTCAGGGTTTGTCTTCTTATTGGGAGAAATACCCCAGTGGGTGCTGCAATATTTATCAGTACAAGCTAATCAGTTAGTCATTGTAATTTTGGTTGATGGTTATGGAAGCTTCATGATAATATAGTTTTATTATATTTTCTATCTGAGGGATCATAAGCTTGAGTAGCTATCCTGAAATACCTGTCATAGGGAGCAACCACTGCACCTGTGCCAGTTTGTTCTGCAGAGCCCTTCAGGAATATCAGGATGGTTTTTTTCGAAGCCAGTTGAACAGCTAACCCCCAGAGTACAGTGAAATAACTTTATTAGGCAGTCTAAGTAGTGCCACTGAGTTTGTTTTGTGTCTCTCTTATTAAATCAGCTCAGTTAGCTGTTTCTGTTGAATCCCTACAGCTATTAAGTCCTTGTTTTAGGGCAGAACGAATCTTGTATTTCCAAGACTACATAAATGAAGTTTCCAAAGTTTAAACCAGGTATGCTGTTGGCTGAAATAAGGTCTAATTAGGTGTCTTATGGGTGAAGGCTGCTGTGCATCAAGCCTGGTTTGCTGTCCTGGGCTCATGCAGGGAATTCCAGCTGTGACCATCAGTTGCTGGCTGCAGAACTTTGTGATGGTTGAGGTGGCCACGAAGAGATTTCTGAAATGATCTTGGTAATCATCAACAGGAATCCCCTTAGGAAGGCTGAAACACTCTATTAAATTAAAAACACCTCACATTTTATCAGGCTGACAGCCTGGAGTCTCTCTGGTGGGTGGCTTTTCACCTCCAAGGTGCCTTCTGAGCACTCTTGTAACCAGTGCACGACTTGTAACCAAAATCTTCCGGATCAAGATGTGGCAGCACAACAGAACTGTTGTGGTTGTGGGACCTACCTGTGCTTTCCCAGGTTGTGAGCAGTGATTTGAGGTCAGTGGTGAGAATGTGGGCAGGCATCAGGCTGGAGGATCCTCAGGATGTCTGCCTTGTGCAGTTTGGATCAGTCCGAGGTCCGGGAACTCCACAGGGAGCAGCTCTCCCAGCACTGCAGGTTATTTCACTCGGGGCGTGTTTGTGGATGTGGCAATGCTGAAGGATTGCTGACGGGTTTTGAATATTCAGGACACCCCTTTAGTGAGGCAGTGCCATCAGTTATGAAGCTTGGACTAGTAATTTCTTCCTTTTTTAGGGTAACTTTAAATCCCATGTTTTTTAGGAAAGTACCGAGCGAGTTGAGTTTCCTTTATTGAATGAAATAATTTTTTCCCTTGAAAACTAAATGTAACAAGAATTTAATAATTCATGAATTGAGCTTCAACATCTTTTAAATAATAGATGGCCTGTCATGCCAAGTTCAGCTGAAAACTTACAGAGCATACATTTTTATTGTTTTTTCCTTGGCATTTCGAGGAATTACAGAACTACAAACATTTATTTTGTATTTTTGCTCATTGCAATGTTTTATTCCTTTCAGGTTGATTTAAGAAATAAAAATGACATTTTGAAAAAAAAGTAGCTAGCTTCAGGTTCTGATGGGAAAAGAGAATAGAAGGGAGAGGAGCTCTGGGTACACATTCATAAATGATTCACTGGACTTTTGGCTGACAGATAGAATGGTTCATAATAACTTTGTTTATTATTTTTCTTATCAGTGAAATCAAATGTTAAATAGCTCTACTGGAAAGTGCTGTAAGGTTGACTAACAATTACACCCCTGTCACCTCTGCTGTCTTTGTCCTTTTCAAAATAATCAGCCTGGATTTATTTTATTGGTTGTTTCTCCCCCCCCGCCCCCCACTATGAGATAGAAATGATTTTCAGAAGATGTGGCACACTGCAGAAGCAGGCTGTCATTTCCTGGTGGTTTTGGGTATGAGGAGGATGGGTAGCCTCTTGCTTAAAGCAAAAGGAACCCAAAAGTTGTCCCTGCTGCTGACTTTGGGACTTTTGGCTTCGTTGTGTTACACCACTGGCTGTGAAGTGCCCCAGAGAGGTGAGGGTGATGCCCACGCAGGTGTGAGGTGGCCCCTGTCCCTATGCCCTGTGTCCCAGGGCCCTGTTCTCTCCTGGGGTTTATTTTCAGGGGTGCAATCAGCCCAGGCTGGCTGTCTGGGGTTTCCTGAGGACATGGACAATGTGTGATCAGCCTGTGACTGTGCTGAGTAGAGCAGGAGTGCTCAGCTCCTGACCAGCACTGAGTCTGTATATCAGTTTTGGCCAAGAGCAGCAGGAGGTGGAGCTCTCAGGCAACATAAACTCCTCCAGTTGGTCAAAAACTTCAGATTTTAAGTTTTCCATGCCCAGAATTTCTCTGCTCTTTTCCATATGAATCCCTAATCAGGAAGAACCCGGGCTCAGCCTATTAGACAACAGAGAAGCTGGAGCTGAGGGTGATGCTCTAAATGTTACAGGTGCTGTGATTCAGCAGCAAAGCCCAAACCTGACCAGGACACCTGTGAGGACTCAGAGCATCCAACACCACCTCACCACCCCCCAGGGCATTGCTGCTTCTGTGAGTCATGTCCCTGCTGTGTCATACCAATTCCGTGGAGGAGCAGGTGACTCCAAGGTGATGGATTGCCTCATCTGTCTTGGCAAGACCTTCTGAAATCCATGGAAAACTACTACAGAATTCAGGAGCAGGTAGCCTGTTCTCTCTTTTTCGAAGGCTCTTCAAAAAATGAAAAGAGTATTTTAGTCTTCTTTTATTTCCCCTGAAATCACATCTTTCTTTCCAACTCGCCCTCTTCCTATGCAGTGGAATTTGTTACTGAAGTTGGTGAGAATAAAATTACATTATTCTTTAATTAAGGGCAGTTAAATGTATCTTTTAGGGTGTCCTGGTGAGGGTACTGCTTAGTTAGAGGTTTGGAGACTTTGAAATGAACGTTTTTGATTTGTTCTGTTGCACCAAATGTGAAATCAGGCAACGGGGGTTTGTTTGAACAGACAGAGCTGCCCTTCTGTGGAGCTGTTTGTAAAAGATTTTTAGCTGTCTCTAGTAATAATGGATTTTTAGTATTTTAGCATTGCTGTTTTAATTTTCCTGCTCTGTGTGCAGAAGTGAAGAAGCAGAGGGCTAAGAAGTCCTCAAGAGCCATGTGCAGATTCTTTAAGTGGTAGCACTGTTCCTGTGCCTTTGTCTCACAATATTTATAAACTATGAACTTTCCTTATTAGTCAAAGGGGAACAATCAGAATTTTACCGGAATCATTATCTTTCAACTCGACATTCCAAGCACAGAAAGAGAACATTGGCACTTACAGGGCATTAACTGGCAAAAATAATCCACAACTTCACTGTGATAAATGTTCCCTCTCGTGAAATTCCAATGGATTTGTATTCAGCTCCAGCTTGTTCCACCCCATGGAAGCACTCGGGTAATTTGGGAGGGGACTTGCAATAACTCATCAGGCTGATAATGGTGTTTATTGCACCATATGTCATCACTTAAGACTTGAACTGTAACTTCTACGTTTTCATTGAAGGGGAACGAGGTGAATATTGAACTCAGAAGAGCTTGGCTTTGCTTTGGTTTTGAATCTTTGAACATGTTCCTTTGGAGTCTCCGAAGATGTGAAAGGATTAGGTGCTTTTTGCACCGAGTTGGGTTGATCTCACCTGGCTCCTTTTGTAAAGAAAGGACATAAAAGGTGGTATTTAATTTTTTTTTTCTTATTTGGAGCTCATAAATAAGGCTTTTCTCTCCATTGCCCATAACTTGGGACCCTGAGAGAGGAGCTAGATAAGTTGAGTTCCCAGCTCCATCACAGGCTGGGCGCTTGGACCATGGAATAACTCACAGTTAGAAGGAAGGAGGCACAGTCTGCCCTGGCTGGGTGGTGTTGTCATCAATGGTCTTTGTAGCATGATTATACCCAGGAGCATAATTTCTGGCAAGGATTTCTTGTAAAAAAAGGCTATAAAAATTCCTTATTAGAAGGCAATCTCTGCCTCAAAACTTTCCTAGCATGTATAATTTGAGATGCAAGTTGTATTTTCTGGCATGATACCCTTTTGGTCTCCTGAAATAATGCCACTTAAAAGCTGGGCCTCTGTGTTCACTTCTCTCCCTTTTTTTTTTTTTGGTAAAAAAATCTGTTAGAATTAAAGTTTTTCCTCAGTCAGTCTTTGATCAAGCACCTTTTCACCCAGGATGTTTCCTTGTCTTATTGGGAACATTGGCAGGCAACTTAATCCCAGGGGGAAGAGTGTGCTAATATTCAGTGGTGGAAGAAAATAATTTGAGTGTGGTAGCACAATGGTAGGAACATTTTGATTAAAAATGCAAGAATATTCAATCATTCTATCTAGCAGACCATATGTACATGAAAAGCCTATCTTCATTCCTATCATTCTGGGTGCTCCTTTTCAACAGGATGATTGATTGGCAAGATTCCTATTTCTCCACCTTTCATCTATCTTCAGTACTTTCATAAATGTTGAATTAAGCAGTTTTCATGAAACTTATCATAAACTGGAGTGCTCATTGAAAGTGACTGTGACAAAGTGGATTCCCCTACTCTTGAACTTCAACAGCAATATTGCACAATACATTTATTTCTGTCTGGTTAAAAGCCCAGGGTTTTTTTTTTTCTCCTTATGCATTTTTCACCCTGAGAAAAATTATAGAGAGGGGAAAACTTGAAGGGGCTTCTGGAGAAAAGGAACAGAGTGTCTTGAGCTGAAAGTTTTGTGCCTTGCTCAGGCACTTGGGAAGTGAGACTGTTGCCTTTCGAGGCTGACTTCTTTCTTTGGTTCTTTACATTGTTTTGTTTTGGCCTGTTACCTCTGTGATTGCCTTTTTCTGGAGGTAATGCCTTGAAGACTTTGTCTATCTTGGATTATTCCCTGTCTTTGGAACTGGTACAGTTTTATCACCATTCATGCAGGTTATTTCCTTTTAGAACTAAAGTGTGTTATGTTAACTCTTGCCTTGTGGGTATCCAGTGTGGGCGTGAAAACCATTGCTGAAAAAAGTTAGTGTTTTGTTACCTGTGACTGATTTGGGGCTTTAGGAAGTGAAGATGCTCTCTAAGCAAATCTGGAGGTGGACAGAACCACTGGCTGCTTATTGCAGCTGACAAATTTCCTCTGGACTGACCCTCATGAGTCTTCCCATGTCAGACCTGAACAGGGCTGAATTTCCCACTTCCCCCACAACGATGCAAATCCAGTCCTGTTCAATGGTATCAGGCATTTTTGTCCTCTGGAGGTGCCGGAGCCACACACATCACATCTGCTGGTGCTTCTGGGGCTGTGATGTTCTGCTGAGTATCTTCCGAATTCGGTTTATGGTTTTCCTGGGGAGGGAAAAAAAAAGGTGATATAAATGCTTGATTTATGGGAACACATGGCATTTACAGACATGGCAGTGTCACTGTTTCCCCCACTAACTGAATTAAATGGCTGGAAAAGGACAATCAAGGTGGCTGTCACATGCCATTGCATGGGAGTTAGTACAACATCTGCTTTGCCTGCTGTTTCACAACTCGCTGGTGCGTGTCAGAGTCAGGAGTAGAATCCCCAGCACTTCTTTTCTCGTTGGTGAGGACCTAGCATGGGAAATATTTTAAGTTCTGCTCAGGGGTGGCCTTTTGTAAGTTAGAGCAGCAGGTTCCTCTTCTTACCCCAGTCAGCATTTAAGTTGCAGGAGGCTCAGAAAAGGGGCCTTTCCCCTTTTCTGTGCTCGCTCTGACTCCTGTCTTGTCATCACTTGCCCGTGCCCCCGATGCTCTTCCCCGTCTTGCCCTGGGAGCGCCCCCATTCATTGCCTGATGAGTGTGTTTGATGCATACAGGGAGTTAATTGTAGCTCTAATGGCTGGCAGGAGTTGATGTTTGGCTGTTGTAATTTGGTGTTTTCTCCCAGAACCATTAGAGGCGGATGAGATACAAACTGCTAGTTAAAAGCTCAGTGATTCATGGGCTTTCTGGAGGCAGCAGGGAAAACGAGCTATTGGTAGCAGAACCTCCAGTTAGAGGCATTTATGTGGCTTCCCTTAGGGACTATGATGTGAGAGTAAAACTTTCATGCTATCAGATGCTTGTAAGCAATTCTCCATCTGGGACTTTAGCCTGGAATAGCTCTATTATTCATTTGTACCCAGAACTCCTTGGATAATCATCTGCATCATCTTCTAGCTGTGAGTGGCCGTAGTCACATGTGCTGCTTGGTGGAAGCACAAATGAAATGCTGCTGACTGGACTTGAAAAACACAGACTGTGTTTCCTGCACCACCAGATGCTTCCTGCATCATCTTGGGCAGCCTCTTGCTGATAAAATGATTGTACATGCAATGAACTTGCTGCACACATCAATGATGTTTTAGTGACTTGTTGCAGAGATGATTTCCGTGCTTGAGTCCACACCTGTGATTTGGGCTGTGGCTCCAGGGATGTGGCAGAGGTGGAGAGAAGGTGTCAAACCTCATTGTCTCTGCACTGGAAGAGCCAATTCTGAAATTCAATGACCGTGTGGAAGCAGGAGCCCAGTTGCCACATCCCTTTTCTGTGCTTGAGTGTGAATTGCTTTATGCAGGCACCCGGTGTGTGCATTTTCCAGGGTCCAGCCTGCTCTGCTTTCAGGTGGGCTCTGGGACCAAACCACATTGACTGCATAAACAGAAATCAGGGATAAACTCTCCTTCCGGTATACTTTTTTGGTCATGTTCTGTTTCATTGCTTGGACAGAAAGGAAGGGGTCAGTGCTGAGCATTTTTGGCTGAAGGAGCACAAGAAACCCTCCTGTTAGTGGCTGCATCTCTAATGGCACAGCTGGGCCCTGGGGAGGAGGTGCCACTGACTAGTTAGTGTGGTTGTCTTTGACCTACTGCAGGCTGCCTTGCTGCTTTCTCATTATCCCACATTGGATTAGTAGATCAGTGAGCAGCAGCTGGAAAAAGAAGCAGAATTCAGTGTGCCTTGGGGTTGGTTGGCAGCCCTGAGTCCAAGCCTGAGAAAGCAGCAGCAGGAGCTGGACTTGCCCACAAGGTCCCCAAGTTGTCAGTCAAGGGGCAAAAGGGCCAAATTCAGTGTTGGTGTGTTGACTACACCAAACCAGTGACTGCTGACACCGGGGGTTTGCAGCCAAAGGAGTTTTAGGAGAATGGAGTTGTACTGGGATTAGCAGTGCTACAATTTTGGTGACTGTACACAGTGTCTGTCACAGCAAGTGCCTTTGAATTATTTATAAGTGACTCGATTTGCAGTCCCAGAATGTGAGTGTTCCCTCACCTGAAATTAGGCTATTACTGCCTCTCCTGGAGCCTTTCCTGGTTATTAAAGTCATTGCTGATCACCAGTCCCAGGGTGTTACACACAGTCTGCCACCAGCTTCTCACACTCACCCAAGCACGGGACATCTCGCTGCAGCCTCCCAGTCAGGCTCCCAAATTCTGGAAAATGAGGTGGCAGGGGGTTGGAATGAGATGATCTTTCAGGTCCCTCCCAGCCCAACCCATCCTGATCCTACTCACAGCTGTGTTGGACTGCACTGGGCAGGAACTGTGGCTGGAAAGGGTCCCTGGACACCCCCAAAAAACAGGTAATGAAATTCTGAGTGTTGCCTCAAAGCAACACGTGCCTCATGCATTTTACTTCATAAATACTGACTCAGTTGATGCTTTTACTTACCTTGTGGGTGAGGATGCATTTGTGACCCTATTAACTTGGGAACTGAAATTAATTTGTGAGTTTTTATCTTTTAATGAGTTTAGTACAGCAACATCAAATAATTTTTCTCACAATTTAGCTCAACATTGATTCCTCATTTAGTTAAAAATTTCAAATCTTACAGGCTACACAAGAAATTAGGTTCTTAATGACTGTTTTATTCAATTATTACAGAGATACTCGTCCTATCATAGTTAATGTTCCATTGTGAAATTGGCTTGAGAGGGAGTGTAAAATGTTACTTTTCTCCCCACTATCCTCATGAGTAATATCCTCACATGACATTTTAATGCAGTTTTTAACCATGCTGGATTTCACTTGTGCAGTTTTATTTTGTTTCAGAATTGTAACCAAGAAATCATTAAAATGCAGTTTGAATTGGATTTTAAAAGCTTTTTTCTTTTTTTTGACAGAGTGCTTCTTACCAAGGTTTTAGCACTTTTCCCAAAAATTCATTTATAAAAACCCTTCAGTACTGCTTGTCTTAGGGAAAAAGCCTCCAAATCTTTTATTTCTCAAGTAGCACTAACAGAAACTTAATGGTTATTGTAATCCTTTTTGTTGACAGATAAAATTCTTTAACAGCAATTGATTTATAGAAAACTGCGAGATAAATCTGACAGGAGATACAATCCAGCAAAGAATTTTCCAGGGGGCTGGGGGATTTTTAGGATAATTTTTAGCCATTATTCATCCTGACTGAAAGGTGGTGGTCAGTCCTTGGATGAGGAGATAACATCTGGAGACTTTGCAATTTCCTCGCGCCGGATGAATAATGGGCTTTTTCTGGCAAAAAGGGGAAAATGGGATGGAATAATGAGAGGAGGTTTTGATGAGGAGAGAGCTCCAGGAGAACAGAAACGATGGGATGGGATTGCAATGGGATCAACTGGGACATTTGGGGGAACTGCGCTGGCTCCTGCTTACTTTGCCACCCAAAAAGTGACTTCCACAGTGGGGCTGTAGCACGGGGTGTGGCTCAAATCAATGCTGAGCACTGAGGTGGCACCTGAAACGCTTTTTATTTGGGGACAGTGGGCGCCGCTAAGAAGAGTTTCTTTTCGAGAGGAAGTAGTAAAAGTGTATGGCAAAGACTTCAGTGTTTGCTACCACAAACACACTGCTCTGCAGGGGGATATGCCAGGGAAGATCCTTCACCCCCGAGGTGACACTGTCTTGCCCCCTGTGGGTGGAGAAACAGGAGAATTATCCACGTGAAGTGGGAACAGGGGGAAAGGTGGGTTTGGTTAAACCCACAGACCAGCATGAGTGGGGGTGCATTTCAAGCAGTTTCCAGATAGGATTGGGAACTTGGCTCTGGGTGTTACTTTGGGGAAAATAAGGAAGAAATGGCCTGGGGTTGGCAGTGCCAGGGTGTGAAAGGGGAACCTGGGCAGGTGGGGAAGGGTTGGGGGGGTTATGGTAGGTGGGCAGGAGGGCAGGCTCTTGCATCTCTGTTCTTCTGCCCATTTCAAACCAGTTATCAATCACTGGCTGTACAGGTCAAGCTTTCTGTGCTGTGTTTCAGTCTGACCTATGGGTCCAGTTTATCCCTTCTGTTATTTCCCAGGAAATATTTAATATTTTGTCATTTGGCTACAGGGCCATTTGGCCTTTTTTGAGTGGGGAGAAATAGTGGGTGGCTTTTTGTTGATTTGTTTATTTTAAATATTTTTGGTTTGCATTTTTGGTTGCTGTTTTCCCCCTTCTGTTTGTCACCCTGTGCAATGGGATGCCCTCAGGAGCAGTGTCTCTATCCATTCCATGTGCTGGAATCCTCCCAGTGTGCTGAACACCTGGACAGCTGTGTCCTGTGGGTTTGTAACCCATCTGACAGCTTGAGCACAGGCAGCCTGCAATTAAAAATCCACAGGACTGCTAATGGCCAATTAGGGTCAGATGGACAACTCCAAATTACCTGCATCTTCCCACCTGATCAAGTGCTTTGCAACAGTCGTTTGTCTTTGGAATCAGAAGTCGTCTGTCCTTTGCAATTCCACTCCATCAGAGCAGTGACTGCACAGAGGGGCTGGAGATGGGGAGGGCCTGGAAAACACAGATCTGCCCATTCCAAGTGTTTGTTCCACACTGAGTCCCCCTAATAACTATTTCTGTATCCAAGGCATGACCTGTAGCTGTTGGTGAGTTCTTTTGATTCTCTCATTCTTCTTCATAATTGTCTTTAAATTCCCTCCTGTGTCCCCTTTACCTCTCGTCACCAGTGCTGTTTCTTCAGGTCCCACCTAAAGAATCAGTTCTGAATCTCTGATGGATACAACATCTATAGTTCTTGTCCTGTAAAGTTGCCAAAGAGAATAGCTGTTTAATTCCATTTAATTAGGACAAGCCCCAACCTTTTATACTCTTCTGATGTGCAAAGGCTCTGCTTTGTCCATTCCACTGCTGGATTCTGGCTCCAGTTCCAACTGTGCTGTCCAATGTCATGCTTTTGGGAGGCAGAATTGATATGATAACATGCTACTTACCACTGATTAAGATAAAAAAATTAAAGACTAAATATAAACAAATGTCCTAATTCCTTCTGAGTGAAGCCCTAAGCACTTCTTTATGCTCTGAGACTGGTCAAATATCTTATGGAATGTAATATTTTGACATCGAACATAATTTGGCAGATTAAGGCATATGAGTTCTTATTGGTTATAAAATAGAACTGGAAAATAGGCTTCTTTTTTTTTTAAGTTCCTATAATGTCTTTTTTTGTCTTCTAGAATTTAGGAAGAGTTATCCAGATAGAAGTTTCTAAAGCAACTCAAGTGGCTGATGCATTGACTTGAGTGCTCTCCCAAGGTTTTTAAAAGCTCCCCCAACTGCAGGTAGCAGTGTTAGTTCATTGTGTTCCCATCCCATGCAAGGAGCAGGCTTTTTAAATAGCAGGCTCACTGCTGGCCTATTGATTTCATATATCTTTTACTGGGGAGTATTACCTTGGCCACCAAGGTGGCTCTGACTGGTCTTACCTGTGTGGGAGTTGTGAGATAACAAACCTTTTTGTGACAGCTTATGTGGCAATGAGTGTTAAAGGCTGCATGCAATCATCCCATCCTTATTTCAGGAGAAATTAACACATTGTTGGAAAGCACTTAGGAACAGAAAGGTGAAAAATGGCTTTTTTTCCCCCCTGTACCATTTGCAGACGTTGGTACATGGACCCCTTTCTTTTTCCCACCTGTTTTTATTTTAGATGGAAGTGGAATGACTCTCTTCATCTCTTGCCATGTTCTGTCTTTGATATGCATCATATCATGCCTCATATCATATCCCTTTGAAGGGAAGGATAATGGCAGTGCCTGGAAAATACCCAGCAGAAATGCACATTCATATTTGATTGTGTATGTCTTTCCATCTCTATGGGGCAAAATAAAGGCAGCGAATTTCAGGGTTACAACAAAGCAGCCTTCTCTGTTTTAAGGAGAGATGTTGGATAGCTTGTCTGGAGGAGATGTGGTCTCAGGGAAAAGGTGGAGAAATAGTGGGAATGGCCACGGCAGTGAGAGGCATATCCAGTGCAAAGCAGACGGTGAACATCTGACAACACAGATCTGACTGTGATAGTAGAAAGTGAAGTTTCTTTTAGTAACAAGAATTCTATGTGTTTTATTTGATTTTCCACATTGTAATATAGAAATAATAATGCCTTATAAATCTTATAAATGTTGGTGTTAGTCCACGGACCTGTTCCTTCTGATTCATTACAGCTTCGAGTGAGCAGGAAAAGAACTGGTGAAGCTCTTTGTTTAGATCAGTGTAGCATCTCTGCTTCCCTGAGTAAATCAGCTTAGTTTGAAGTCTCCTCTTTTATACCCAGTGCTCCAAGTCTGGCAGAAGAATTTAAATACAAAGTCTGAAATTAATCTGAGTGCTCTGCTCTGTATCCTGTGAAGAGTAATAATGTGCTTATGTATTTGCCAGCACCAAACAAGGTACACAAGAATACAATAATCAATATGTACTGTAGGAATATCAGCTCTTTAATTTACTGCATGTTACACTGAATTGGATAACAGTCTGCTTTGTCTTTTACTGTGCTTTAGTGCAATAACCTTTAAACCCTGGCTTATTTGTTCAAAATAAATCCAAATCTTTTTTCTTCTGAGTAACCTGCTTTATTTAACAGACACTTCCTATTTCTAGTCCCTTTGCTGGCATTTATCTGCTTGCAAATGGATTTATCATCGAGTAATCCTAGTTTTGAACAAAATGTCTCTTGCTATCTCAAAACCCCAGGCTCTTCTGTGTTTCCTCTGCTACCAATTAAGTGGAGTGAGTCAATGAAAGCTTTCCTGAGAGCATCATCCAAGTAGGCTGTGTGCAGTTAAATCCTGATGGCTACTCTGGAGCTAAAGCAGGTGCTGTGTAATGGCTCATTTGCACACAGGGATTGGGGCAAGCAGAGAGGATGGATATTTCTGGCAACAGATTCCTTTGCTCTTTCTGCTGTTCCATCCCATGCATGTCTGAAATGTTGCAGGGAAAAGATCTCTGCAAATAAGAGGGAAATTTAATAGTGAGCTGAAGCAGAACTGGGGTCATCATGATGCCATCAGAGCTGTGGCAGCACAATAAATGGTATTTAGTTGCTGTGTTCCCATTCAGAAGGGAGGGCGATTAAAATGCAGTAATAAAACATCAACAAAAAGGGGGTTTGTATGAAGTTGTGTGGTAAATTATGCTCTGACAAAGGAGAAGGGCTGGGGATTAGTGGAGTGGGGAATGTGACACAACTGCCCTTTTAGCAGTAATGTCATCTTAGTTTACCTTAATCCAAGAAAATTGCTATGATGAATTTGCTTTTTTCCCAATGACTCTGCTCCATGATATATCTGCAAATCTCACCTTGTCTTTCAGTGCAGGAAGGTGTGTTGGGTCCCTGTGAAAGAAGTTCTGCTGACTTCATTGCATGGGATATTGAACAAATGTAAGACCATAGGTACTTTAATTAATTCTGCCTTTCACATGTAACAGTGACCTCCTTCAGCCTCAGAATTCATCACTGTTCACAGGGATGAGAAAGTGTCCCATTTCCATAAGAACACCCTTCCCCATATGTGAGTTGTTACAGCTACATGCAAATACCAGCAGAGGGATAATTGTAAACAGGAGTAAGAAGATAAGGAAACTATCAGCCATTTATTCACTGGGCTAAGTACAAAAGTAATCCCAGCCTGATAGCCCTGATGCTGCACACCTCTGTGTCAGAAGGTTGGGAGTGAGGGACAGAAGATAAACTGAATTGTAATCTTAGAATTTAACAGAGAGATGAAAAAACACCACCACAGGAGAATCTTACTGTTTTCAGAAAAGCTGGGCTGGTACTGGTCTTTCTCTTATATATGCAGGATGAACTCTACTTATTTGCATTCGTTTGGGTAGGATTTTTTGGATGCAGGTATTACATGTGTGAGGATGTTGCTGAACTCTCTCAGGGAGGTTCAATGAATTCCTGGCAAAAGCCTCGGCATGCAGTTAACTTCCTTAGCTGTACTGCCTGGCTTGATTTAGCATTCAGAGAGGCAACAAGCATTTAAGACTCTGAAAGGTGCAAGAGAAATTGCTTAGCCTTCTTTTTATTTTTTTTCCCCCTTTCTTGGCCAGGGTGATGATAGGAATTTCACCAAATCAAAGCTACTGCAGGTAAATTTGAAACCAAGGAAAGAAAAACCCTCTCAGATCTATGGCCAGCACTTGTAAGATCACAAGTTTAAGGGAAAGGCAAAGAACTGTGAAGTAAAGACACCTGAATTTGGATCTGTTCATTGGGAATGAAGGCTGATAAATTGCTGGCTGGCTGTACCCTGGAGTACTGTGTGTTCTGGTGCCTGAGCACACACATTTCTCAACATCTGTATTCACTTTTCATAGGGTGGGAAGCTCTTGTCATGTAAAGGGATGCAAGGAAGGCATGGAAAAAGGGTAGAGCAAGGCCAGGACATGTTTCTGCTTCTGAATAGCACTGATCAACACATCTGGACTTCTCATGCTTCATGCCAGAGGCTGCTGCTGCTGCCTGTAGCAGATGCTGGGTCAGGATTGCAGCTCCAGGGCAGTGGAGCACCCTGCAGGTGCTTCAGGAAGGCTCTGTACCAATTTTGGGTGGGGCTGGCTTGGGGAGGGTTGGGTTTTATTTTTTTTAATGGGTTTTGGGAGTCTGACCAGAACATCAGTGAAATGTGGTGCTCAGCAGCAAGGATCTCCCTGGCTTTGGTCCTTGAGAACATGCACGGTGACAGCCCAGATGTGCTGTGGTGTTGCACATCTGCAGTTCCCTGGCTCTCAGGCTGTGTCAGTTCACCCTTGCTGCTTCTTGCCCAGGTTGTTTTATCAGTGGACAAAATCTTCCCAAGCTTTTGAATAGTCTCAGCTTCAGTGGTTTAAAAGGTGATGATGTCTAACCACAGGATCCTAGAATGGTTTGGTTGCAAAGGTCCTTAAAGATCATTGAGTTCCAGCCATGGGCAGGGACACCTCATCAGCACAGCACAGATTGTTCCCTTCTGCTCTTTTTGTTCACATTAGGAACTCAACTGAGAGAAATACTCCCCTTAAGCCTTTCTCACAGTGAACACAACACCATCTTCAGCTTCTCTCATAGTGATGATGTATTGTTACAGCATCTTACTTCTCAAAGAATACTGAAGATAATATAGAATGTTTCTATGTGGTTATGAGGAAAGAAAGCCAAGAACCCTAAATGAATCCCAACCTAAATCTGTCATGTAATGAACTGTGAGTAAAATATAATTACTTGGATTACACTGTGCTCCCAGAGTAAGTCTGCAATCCAAACAGACCTGAAACAGCAGCATTTCCATCTCCCCGGCCTGGAGTGCAGGAGGAGAGTCAGATGAGGCTGGAAGGATGTGCCACTGAAGTGGGAGGTGGGCCAATAAATAAGTGGGGCTGAGGCTCAGGGTGCTGGTCCAGGGCCTGGAGAATGACCTGAGGAGGAGGAGAGAAATTAGTATTTTATCACTATTCATCACCATTATGGCAGCACGAAAAGACAAAGAAAGAGGTGGGGAGCAGTAGGCTGGGACACGCAATGTTCCTTTAGTGGTGCTGTGGGTTTGCTCTGATGAATCTGTCTTGTGTCTCACCCAGAGAAAAGAAGTTGGCTAATGATGTGCTTTGCAGATGGATCAGTGCTGGCACTTGGACAACTCCATATCTGGTGCACAGGTGTTTGATTTTTGTTTTTGTTAGCAAGCCAGGAGCAGGCAGATTTAGGGAAGATGGACCACAGTTACTGTGTAGAGACAGTGTTTCTCTGGCTGGGTGGAATCTGCCTCCACCATATGCTCAGCACATGAGCCCCAGCCATGACACATCTCCCAGTCAACGGGCCAGCCTTGCATCTGCTGAGGGATGAGAGTGGAGCTGCCCCTGCCCGTGTTGCTGAGCTCCTGCAACCCTTCACAGCCCTGTTTTGCTTTTTCCAGCTAAGCCAACACCTCTGACAAGTCTCCCTGATTGTTTGTCTTGTCACAAACTCCCGTGCCTTTTGTTGCTGCTTGTATCCTGTCCAGAAAACGCTCTGCACAGCAGATGTTGGCTAATGCAGGCAGTGTTGGAGAAATACTTGTGAAAACTACATTTCAATATGGTTTTTTATATATATACCAGGTGCAGTTATTCAATATGAAGATTAAGTAAAGAAGTTGCTAGAATTGGGAAAGTGTTCAGGTCTATTTAAAACTAACTGTAAGTTTTCAGTAAGAGTGAATCAACACAGTGTCTGCCAGCAAAACTAACTCAGGAAATACAAGGAAATGCCCCAATGGGTGGTGGAGGGGGCAACAAATTGGGCCAACATGGAGCTACTCCACTGGATTAAGAACATATAAACTGAGAAATCTTTGCTAAAATTATTCAAGAAGTTTTAGTGGGGGGATGTTGGTAAAAGCTCATGGTAAAGACCATGAAATGAGCAGTAGGTAAGATGTGCTCTCCCGTATCTACTGATGCTTGCAGGTAGACTTGGTTAAAATCATTGCAGGTAACACAATAATGCTGAACTTTTCCAAATATAAACCCCACAGGATATTGTCCAGTGCATGTTCTCTTGTCTCTTGTGTCATAGCAGCTTATTTAGTGCTGCAGAGAAGACAACCAGCCCTTTTTGTTACTCACCCTGCTCTCTTCAGGTTGTCTTTTTATTTTAAATTTTTTCCTCTCTTCCCTGTCCTTTTACTGGAAGAGTATCTTTCTTGGTCAGTTTGTCACAATTGGCAATTAAATATTGGAAATATCCTCCATCTACAGTGTAACATAAACTGTTTTTAGAGTGAATGGTAGTCTTTGCTTCCATCCACGACTGATTTTCAATGCAGCCAATGCCTCTCCCCAGCCTGCTTGACCCTCTTTTAAAGTCCATGCTAAACCACACACATACAGTTTGAGTCACAAGGGAATATATTGTTAGAAAATAGTGCTTTGATTCTTTCCTTTGGTGGTGTAAACAGAGAGGGTGAACAAATATATCTGGGCACTTTGAAGTCTCACAGTGCTCTGGGGAAGTGGGGAGGGGATGCAGTAACGAGCTGGGGCAAAGCCTTTTAAGAATGACCAAAAAACCATGCTCTAAGAAATTCTGAATTCAACAGTTTTCAACTCTCAGACTTTAAACTCGTGAGTGTCATTTCATCTCAGATCATCATAGTGTGTTGTGAAAATAGTGTAGTGTGGTAGTCAAGGGATGTGTGGTCTGTGTTAGTCATATTTATGATTATGTTGTGAACTAATATCTTAAATTTTTATGAGACAAAGTGGCATTTATGAATAATTCATTAATGATATGGTAAAGCTGAACTGTAGCAATTTCTTCCCAAGAGTTATTTGGAAATGGTATTGACAATAAGGAAAACAGACACTTGAAATCTTCCTGAAGACTCTCTGGGAGTATTGGGATGGGCAGACTGTGCCTGGGCTAACCTGGTGTTGGGAGAACTGTCTGGAGTGGTCCTGCTGCTTGCACTGGGCAAGTGGTTCTCTCAGGCCCTGGTGCAGCTCAGCGTTGTGAGGGGGAGGGAGAAAACGAGTCTGTTTTTCTTCCTTTTTTCCATAAGTACAATTTCACATTATTTTTGGAGAGCCTGCTGGCGTGAGGTTTGCTCTGCCCATGCTCTGTAAGTCCGGGGGCAGATCTGCTGCAAACCAGCTCCGGCAGTGGCAGGACAAGGTGGGCAAGGATGAGCTGCTGGGGCAGCACTGGTGTCCCCTCCTGGGGAAGCCCTGGTCTCCTTCCTGGGAACCTCTGGGAAGCCCTGCTCTCCTTCCTGGAAGTTCCTGGGAACCCCTGATGTTCCTCTGGGGGAACTCTGGGGAGCCCTGGTCTCCCTCCTGGGGCAGCCCTGGTCTCCCTGGATTGCTGTGGGTCCTTCACGGCTCCGAGTGGGGAGCAGAGCCAGGCTCTGCCACCCAAGAGCCAGGTAAATAAAGGCTGAGAGGCCGAGCAGGGGTTGTCACCCCCCATTTCCCCAAGTCACAGGAGCAGGGGTTGCTCCCAGTGAAGTCACCTGCATCCCACCCACCCGATGCTGAACACGCTCCAGGTCCTGCCTTGGTGTTCTCCTCCCGGTTGGCAGCTGTTTCCTCTCTTCTGTGGCTGCTCACGAGGGGACTGTTTCTCAGGGATTTCAAATGCCTTCCTTGTAAAACCTGCAACTTCTCCTCCGTGCAGCAGAGAGGGCGTTTTATTCCCCTCCTGCTGTTTCATTTTTTCCTAAACTAAGCACTTTGCTTCAAAAGGGTGTCCTTGTAAATCTTTGTCCTTTTAAATGCAAAGGTCAATGATACTTTCTATATGCAAATTCAATTGTTAAATGTATTCCACATTACTACTCCTGGCAGATGGGGAAAAACTGCAAATTTATCATGGTGATGGCTTTAGGAACAAAGTAAGTAATTATAGACACAGTATGACAACTAACGACAGTCTCTTTTATTCTCTAGTGTTCTCAGTAGCCTCTCAAATGAAAGAAGAGAAGTAGAAGGTTACCTTAGCTGTGTGTCTGAATCTAAGACACCACTGCCAGAAACTGCAGTGTACAGACTTTATTATTACCCATTAGAAGGCAATTTAACTTCTGGCCCCCTAATAAAACTCTTTCCATAGATGCATTAATAAATAGAAGTTTATTTTGTGTTAAACTTTGCTGTTGTTTCTTGTGAGCATAAGGAGTTACAGGCAGTTGGAAGGAGATAATTCTGCTGAGATTTTTTTTTTTCTAGTCACGTTCCATATTCTGGATAATCCATTCTAATGCTCAAAATAAAATTATAAGGTATTTTATAAAGTATTTGGGTTGTTTTTTATGTTGATGACGTTCGTGGCTTCAAGTTCTAAATGGTTATAGTGGAGCACACAGTTAGTGGAGCACACAGTAAGTGCAGCAGCTCACAGTCCAAACATAAAGGTTGCTAAAGAGGAAGGGAAAAGGAGGCTTGTGATCCTCTTGGTGCAGGTGAGACTTTCAAAGAGCTGCTCCTCACTTTTGGAGGGAACAGAGGTGGGGACAGCAGGGCCAAATCCCTCCCTGAGGACGTGTGGTTCCTGCTTGGCCAGGCTGCCCAGCATCAGCCAACCTTCCTGCTGCTGGGCTCTGCTGGTTGGCTCTGCTGGTTGCCTCTCCTGGAGCCAGCAGCAGCAGATGCCTGGGGGCAGCTCGTGGTCCCTTGTCTCCCATCTGGACCCCCTCAGCTTAGTTTGGAGCCCAGCTATCGTCCTCAACTCAACCACATTTCCTTACCAGCTTGCTGTCAGTTACTATATATTGATCCTCAGTGAGTGCACTGATCTGCACTCCAAATGACTAATTAAATATGCCATAAATCTGCAAGGGAATGTGCTTCAAGTGAAAGAATTCCTTTTTATGTAGTAAAAAAAAAAAATCTTTTTTAAAAAAAATATCATGTTGTAACCACAAGTGATTAAAACCTAGTTTGAAGTTATTTCACTCCTGGCAGAACTGTATAAACTACAGTGCAGTGATGTTTACAGAGCTGCAGAGACTGCAGAGAAATTCAGAGGTCAGAAGTCCAGTGGATAATATTCATAACCAGCCAAAGGAAGAGATGTAATCAAGCTAACACATTGTCACATTGCTAATGCTTTGGAAAAAATCAAACTAATTCCTCTGGCACTGTTGCTATTGGAGGAGACACCAGGCCATGCTTTTTTGGATGTAGCTACACAGGGTTTTTTGCCCATAAACACCTGTGGGGGCTGCGTTCCCTCATGCTGACAGGTGCAATCCCCATGGGAAAACTGAAATTCAGTTTATATGACAGTGCAGGCCTGGAAGAACTCGTATGTAGAAAACCTGATTAAAGTGTCCTCTTTGTTACAGGAGTGTGGTGGCAACTGCAGCAGGATGGTAGTGAGAATGAGCTGGTTTTGGTGTTCAGTGGGTGTTGCTGTGGGCTCTGCATTCAGTCCCCAGCAAACACATTCACAAATATATTTAAATAATGCAGGTAAATGAGTTCTAGCAAATATAGTAAATTTACAGGAAATAATATAAATTTTGCATAAATATGCATTCCTAAGTGTGTGGCAAGCACAGATTTATGAGATAAATAATTAAAACTGTTAGGAGAGTATATATTTCTCTTATTTTTTGGAATGTTCAAGAAAATGCCTGCTATTCTAATGCAATTGTGGCTGTTCCATTTGCTTCAGTAGATTGTGGTGATTTTATCCAGGTCAGAAATCCACAAAGTGGCGACCAAAGCATTTCCACTGCCATATCAGCTGTTATGATCCCTGATCTTTTTGCTCTCTTGTTTTGACTTAGCAGATTTCTGTCTTTTCCGTGACATTTCAGGGCCCATTTCAGTCGATGCACAAAACGTGGAGCTCCCAGTGATTGATGCCTTTTTGTTATGAAATGTCATGGCTTCAGTGGGAGTTTTAGTTGAGTGCAGAGTGCAGGATGAGGCTGTTGAAAGCCAAACAGCATTCCCAGAAACTCTTACCCAACAACAGAGACTTTTGGAGGGAAGCCAAGCCCCGTGCGTGGATGGCAGCGCTGCCCCTTCATTCCTGTGGCACTGCCCTTCCCCTGTGCCATGGGATGGGTGATTCCCTGTAAACACAGGCTTGCAGAATCAGTGTGTAAAGGTTGGGAAAGATCTCAGAGATCACTGAGTCCAGCCATTAACCCAGCACCAGGTTCACCACCAAAACATGTCCCCAAGTGCCACATCCAGATGTTTTTTGCACAATTCCAGGGATGGTGGTTCCTCCACTGCCCGGGTCAACCTGTGCCTGACCATCCTCTCAGCGAAGAAATTTTCCTTAATTTCCCATCTAAACCTCCCCTGGCACATCTTGAGGCCTCCTCTTCTTGCCCTGTCACTCGTTACCCGGGAGAAGAGACCAAACCCAGGTATTAAGTCTTGGCTGATCTGGGGTTTAGTGCTGTTAACAGGTGCTCACTTCCCCTTTGAAATTTCTTTGGCAAGTGAAATAATGATGGAAGTGTCAAACTTTTCAAAGTAAAATTCAGATGCTGCACAGCAACAGTGGCTTTGATTTGAATCACAAAGATTCTCCAATGAAAACACAGCTTTGAAGTTTTAGGGAAATACTAAAATTTGCTCTCCTGTTTCTTCACCGGCGTGACTTTGTGTGTTGGTCCAGACTTAAAAGCTGCTATTGACACACACAAATCTCCTTTCAAGTGGCTGAGCATCACTGTGGCTGTGCTCTTGTGCAAAGCACATTGGAGTACAGCTTTTAAAAAATGACCACACATGAAAGACACTTTCCCCCCTTAAAACCCATTTTGAACAAAGTGGATGCTGTTCCATCTCATAAAGACAGATGATTGACATTATATAGTGCATGAAATTTTCCTTTTCAGAATCCTGACATTTTATAATAAAAGTTGAGATAATGCTGGGAGCTGGTAATTACACTGTATCCTCCCCCAGCAAAAAAGATCCATGGGGGGAAGAAATGAAACAATATGTCTTTACAAAGAATGCAATTAAGTAAAGCCAGATTAGAAGAACCACAGAGGGTAAGAGACATGCCTTATTATCTCCAATGTGTAAATTTAATTGTCTTTTTTCCTCATAATTCTTATTTCCCCAGCATTTTTTTTCCTCTCTCTCCATGGAGATCAACTTGCAACAGCTTCATTTTCCTATTGATCTATTTAATATTTTTCCATTGTGCATAATAAAACACTAAACAAAATTTGCTCTCAATGTGCAAGCAGCCTTTCTGTCTCGGCAAAGAGAGAGATAATATTGTTGCAAGAGTGTTCTCCCTGGGGTAGATGATGACATTAACATTTTTGTTAGGGAAGGAGTGGCTCAAAATTAAATCTTGAAATTACCAGTATTTATCAGAGCCACTCACAGAAGTGGAGGGGAAAGGTGAAATGGCTGAGTAAATATCATCATCTCTGCATCTCTAAAAGTGATGCTAAAAAGGCATTAAAATAAGGATGGAAAGACTCCCCTCAGGAATATTTATCAGAGGTGCTTCATCTTGGTGGCAAATCTAAGACAAGACATGCATGGCAATATCTGTTGATGTGAAGAGTTTTTTAATAACAGGTTTGGTTTTCTAAAAGTGATACTTTGTCCCCAGGACAAAGAGTATCTGTTTTTGTAAATGGAAGGATGTGTTGTAGATTAGTTCTGCACAATTGGACAAGGAAAGGAGTGGCACCATCTGCTAAATAAACCACTTTTAGGTTTGAATTCCGTGAATGCCTTTTCCTTGGTAAAAAGGAAATTGTACCCAAAGTGTTTCAGGAAAGGTGTATAAATGGAGTGTTGTGTAAGTGGGGATGTGCAAGGAATGAGGCTCTAATCAGTGGTGCTCACAGCATCTTTAGCCTGTGGGAAGGTTGGAAGGTTGGGCCCCACTTGCATTCCAAGACCTGCACGTGTGTTATTGTTTTTGGTATCATCAGAAACAGAGATCTGTATTTACAGTAGTCATGTTGAATAAAAGTGAGATTTAAATGGAGAGAGATCAGTGGGATGTAGTCATAGCTCTGACTGTGGTGTCTGGGGGCAGTTTGAGGTGCAGAGTGATCCCCTTTTCTCCTGCTGGGCACATATAATGGTCATGTTTGTGGACCCTGAGTAAGGAATAAATGTTACATTTGACTGCAGTATTTTTCATTGTACATGTTCATTATTCAAACTGCAGTGTTGGACTTGATCTTGCTTTGTCTCAGCTGTCCAGAGCACAGGCACCTGGGCAAAACTGGCCATCTGTGATTCCTCACCGAGCAGTGGGGAAGGAGGTACCTCTGGAGGGTGAGATTCTCTTCTTGCCTTCACTGTTGGTGTTCAAGGCGTGATGAATCACCCCTGGAGAAAAACACTGAGGGCAAACATGGACTGGAGAGGAACTGAGCCACTACTTTGCTCTCTGGGCCATGGTTTTTCCATGAGTGAAGATGGATGAGGACAGTCCTGCCTCGTGTGACGTAGCGCTCTTGCAAACACAGAACAGACCTTGACTGTATTTATAATTTGAAGAATATTGATGGATTGAAACTTGTTGCTGCTGAAAGAGGTGAAATATTTTGAATGAGCATGAGCAGGAAAGGGGAAGTTACTGACTGTGAGTTCATCCTTGACTGATATTTGGTATTATTGTCCCGAGAGCCCAAAGAGAGCCAGTGGTGAGAGGTGACGACTCTGCCAGTACTGCCCTTGTGCCCCAAAAATGCCTGATGTGAGAGGGGAGTCTTGCACCTGAGTTTCTTTCCACTGAGTAGATAACAACAGCACAAATAACATTTATGTAACCCACGAGGTGTGCACCAGGTGCATTTGCCCGTCCTTCAGTTTCTCCAGGAACTGGTTTGGTGCATTCACTTGTGCTGATGATGAGCACTGCACCCTGGGCTGGGTTAGCCACGAAGGGTGGCATTGAAAGGGTAGGACAAGACTTTATAAATGAGATTCCTTTAGGCAGCGTGTCATCAAATGACCTGATAAGCAGGGACTCATCTGGGTAATGATTAGGTTTTATGTACTATTACAAGGATTGATTTGCTAGAAAGACAATGAGCAAAAAGCCATAATCTACAGCAGATTTTATCTGGCTGAGCAAATTACCTGACAAGATGTGCAGGTCCAAACCAGACTTTTAATTTCTGAAAGGGCAGGATTTCGACTCCTTATCCAAAATACTTTGTGTTCTGTGCTATGAATCACTCTGCTTATTTTGAACATGTTATTTTTAGAGGCAAATAATATCAGTTTCCACGGAAATTTCTGCCTACCCTCAGTGGCAATGGTCTTATGGTGACTTCAGTGAATGTTTTTAGAATGTAATCTTCTACTTGTGAAAGCCAAAGGCAAAATTTTGACTGACAGTTATTCTTTATCATGTGGGCCTTAATTTTTCGTCCTTAGGAGATTTTCCGTTTAGGTAGGTAGTTAGTGTTGTCATAATGCAGATATTTTGGAGGTAGAAGTTTATTTGGGTGTAGATAAGCCGTAAATTCATCAGTGATTGGCTTTCACTTATTTCACTTTATAAGAGAGCAAACAGTAATTTCCCTGTTTCATTTTTTTGTTGTTGTTTCAGTCTGAAAAAAAGGGGATTGTTTCATTTAAGTTGTTTGACAAAGTTTTAACTTTTTTCTTTCACCTTTGCTCTTCATTATCAAAAAAAAATCCAAACAAACCCCCAAACCACCTAGTTTAAAGAAGAGCTGAGTGAGACTTAACAAATCTTTGCACTTGGAATTTATAAAGGTAGAAGGAAACACCCACTTATTTTGATGCCAACTACATTATAGCAACGTGTCATCTCTTCCAGATCCCACTCGGTTTCTTTAGTGGGCACAGTTGGTATGTTAGGAAGGCTGAGCTTTAGTCTTTGTGTCTTCAGGAATCCTGAATTAAAACCACCTTTGATCTATTTCCAAATTTCTTGTGAGAAAGCAGACTTATAGACTATAGTGAGTGTAATGGGAAGTTTATTTCCTCACTTCCTTTATGGGCTGATCTAATATAATGTGAATGAAGGAAATTCCATCAGCAAACGTTGGTTCCATGTTAAAATGACAATATATAAATGTTTACATACACTGTTCCATGATTCAGAAGTTTTGTACATCCAAGTGTCCTCATCCTTTGTGCGTGCTGCTTAATCATGCATAGAAATGTGAATCCCATACAAACAAATACATATATATATATATTCAACTGGTTGCTGCATGGCTGCACTCTGATCCAAAAACAAGGGGTATTTTATTGAGCCAGCTCTTAGAAGACCACAGTTTCTTTTTATATTACTGTGTTTTGGAAGTTATGGATACATGAGTTCTGCAGTTTGTAGATTTATGATTGGGCTTGGCAGAATTACACAAGGAATTATTTCTGCAGTGTGTATGTTGTGATGAATGGTATTTCTGCCAACTTCTGAGCAGTCTCTGTAAAACAAAAGCCAGATCTGTGTGTCTTTCAGTGTGTTCATGTAAATGGACATTTTAGAAATCAAATCTCACTACTGAATTATTCATACAGGACAGGGGACTTTTATTTCTGCTGACCTTTCCATCTTTTTCTCCCTCTTTCATTTCCCTGACTTTCTCCCTGATTTTGCCCAAATGCCATGACTCTTTGTAGGCAGGGGGATTGCCTTCCCACCTCCCACATCGTGTCCTTACCTCGGGGATTCGAGTTCATCACAACCATCTGAGCCGTGTGACACGTCGTGTCATGCTGAGCACCCACCCCTGGAGTCAGAGGGATTCCCCATCACACACATGGGGTTTTAAGCAGTTTTATAAGACTTTCTGAGTCGTGAGGCCATGGAACGTGCTGACATCCAGGAAGGCTCCCTGTCATGTGTGTGCTGTTTTTCCTCAGCTGTGATGTTGACTCCAATACTCCCAACAGGAAGGAAACGCTGAGAAATGACATGATGGTGCTACCTGGGCAATGGAGGAGGGGTAAAGGTTTAAACTTGGTGGCTGGGGCTGGAAACAAAGATAAGGCAAACTTTTAGGCTTGAAAATCAGTGTAGGTTTGAGTGTTTTTTTTTTTTTAAATTATTTTTTTATTCTAAGCCATCATTTGATCCAAATTTTTGTGGTAGTGAGGACCATTTCTGCTAAATTCAATAACGTTTGTTTCACATTATAAACCTCAATTCAATAAATGCAAATTGAAATCCTTGCTAATGGAGTTTTTCAAAGGCTCTAGAATAGGAGCTCAGAGCCTGAATTGCTCTCTCTGTTGGATTCAGTATTGACTTTGCCATCTCATTTGCTTCAGTTCAGCTCAAGTTCTGGAAAAGCTGCCTTGTGTTATGATAGTGTTCCTTTTCTTTTCTTTTTTTTTGCCTTTCCTTTCAAAAAGCTGAACCAAGCATGATTAATTTGAAAGCATGAGATCTGTTTCAACTTACCAGATGTGTTTGAAACCACTTGTAAAACAACTTCGAGGCTTTGAACATAAATGGCCATTGCAAAGATTCTTTGTATTTAAACTATAAACCTAGACAGATATTAATAATGAAAAAGGCCAATAAATGACCTTTTCTTCACTTTTATAAAGTAAATGCAGTATTGAATTTTTCATCTGTTGTTTTCTTTTGAAATGTGAGAGATCACTGGCATGAAAGCAGGTGAATTAGATTGTATTCTCTGCAGACACAACCTGGATGCTGTAGCAGTGTTTGGATACAAGAGAATTATTTTCCAATTTATTCTGTATATTCTCTTGATCTCCACGCAGCATTACTCCTCCACATTTTCATGAGCAATATTTGAGTGGGATCTAATTTTATTTGTTTTTTACAAATGTAATAACATTTCTTTGGTTGTTTTCTCTAAGCTTTCTGTGCTGTCTTGTTGGAACTCATAAGAAGTTCATTTTTCCAGTGGTCAGTGGGGCACCCTTCTGCACCTATCCTGATATAAATCAGGATTGACCCTAGAAGAGAAATAAGTTCATGGCTAGCAAAAAAAAATGCCTTCTATTCTAATTAGACCCCATAAACCTGTGCATTAAAAGTGGTTGCCAGGTTAAATGTCAGCACTGGGGAGGTGCAGGGTAGGACCCTGAGCAGGATGACAGGGAGGGAGGATTTGACTGGTTCAGATCACAGCATGGTTTGGGTGGGCAGCCCCTCTCCCAGGGCATCCCTGGGATGCCTGTCTCTCAAATCCTGGCTCCAAGGGTTCCTCAGGAGGTGAGGAGCTGCCATGCCCTTCTTCAAGGGTGTTGGAGGGGAACACCCCCACACTGAGTACCTGTGTGTGAATCCTGCTGCTTCCAGAGGGGGGAAAATCCTTCAGGAAAAGGGGCATGCACAGTCTGCCCGTGCCTTTTGAAGGCTTAAAGTCTTCTGAAGGACAAGGCAGTAGCCACGAGTACCTGTGGTGTGCTGAAAGGCTGTGCCAGGAGCTGCTGCTGCTTCCCCTGCCCCTCCTGCAAGGCAGCAGCACACACCCCTGGGAGTTTTATTTGTTGCACTCTTTGTTTATTTATGATTTGTTTTAAAGCTGCAGCTCCTGAGCCGCTGAAGCATCGCGGTCCATGTTTAACAACACGATTCAGTGCATCATAATAATTCTTTGCTGGCACAAGGAGGAAGAGAAACTCAGCGTGGTGAGCTGGGATTGGGCAGAGCTCTGTGTCGATAAAAGGGGAGCTGGTGGCACTGCAGAAGTGTGGGAGAGCATGAAGGGCAAAGTTATTGGTTCCTTTTAGGTTAAACTTGGTGTCATTAAGGTTTCTGGACTGGGGAAGTGGAACAAGGTAGAGAAATTTAACAGGAGAAACACAACAGAGCCTTCAGGTCTTAGGACTGTTTTAGCATCTTGTAGGACTTGCTGGGCTTTGCAGTGGGTGTGAGGGGTTCTGCAGTCGATGTATTCTGTAGTCAAAGGAAAAAGCCCTCTGGCAGTGGCTAAGGAAAACTTTATAAAGAATCTAAATAACAAAATGAGAAGTACTTATTGCAGTTGAATATGCATGTTCATGAATCCAAACCCAAATGAAGCCCATGAAGTTACTCTCTAGGGTTTTTGCTTTTTTCTTTTAGTTTTTGGTTTTTTTTCCCATACCTAACACTGTGCAGTAACTTTCTGAATTTTAATGGCTGGAGTCCAGTATCTCTGTTTACACCAGCTGATTAGATTCCCTGCTGTAAGCTCCACTGTCAGGGATAAGTCTGCAGAGACCAGTATTTGCAAATTTATCGCTTCTCTATTTATTTGTAGGTAAAATATTCTCCAGTGATTCATCTCATCACTTGAGAATCCTTTTCCAAATAAATTGCATTGCTTCCTAAAATTTAATTCCTATTTCATATTCCTATTGTTTGCTTGGTTCACATCCTTTGTCAAATGGTTTTCAGTAGGTTTCTTGCAGCCTTGAACCTCCAGGATCCCTGATATCACTCATGCATTTCCATCAGTGTCAGTGTGTTTGGCTTCTCTTGTGCCCTCTCTGTGGGTTGAAATCCAAGTATGGGATTCCATTTTCTACCATAAATATTACATTTGTTGGAAAATACTAACAGAAACCCAAAGCTTGGGCATTGCAAGTGGTTCTGATATATAAGCAGAATTGCTTTTTGTTTTAAAACCAACCTGCAGCAGAACTTGAATTTATTGCAAATCAGATGATTCAGTTCATTTACAACATCTGGAAGATGCTGGAGACAAGAGGTTTCCTTCAATAGGGTAACAGTTGTGGGGTTATTTATATTAGTGTTGGATTTTGACTGCCAGTCACACACCTTACAATCTAAGGAGCTTCAAAAGTAGATGAAACAAGGATTTCTTGCCTCAGAAAGTTAAAAGTTTTGTAGAAGACAGGGGAGTGCACAGATTATAATGCACAAGAGACTCCATGAAGCAACACTGGTCAGCATGACCTCTGCAGCTTCCCAACTGTGAAGTACTTTAATGAAAGCTTCATATGGACACAGATAAGTTTTACTTAGATAATGGCTTTATTTCCTTGCAACTTAAGACTCCATCTATGGAAAGGAGGTAGATAAAAAAAAAAAATCTTTGGGGAAATCAGGTTGAAATAAAAGCTTTTTTATCCCGGTTGTGTTTGACATTACGGTCAAGAGAGAAAGTGTTATCCATTGTGTTATGCTTTATCAGATATCCATGTTATGTGGTTAAAAATGTTACACACGGTTCTGAATATCAGCAAAGTATTTTTGACAGCCCAAAGGTGGGGGAGGCTCAGACCTGCAGTAGCCTCAGCTTGGAGACCCTCCGAGGGTTTGCTGCCCACCTGGGTGAGGTCCTGCTGCCCACCTGGGTGAGGTCCTGCTGCCTCTGCCACGAGAGACGAGTTGTCAGATCCCACACAACATTTCTGACACCTCGGTGAAAAACAAAGCCGTGTAGTCTCCGTTAGTTCTTACTGCTTTGCACTTTAAAGGAGACGTAAGCAAGTACATCCCGGTGATAAATGGCCTCGTCAATGGCCTGGGTTTCTGATGACTGAATTATTGGAGGGGAACAAAGTGGTGGGAGGGTTCCAGCAGACCTTGTCCGAAGGACTGCCCTTCGGTTTTCCTGTGGCACAGAGCAGTTTGGTGTGGGTGGGAACTGGAGAGCCTCTGGCTCGTAGGGGAAGACTCAGGAAACAATACACTCGATTTCTTCTTTTTTAGTAATTTTTTTTCTTTTTATTCCTGCACAGACCTTCTAATTAAAAATTATGGGTAGAAACGCTGCTGTTATTTCAGAGTATGGAAAATGATTTTTTTTTTTTTATAAAGCCAAGACCTCCTTTTAATTGGAGAGATTGTGTAATGATTTGTGGAAATCTTCAGGAATTCCTTGTGAATGTATTGCCCAGGTCTCATGGAAGGGTCAATGCAGAGAAAATACATTAAAGCTCCCTGTGTTTATTTGGCTTTCTGTGTTAGGATTAGTCCCATTAGCTCTGATGAGGTAAGTGGGGAAGCATATGGAGAATTGGTGTCTCAGCTGGAATCAAATGAGTTTATGACAGTTCATAGTCTCAGCAATGGGACTTGACTTTCAGTTTTACTGTGGCTTATTTATCCTGTCCCATCTGTAAAAAGAGGGAACCAAAGATAAAGAGGAAGCCTTTGACTGTGTGTGGTGCAGCTGCTGTGAGTTCTCAGTGCTCCCTGGTGCTGTCCCCTGGACGTGGGAACTTCTGAGGTGAATTACAAACTTTCTTGACTCTGACCAAAATAAAAAGCTAAAGGGACCTCAACTAAGCTCACAGCAGCCAATTCTGTCATTCTTTCCTCCGTTCACTTAGTGCTGCAAGATAAAAGTTTGCTCTTAACATCAGCATTAGCATACTCCTCTGTGCTTTCATCCCATACATAATCAATCTACTTAGCCACCAATAGCAGAAATGAAAAAGCAAAACCTTTAACTTAACCAAATGATAACACCACGCCAGCCCCAGCTGTAATCAGATCATTGCAGTGATTTGTGCAAATAATGATATTCTCCACCTTGCCCAGAGCAAACTCCCTTAACTTGGAATCATGTTCTACTACACCAGAAGTAATTGAATGTCCAAATGTTTTGTCAGCAGTAGCTGTGCAGCCATAAAGAGACCAATTGTAAAGCCCTGTGAATGCTCCCACTCCTGATGAATGCTTCCCCCAGCAAAATGAGCCCAATGCCAAGAACACAACACTAAATATACATCCCTCCTGGAAGAAAACTAAATCTACATCCCTCCTGGACGTGCTGTGGGCTCTCTCTCTGCAGCTGCTGCTTTACAGACAAAAGGAGACTTGGGGAAAGTTGTGCAGGATGTCAGTGCATGGAAGTGGCACTTCTGGGAGGGCAGAGCTGTCTGGAGACACCGGCCAACATTATGACACTTCCCTTCATTGAGAGCATCTGCTGTCGAGGTGGTACCCGACCTACACGTGTTGTTTGCTGGGGGATTTGGAGTTGCTCAGCAGATTCTTGGGATCTGAGCCAAGTTGTTCAAAGTTTAGCTCAAATAAGTTAAGAGTCCAAAGCTGAAATGTTGACATCAATTTCTCACGCAACACATTTTGGTGTCGTGCTCACTGAGGCATAGAATGGCACTGGGAGAAAAAGGGCTGTGCATCTTTTCATAGTTATTGCAGTTAAACTGAAGAGAGAGGGTCCAAAATATCCTTTTTTATTTTATTTTTGTTTTTACTATTGTTATTTCTAAGAAGAAAAGGCTTAAATGAACAAAATTGATAGTTGTTTGCAGCATTCCATGTTAGTATTATCATGCTGGTGCCTAAGAAAATGGTGATGTTATTTAGTCACAGCATTTTATCTTCAAGTATTCATGTTTTTTGATGAGATATCCCAACGGGGAACTAATGCTCTTATGAGGAAAAACTTAAAACCCTGAGAATAACTACAAACTGGAACCTCAGGGTACAGATGTGTTGTGAGAGTAGGAAATAGCTCCCAAATCTTTATTGTGAGGCAGCTGGAAGCATGTAACTGAACCTCCCAGTCTCAGCATCCAAACCAGGGTGGGTGCCCTGCCCAGCCCAAACGCTGGTTCTCTCTTCTCACTGGGGTACAAAATCTGTATTCTGAGGAGTTTTTGAGCCAAAGAAGTCCTTACCAATGAATATTGATTTGTAGCTCTTCTTTCTCAAGGAAAATACATTTCTGAAAAGCTAAAATACAAACATCAACGCTCCAGAATGTGTTGAGGATAAAAAGGTGCCGGGGTGTCAGTGGTTCCAGGTGCAGGAGCTCTTTGCAGTGTAACAAGTAGCTGTGAAAAGGGGGAACAGAAGGATGCTGATGGCACCCTGCTATTCATTCCTTTTGTGCAGCCCCCGAGACCAGACCGTCTGCAAGGAGGAAGGAACTGCAGGAAGGCCAAAGGACTGATCTGTTCTTGCCCTGCCATCTGTTGCTGTCTTTTTGCAGGGAAGCATTCCCAGTTCTTTTCCCATGGGAGAACTGGGCTGCCCCTGCCACGAGCAGGGTGATCCAAGTGTCTGGATGAGCCCCTCGGATGTTGCAGGGCAAGACCACCGTGCAAAGAAAGCAGGCAGGTCTCTCTCTTCTGGTGAGAGGATGCAAACCTCTCACAGGGTTTGCAATGGAGTGAGAATTTTAGGTAAGAACTAATGGATAGCTACAGCAACTGCTCATCCTTAAATTTGTAAGGTGCAATTGTATATTGTGGAAGGAGCCACGTAGCAGGTGGCATCTTACACAGAGGAAAATTTAACCTGGGTCTTACACGTTGCTGATAGTGTCATGTCTGCTGTGTTTCCAATTGCTCTCTGGCACAGGGGGTCCTCAAAGTCCCTGTAATGCTCCTATTTATTCTGGCACAGAAGTCCTTTGGTGTCGCTTATCTCCCTTGGACAAGTGTCATAACAACAAACAATCCTCTGTGGCACCAGCGTCTCTGTTCTGGGCTCGTTGCAGGTAGAGCTGCTAATTGCTGAGGAGTCCTTCAGGGCTGCTTTGATTTCAGCTATACTCACCCTGGCCCTTCTTAATTTTTCAAGGCAAACAAAGAACAAGAACTGATAATATTTTACATTTATTCTTTGCACTTGTTTGTCTAAATGACATTAGAGAAGTGCCTTATCTGGTATTGTTCTCCTCCTGGTAGAGCAGCTGCCGTGTGTACTTTTGGCAGGCAAGGCTGCTCCAGCTATCAGGAAAACTGCAGGTGCTATCAGAGAATGTTTTTCTACAAGTGATGACTGATATCCAGAGATTTAATGTGGAGATCCTTCCCCGTGCACCATACGGTCGTGGCTCTGATGAGGAGGAAACGCTGCCGGGGCCGGGAGGCTGAAGGGAGAAGGTCCTGTGGTGGTTGTGCAACCCCCTCCTTGTTTCAAGGAGTTCAGTGGGGCTGGAGAAGAGGGCACAGGTCTAATTATTAATATGTGATAGTAATGAAATGGTGAGTTAGATGTTCTCTCCAGTCTGCATCTTCCTACTCCATAGCAACAGTCCTTTCTGTAGGACCTGCTTTGTGTGCTCACATTGAAAAGGAACAGTATTTTCGTGGAAGAGTAAAACAAAAACCTATAGGACAGAGCAGCAACGTTGGCAAATAACATTGCTGAATGTATTCAGCTCCTGAATAAAGCCTCCCACGGCAGCAAAGGGATGGAAAACTGGGAGGGAGCTGTTTGGCTGGAGAGGCACCTGTGCTGTGCCTTTGTCCTCACAAAATGCTTTTAATCCAGCAGGAGCTTTGCCTGGGCAGGGATTTGCAGCATCCAGACATGAGGGGAGGCTGCAAAGGCTGCAGATGCCTCTTGCCCCAGCACCCAAAGGCACAGGGGACTGCTCCTGCATGTTTTAATTTAGTTTATTAATAATTGAATAAGCTGTTACGGTAGCCCCAGGACACTGGAGCATTTACATCTCACCATGGTGTGAAATGGCGAAGTTCCCCAGGCTGGGATGGAAATTGGTGGCATGGGGAGAGCACAGCTGTGTTTGGTAGAGGCTCTCCTGGTGGAGTCCAGCTGCATGTGTTTGCAAAATTGCCTTTCAGGCTTCTGAGGACATTCTGTGGCTGTAGGACAGCTCAGCATTTCCCACACAGGCCGTGCCAGGGTGGCTCTGCTGTGGGTCTGCTCGGGGCAGCGGGGAGGCAGCCTGGCCCCATTGCCTTCCCTGCCCCACATCCTCCTCCTGGCACCTGCCTGGTCCTGGTGCTCTTGGCAGAGATGATTTTCAGAGTGATTTCAGACAAGGTCAGGCTGGACAGGGCTTGGAACAACCTGCAAGGTGTACCTATCCATGGCGGGGGTGTAGCTGATGATCTTTAAGGTCCCTTCCAACCCAAATCATTCTAGGATTCCATGACAGCTTTGTATTGATCTGTGCCAAACAGGTATAGTGAGAATTATATAATGAGTGTGATGACAGCATCTCCATGGACAAGTAATTATCACCTCATCTGCCCAAAACTTCTTTATAACCCTTACACCCTGGGTTTTGCATGGATTTTGTAACCAGAGAAAGAATTATGCTCTACAAAGCAGATTCTGATGTACCTGAAGGGTTTGGCAGTTTGTGATTTCCTACAGCATTAAACCATAGAAACAAATTGGTGTTTAATGTAGATTTTAGTTTTATTAGCTTCCTTCCACACTTCAAGAAACAAATGTATTGACTAACATAAATCAGGCATTTGAGACTTGAATATATGCAGCCCTCACCGTTGAGGGGACATAAAAAAAGACATTTTCTTGCAAAATATAGCTAGTAGAAGATGGAGGGGGAAAATGTGATCTTCTCCAAGTCTGTGGGAAAGATTCACAGCATTAATGAGGCTGTTTCTCCTGAAGGCACTTGGGTCCTCTCTCCTTCTTCCCAATCTCCTCTGCAGCTTCTAAATATTGTGTGTGTTCTCCATCACAAAGTGTTTTCAGGGGTGGAGCTTTCTGTCCCGATGATAACACCATTAATCTTCTTGATTTTTTTTTTTGAGAAGTTGAGCAAAAAACCTTTGTGTAACAGCCCCAAACTGGTATCATTAATCAGTGATCATTTCTAGGTATTAATTAAAGCACTGGGCTTTTTGCCTAGAAAATACACTTCAGGGTAATTTTTTGTACACCAATGAAGTAAGTAGTTTCCATTAAAGGGCAATTAGCAGAGACACAAAAGCAGGGAAGTGCTCCATCTGATTCATCAACCCCATAAACAAGGTGCTGCCACCATTTCTTCAGCCTTAGATGAAAAAAAGGCTTATAAATGCCTCTATTATCAGGATCAGCTGGAATGGAAATCTGGAGATGCTTTTCCTGTTGAAGTTTAGATATTTTCTTGTTTTTACCAGTATTTCAGTTGCATGCAGTTAAAAAAAAAAAAAAAAAAAAAAAAAAAAAGCCCTTTGTTTAGTTTATTCAGAGTTTCTAAAAACATTTTAATGACGTGAATAGAGGGAGGATTTTAAGGAAATGCAGAGTTCGCAGTCAAAGAATCCCACTGAAGTCTCTTATGTGCTGTTAGAGAGGGACTGCTGTGCATTTTAATTGTGTTCACCAAACTAACAAACCTGGGTTTCTCTTAAAGGAAGTCGTGGCAGCACTTTTTGCCAGCCAAACCTCCACAGGCCATGAGAGATCCTTTGAATTCAATTCTTCTGGATTAGGAAGAGCTAAAACCCCCTAGTTCAGATGTTGTTTCAGAAAACCTTCCTTCTGTATAAAATACATGTTCCAGCTTAAAAAAAAATAAAAAAGTGCAGAAACTTGAGAGATGGAGAACACCAGGGGTGATTCTGTATTTATTCTACATCTGCTGTGAGGAGCATCGCTCCCATCCCGTTTCCCCGATGCTGAAGGTGCATCTTCACCCTCCATGGACCCCCAGGGCAGAGAGTGAGGCTGTGTCCTGAGCTCTGCACACCTCTGGGATGCACAAACATGTTATCCAGTCTTACCAGAGTCTCAGGCAGCTGTGGAGGTGTTGATTTGAGCCTAACATTTCTCTGCTTCTCGGGAACTTCCCCCTTGAGACTGATTCAATGTGCCATTAGCAGACATTGTGTTGCACTCACAGCAAAAAAGCTACACGGGAAGGGAGCGCAGTGCTGGTTGTTTTTTTGCCTTTGGGAACCTCTGTGCATAAGGTGCTTCATGAGAACATATGTTAAAAAAAAAAAAAGAAGGCAAATTAGCCTTGCTGAGAGGTGAGCAGTATCCTCAGCCTGGTTCTCAACTCGGATTTCCCCTCTAGGAACAGCAGAAGGGGGTGGGTCTGGAGCAGGGGATGGAACACAGACTTGTCTCAGCAGTGGGATTGATCTGGGAAGCTTTGGTGCACCAGCCCTCTGTGCACAGGAGCAGCCAAATTTCACAGGTGCCCTCGTTTTGATCTTTAATCTCCTGCATTTCTTCTCCACCATCAGCTGCTCTGCATGTGTTGGAAGTGCTTTCATCCAGACAGGGCCCAATTGGCCGGTGTTGAGGGCACAGCTCCCTGACATTCCTAATTAGCTCTACATTAGCATTGCTGTGATTTTGCACTCTGCTCCCTCCCTGTGGTTGCCTATTGATTTACTGGATTTTGTTCTAGCTCCCAATTCAGACCTTTGAAGGGATGAGCAGCCTGGCTGTCTAACAACACTGGGAATCACTCCTGAAACCCAAGCAGTGTTATATCAGCTGTGTCCAAGGGGTATTTTTTGGCTGTTCAGTTTTTGACCTAGTCCAGGAGAGACCAGGAATGCCCTCATGAAAATCTTTGGATAGTCCCCATGCTTTGACTTACACTGCACAGCTGTTTCTCAGTGCAAAAACTCTGTATTCCTTGGACAAAAGCCAGAACTTTAACTGTTAACAGGCATTTGGGCTGAGGAATCACACCAGAAACAGGCTCTGAGTGGATGCTGGGACAGGCTGTGCCATCAGCTGTGTCACTCAGAAGATCAAAAGTCCTGTTGTTCTGCACTGCTTGCCAAGGTGGATGCAGCCCCTGAGATTCTCCAAAGAGCCCTTTGGTGTGGGGGGACATGACAGAGTGTTCCTCAAAGCACTGCAAACAGGAGCCTAGGATGTAAGAATGAATTAGACATGGTTTAGTGGTCGTCTTGGCAGCACTGGGTGATGGTTGGACTCTATCTTGTCTAAGCCAAACAATTCTATGATTTACTGAATGTGAAAGAAGTGTTTGACCTCTGTGCCCAGTGTGTCAGATGATGTCTTCAGGTAAGACTCAAATCCTTAGTTTGGTGGCACCTCTATCACCATGCACGATGGCAACACCTCACAACAAGCCACGGGTTTGGCTCCAAGCCCTGTTGACAGAGCAGTGGCACAGTAACAACCCTTCCCACCTCTCTGCAGCTCCTTGGTGGCTGAAGCAGTAAGAAAGGTTCATGGTACATATCCTTCAGGGCTCGTTTTTCTCCCGGCAGGAAGATTTACTTCAAGCACAACGAACCTGGATATTTCCCGTTATGGGGAAATGAATGTTATGTTCAGTATGAATCATCTTGGCTCTTATCTGACAGATGCCAATCATTTATTTGTCCTCGTTGAAGATGAAGTAGGGAGGAAACTAATGCAGTGATTTGTCTCCTCTGAAAGAGGAAACATCTGCCTGGACCTTGTTTCCCTCAGCAGGACACGGGGGCTGCTGGTGGTGCTCATACAGATGAGGCTGGGGAGGTGTTTGGGTCCCTCCTTCCCAAACTCATGCGCATGTAGCAGCTCTCAGCTCCCATCCAGTTTGCTCAAATGATATGTTCAAATCTCAACACGAGACTGAGGGAAGGAAAGGCAGGCTGCAGGTGTGACAGAGCTGCTGTGACTCTGAAGGGCCTTTTTAGTTCTTGTAACCTCCTGACTTTTCCTGTAAATGACTCACTAAATTTAAAACAAGAAGATGCATTAGCATTTTAGAGGATTTTCTTTATGCATCACAGTTCCCCTCATTATATTTGCTCGTGGTAATTAAGGTTGTGATTATTCAGGCAGTCCCACTGCAGATTTCTTCTTTTGCAGAATAAAATGGATGGGAGGGCTTTCTTGTCTTCAGGACAAAAAAAAAAATTGGTTGCATACAGCATGTGATATTGATTCCATAATGCACAGGTTGCCTCGTAGTCATTTTTCCTCCCTCCTTGTCCCCAGTATGTGCTGCAAGGATCCAGTGTCTTTAAAATTGGCTGCCTGTCATATAAGAGTTATTAGAGGAAGGGGAAAAAAGTCATTTTCTGACAATAAGATGAAATCTTAATGGAGGAAAGAAAATAAAGTCATGGGGAACAATTTAGGACCTTTTTGAAAAACTACTGTTTGGAAATGCTTAAAAATGAGTAACAGTACAAATAAATATACAGGCTATTTCTCACAGAGAGTGAATTTGCTGACACTGTGCTTGGCAGGAGGGGAGGGGGATTGCACAGCCAAAAACCCACCTGAACCCGAGCATCTCCCAGTGAATCAAATCCTCCCCTACATTCCATTACGTTGGCATTTCTAGAACTGCCTTTCAGACCCCCAGTGAAGTTGGATTCAGCAGCGAGTCTCGGGGTGTTTCATGGGAGAAAACGAGTTTCGTGCCGGCACTCGGAGGTTTGACAAACATCACCTTCATTTATAAATGGTTCTCTGGGACAAAAATGATAGCCCCTGCTTGGCAAAGTGTCTTAGATTACCAGGATGTAGAGTGGTGAGCAGTGCAGAGCGCAGCGTTTTCAGCGCGATCGTCCCACAGATAAAGCTGCAGCAGACAATGCATCACCCGCCGGCTGCGGCGCCTCCCCGAAGAGCCAGGGATTTGCTCTCTAATCTCTTCCTGCAGGACTATTTGCTAGATGCTTTTTCTTTCACCAAATAGATTAATAAGTCCACGGCAGAGCTGCCTTTTGTGCACCTGTCCTGTATTCAAAATACATTAGCTGAGACGGGTGAGGAAATTGAAGTTAAAGCATCCCTGTGCGACCATTAAGATTACTGCTACATTTGGGGAGTTTTTAAAACCTGCCTCTTGGAGGTTTTTGTTGTTTTGTTGGGGTTTTTTTGTTAAACTAAGGTTTTGCTATCTGTCTCAGGGCTTTGGAAAGATGTAGATGGCTTGCTGCTGGGATGTGAAGGCTGTGGGTGCTTTTTAGGCTGACACAAATACTGCCCCCGTGTTATGATCCTTGTAGAAAGCAGGTACAACAGAGACAGGCAGGGAGGGGAGCTCAGCATGACAGGGAAGGCAGCCAAGATGCAAAGGGATGGGAAGCAGTGGAAGGGAGATATCTGCCTGAGTGGACTGTGGAAACCATGCTGAGAGATCAAAGAGAGCCTGGACCAGGCACGAGAAAGTAAAGTTATGCTGCAGAACAAACGTGCAACAACAAAAGATTGACAACGAGGAATTGCTTAGAAACACAGAGAAAATGAGCCAGCCAAGAGCACAGAGCCCTGATTCAGTGAAAGGCTGTGGAGGGGCTGCTTTTTGCATGAATGAGAGAGGAAGTTGTGGTGTGAAACAGGTCCCAGTTAGATGGAGCAGATGCATGAAGTTATTGCTGGTGGTTTGGTCTGTAGAGCTGGCACGTATTCCTTTCCCTGCAAGATGCATCTTTGCCAACTGAAGGGTGATCTGCTTCTCTGTGGCAGTGTACTGTGTGCTTTGGGGGGTGAAAGAAGGAACTGACTTTACAAGGGTCATGTAAATACAGAGCCCAGGGGAAATTCAGGCATCCATCTGTTCAGCTCCATGCGTTGCAATGTGCCCCTGAAACCAGTGAGAGTCCAAACACATTCCTCATGTGTGTTTGCAAGTCCTTAGGTTGGATGTGGGATGCATACTTGCTAAGTTGATTGAGGTATAACTGCTATTGAAATTTGGAATGGAAACTACTTCCTTACCTCTTCCCACTAACTCTTTAAAAAATCCACAATCCAGCCTCCTGATGTTTGTGTGTGAGTGTGGAAGTGAATACCACCAGACAGTGTATTCCAGTTTACACATAATTAGAGGACTTTTCATTGAGCAAGTTATCTTCCATCAGTGGTTTGGAGTTGTGTTTGCATCTTCTTTTGTTAGAAAGGTTGAGTCTCTTGCTTGCTTGGCACTACCCAACCTGTCCTGTCTATAGGCAGCTTCTTATCTGTCTTCCAAAGGTGCCTGAAGCTTTAAGAAATGGAAAATGAAGGGAACCTGAGGTTCTTAGAAGAACTAAATGTGGTGTTACCCACACCATGTTACTGCTCACTGTTACTGCCCAAGAACCAGAGGAAACTGGAGAATGATATGTAAGCAGTTAATTTAAAAAATAATTAAAAAGCAAAAGTGCTGAGGGAGAAAAAGTGAGATTAACTTCTAAAGAAGGAGGAGGGGAGCTGCATACTCATTCTCTAAATGTAGCTCCCTCTTTTTGCTCTTGATTTCAGTGAATTTTTTTCCTAGGGATTGTCTTTGGGCTAAAAAGAGACTTTGCTTCTCTATTACTTCTCTCCACATGTTCTAAAAGATCTTTATAATTTTCTGGAGCATACAATATCAAAAGTGTTTATTAATAGAAATGTTATTTGGGAGCATCCAGCAAGTACAGGCCTTCTTTTAAACCACCTTTTAAAATGCTGTGTTTAACATTACTGGTAATAAAATTCTAAATGGACTGAACCACTTCAAAGCTTGTAGCACATCCCACTGGATCACCTGCAGTTTTGCTCATAGATGTTTCTAAATCCAGTGCTTTTGGTTCTTTGGTGATTAGCTCCAGTAATATCAAACTTCTGCAGAAAATCTCTGAAGGGCTTGGCTTCTGTGCAGGTCTCCAGTGCATCAGCTTTTCATGTGTCAGCGTTTAAATGGCTCAAAATTCTTGATGGTTCTCAAAGGCAGGAGTGACCTGCTTTGCTTCACTGCAAAGCTCATTATTGCTGTAGCTCTGTCAGTTCTGCCAGAAATATTTACCAACCAAATCACTTCTGCTTTGGCTACTATCGGTCAGTAGATGATGGAAGAGAGATCATTACATCTATTTATGAGAATCTGAACAGCAGGGCAATTAAGATTTCTTGGATTTTCACTGGTGCTTTCTGCAGTTTTACAATATCCTCTGGCTCTTCATTTTTAACACACAGGAGAGGTCAAGGTTTAGGAGAAAGATCAGATCAACCTATATGGGACTTTCTGGTACGTTTTGTTTTCTATTTTGCTGCATCATATTTGTGTTATCACACCCCTCCCCGGGTGTTGTCCTGTCCCAAGGAAAATGCCATCTAAATAGCCAAAAAGGGCAGGGAATGAAAGGCTGGCAGGTGACTGTCCCCATCTCAGGGCTGGGGGAGCTGAGGCACAACGAGAAGGATGTGCTAAGCCTTGTAGTGGGCCTGAGTGGGTTTCTCAGCTAATGCTGTACAGAGATAAGCCCTGATTTAGGGCCCCCCATGAGCTCCATGTCCACACCTGGGTGAATAAATCCACATCTCTGCAGCAGCGTGAAGCTTTCCCAGCTGTGGTGTCCCTTCTGAGCCTTCTAGATGGTGATCTGCTAAAGCTTGTGCAAGGCACAGTGGCCCAGCCAGCCTGTGGTTTTGGTGCTGGGGGGTGTCCCAGCTGTGCTTCTTGTCCCATGGAGGGTGTCCTGCCTCTGTGAGGTGGTGGAGTCTTCTTGTCTCCTGTGTGTACAGGAGATGCTCAGTTGTGGGGAAGCACTGCAGCTTCTTCTGGCCCACTGAAAACTGAGACCAACTCCCTGCTGGTGTAAATCCAGCTGGGGCTTTGGAAGTTGCAAAGGGGAATGGATTTACACCAGCTAAGAAACTGGCTCCTTAACCAGGACCAGTGGGACCTGGGAGCTTAGGTAAGGGAAGAGCAAATAATTTTGTTGCTGAACTTCATCCTTTGCTGGTGACTCAAACACCCTCATTGTGTCTGATGTTCACTGAATGAACATTTGGTCATGAGGGTTCTGCATGCTCACTGTGGGCTGGACTTACACTGCTCTGTCTCCACTGATGTCAGCTGTCTCCAGAACAGCCCCAAACCACCTTTTTCCAGGTGTTCCAGCCTTCCAAGCTGCCATCCAGGCTGTGGGATCAGCCACCCAAATTGCGTGCTATTTTTGCCTGCTTTGTAATCGGATTACTGTAATATTAACAAATAAAAGCAGGAGCTGAACAACAATGAAGCTTTAATATGAAACGAGCAGAGAGGGAAGAGAACATCAGCAGGCAAGAGATTTAAAAACATAAAAATGCTAAACTGATTTGTTTCTTCCCTCCAGCTGGAGCATTGTGTAAACTCACATTCACCGATCACAAGTCCCATGGTACAGCTTCCACGTGAACAAGGGAGGAAAGCTGGAACTCGTGAACCAGGGAAAGCCAGACTTGATAGGCTGCAATTTCAAACTTCATGTGCAGAGAGGGAAGCTTTTCCATTTTATTTTATTTTCCCTTAATGTGTGGATATTTTTGTATGCACACGTGCTCGATTTATGCAGAAGAGAATTTCTTTGATAAGTTTCCCTTAGTGCTTTAAATTGAAAAGAGTAGGTTTAGATTAGATATTAGGAAGAAATTCTTGACTACAAGGGTGGGCAGGCCCTGGCACAGGTTGTCCAAAGAATCTGTGGCTGTCCCATCCCTAGAAGTGTCTAAGGCCAGGACAGGGCTTGGAGCAACCTGGACTGGTGGAAGGTGTCCCTGCCCAGGGAAGGAGGTGGCACTGGATGATCTTAAAGGTCCCTTCCAGCCCACATAATTCTGTGGTTCTCTGCTGAATGTATGGACATTCTTGCATGCCCATATGCTTGATTTATACAGAAGGTCCCCCCTTTTATGAGTCTCACTCCATTAACCTGCCCCGTGCTGGCCCTGCTGTGGGAGCTGCCACCTCTGTGGGGACCCAGAGTTTGAATGGAAAGACTTGACACCCCTTGAATTTCCACCTGGACAGTTGCTCATCCTCACCTGAATGTCCTTGAAAGTGGATAAAAAAGCACCCTCAAAAGTGAATTTTATAGAAACAAGCAGATTATGAGATGGGATTTAACATTTGGCAGCAGTTATTGGCTGCTCATTGTGTGATCAATCTGAGTTGACCAACGGGCTCACCCAAGGGGAGTTCCTTTGTTCCCAGCATTGTACAGACAGCAAAATGATCACCCTTGGCCCCAAAAGCTTGCAATCTGGTGTGAGTGGACCTAAAACATTTTACTTAAGTATGGATGATACTTTATTGCTCATAAATTGACAATCTTGGAGCAAAGCTGCTGAGATGGTGGGTTTTTTTGTGGGATTTTTATTGCCTCCCAAGGAATATGCTCTTTCCACCATGGGAATGAATGATGGTGCTGGCAAATTGCTCCCATTTTTTATGGGTAAGCAGACAGTTTCCTATTCAGAGATTCCTGCATTAACCTTCAGGTTATTTACAGTCCTTAAAACAATAAGCATATCCTGAAAAAGAGGAGAACTGCCCAGGCTAAGCCCTGATCTGTGCACATGTGCAGGTTTAGGAGCCTGTGTGGTTCCTGCTGGAGTGAACACAGAACATCTGAAATGCAGGATGTTTGCCTGGCTCAGGCCATGGAAACATTCAGAGGGAAGGGGGAGTAGCAGAGCTCTGCTCTCCCATGGCATCAGAAAGCATCCCTTGGATGTGGGGGCACTGACAGAGCAGGATGAGGTGTGATAGAATTCTCTACAAACTCCCTGACCTGCTGCACCCTATGAAAGTGTTTTCTTTTCTTGCCTCGCACGCTCTAAACCCATAAACACGTTCCTGCAGAAGCTCCAAGTTTTACCCACTTCCCACTTTCTGAATTCTCTGCTCTTTCAAAGGTCGGGGTGAAACCATCACCTCCCTGGTTGGTGGCACCTTAGAACCTCCGTGGCAGAGACAGCACTGGAGGGAGAACTGGGATCTGTGCTGCCAGGAGGGCAGGGAGGGTGGTTTGTAGGATCCCTTTTGCATGGGATTTTATTATGCTGTGAGTCTGCAGAGAACAGGGAACGGTGTTCAGTGAGGTGGGAACAAGTAATGTGAGGAGGACTCAAGGCACGAAGTACAGAAGAGACCTTGCTGTCGGCTCTGAGCAAGGTTTGGGAGACACCAGTAGTGAATTTATCATCTGGGTTCCCTCCTGTTGGCATGAATGAAGTTCCTCCTCATTTTCCTTAGGAAGAATGGCTCTCGTGCACTGTCGGGTGTCGGTTGTGTTAAATCAACAATATAACATGACTTCTGCTGTCATCTCCCACAGAACATTTTTATGCAGTGGATTTGTGTTTTGGGGGAGTTTGGTTGTGTTTGGTTGTTTACATAATCCTTTCACATCACTTGATTTAAAGCTCCTTTCACCTTCCTGCTGAACAAAACTTCACCTGAACCGGAGAGGGTTGAAAACCAAAGAGAACTGATGGATTATCAGAGAGATGCAACAAGAGGATATGGCAGGAGAAAAGCTGAACCATCCAAGGCAGATCACTGTGGCTGCAGGAATTGATATTTCTGTTAACTTAACGAGCCTTTCATGTTACAGATGATTTTTCCCCAGTCGTTTGCATTAGTTCTTGCAGTCTCTCTGGTCTGGGCTGGTTTGGTTCCCGTCAAGCAGAGCCTCTTTTCCAGAAGCAGAAGAAGGTAACAGACCACTTAGAGTGGGTCTCGTATCATCATCTCTTAAATAAGATAATTTAACAGAATATTGATCCCACATCGTTAACTTCTTGTGGCCTATTGAATAGGAAGCACTGGAAAGCTGTAATTTAGTTGGAGAATTCTCCAACCAGACTGTGAGTTCTTTGCTCTTCCTGCTGACAAAAGGAGCTCGATAGAAATATTTCCAACCTGGAGTTTGTAGACTGGTGGCTGAAATGTCATCAGTCCTGGGTTTATTTTAGATTTCTAGATGATTAAACATGAAATTTCCAATTATTTTCAACTGTACTGCAGCAGTTGCAGTTTCCTTCCTTATTATTGAGTTCTTCTGGTATTTAAATTTGAGGCTGTTTCAAATCTTGTCCTCTAGAAGAATCCTTCCTGTAGTGTTGTGAGTGCTGAGCTACTGTTTATACACTGAAACCACTGCATAGTTAATTTACTTAAAATGAAATTGTAAAGAGTTGTTTTATTAGTCTTGCTTTTTAATGTAATGATATTTTATAGAAGAAGAGAATCTGTTGCAGATTTGTGGAATGTGGCTGCATTTTATCTTCCAGGATTTGATTTAATTTTGATTTAAAACATTAAAACATTTTCCCAATTCCCTCTCTCTTCACCCACAGAAATCTGATTTCTGTTTCAGTCAAGGACAATTTCAATAGGTAGAAATACCAGAAAATTGAGGATTATTTTCATTATTAGTATGTAAAAAGAATTTATTCCTGCTTTTCTTTTTAATACATAAAATAACTTGATTTCTTGAAGCTATTACCATTTGTCCAGAGAAATCCTGTCTTGTCTTTTCTCTCCCTAGAGGACAGATGTTATAGTGTTGTGATCACAAATGGATCTTAGTCTTACACAGATGGGAGAGAAAAACCTAATTCATGCTTTTCTACGTGGCTGATTTGGATAAATAAGAATTTGTTCTCTCTGATGACTAAAATCCCTTGTAAAAAGATCTCTAGAATTCAAAAAAGGCCTCCAGGAAAAGTAGCAGAGATAGAATTTGAGAGTGGTAAGGCTGCTCTAAGATTAAAACTATCAAATTATAAATATGTTCTTTAATGATATTCTAATACATTACAGAGGACCAAAGAAGTAAACTTCTTTTTTTTGTTGTTGTTGTTTCATAGTGACATTTTATTTCTAATCTTACCTGGCACATCTAAATGGGATTTCGTCAGCTGTGAAGACAAGTTGTTTAGTTATGGAAAAATTAAATAGAGGAATCTGCTGAGAAATGGAACTGTGGACGGAGTGAATAATTTTTGAGGTGGCCCGACTCTATCATGGTGACTCTTCAACCTTTTTACTTGCCGAAGTTTCTTCGGGGGAATTGCTCCTAATTTTGAGAACCTGACGATGCTCTGAAAGTTCAGAGGGCTGTGTGAGAACCCAACACAACGGTGTGTTGTGGTTGTGAGGAAATTAGGATTATCACAGAGGACATGCTGGGCAGTGGCACCTTCACTGAAGGGAAGGATGTGACATCTGAGGCAGCAAACCCTCTGCAGGTCTTTGGGACCTCTTGGCCTTCAGCAGTGAAACCCAGTGATGTCAACAGGAGGTAAAGGTCCCACACGGAGCAGGGATGATGCTGAGGAGGTGTCTGGACCCTGGGGACAGTGACATGGCATTTGCAGTGTTGGGAAATGTTGGAGGAAGTGTATAATGTGCATTAATGGCATTTCACTTTTCTCTTAAAATAATGTCTTAGGAGAAAAGCAAGGTTGCTGTCTTGCTGGTTCCCACGGTGTCATGCAGCATTAAAGAGAGTTGGCTGTTCCACCAGAGGCACTGACAGGGGCTTCCTCCATCCACCAGCACCAACCAAGGCATATCAGGAGACATAAAAATAAGATATATGAATATAATTAGCATGTTGTTATTTTGACTTGATATAGCAACAAGTACAAAACTCCAGACTTTACTGTTCCCCAGTAAGTCAGGTGCTGTAGCTGAAGCATCTTGGTTGGTCACATCAGCTCTAATTCCTGGGCAGACAAAAGCAAGAGTTTAGCCATGGCTCCCACAAGTTATTTTGTAGTGAAAACCGAGTTTTTGCATAAATCTGGAAGTCAATGGTTACCTCTGTAATTGTTGCTTTGGCCGACCTGTTAATTCTGTACCCACAGGAAAAAAACCCTTCTCATCTTTCATTTGCTCCATGATCCCACTCTCAGGCAGTTTCTCACGACAGACTAGATTGTCCCTGGAGTGAGCCTGTGGATCCAGCTGTGTTACCAAAATGAATGAATGGAGCCCAAGCAGTCTAATCTCTCTGATAACTTCCCTGTATCAGGGGCAGGAGAAGCTGTGGAGATATCGATCCTGCAGAACGGGGCATTATTAACTCGCCGGGATGGGTTTTGTGCCTGACAAGGGAGCTGGAATAAGCCAGTGCTTATCAGAGATCAGCAGGATGAAGGAAAGACACATCAGGCCCAACAGCCATGCCCCAGCCAGGAAATGGGATTTCTTGCCCTTGTCCCACCAGGTCCATTATGGGAATGTGTCACCGATCATCACTGTGAGCTCTGTGTCTCCAGCACAGGTAGTTACTTTCTATTCTGGAATAGCTCGTACAGTGATAGATGTAGATGGATAGGATGTTATTATTTACAGCTGCTTTACCTTGGTGACTGCTCCTGTGCTTCTGCAAGATCTCTTTTCCCAGCTGATGTGGCCTGATCTAATTCCTGCCTCAGTCCTTGCTTTATCTCCTCCCAATTTTTTCTGAGAGCACGAAAGAGTTACCCCTCGGATCCGAGGACGGATTGCTGCCCATTTCATGTTTCCTCAGGGAGTTCTGTACCTTTGCTCACTGCAGAATGAGGACAGAAAACACAACAGAAACCCATTTGGAACAGCCTGAGAAAAACTGTCCCCGTGCCCCCTGTAAAGATGGTTCAGATGTTTCACTCCGGGGAGGATTGCAGACAACAACAATCGTGAGCAGGTGAGCTGTGCCTGCAGCGCCATGTGCTCCCCGTGCAGGCAGCAGTCAATGCTGACCTTCCTCCTCTGCAAAGATAAAGAGCTCAGCTATACCCACGCAGGGGGAGGAATGATGTGCTCATAACCATGGCCCTGTAATGGGGAGCACACAGTTCACACTGAACCCTCTCCCTGCCAGGGAGCTCTTGGGTTCACAGGCCACCCTCTTACAGCTGTGAACTACAGAAAGGGGCTGTCAGACTTTGGGGGAACTGGTAATAAAAAGGAAATAAGCCCAAGGTGGCAGCTTTTCATCCATTTATCCAGCTTGGGTAATCCAATAACTGAAGATGAGATCTACAGCTGGCAGGAGGAGCCCTGTTGTCTTTGGAGAGCATTTGAGCTCACTGTGGAGCTACCAAGGAAGTCTAACCTGAGCTAGTGACTGTAGATCAGGAGCTCAGTTCTGTTGCTGGTTGCTGTCATGTAGCCTCATCTTAAAAAAATTATGTTTCCTTTGGGCTTAATTAAGGAGGTGTTTTTGGGAGGAAATTTCACCAAATGCCTGTCAGGATGTTCCACAAGGAGCTGAGCTGAACAAGTTCCTGGGGGAACAAATATGGACCACGATGCCGAGCCTTTCTGTTGGGAGTTGAAGGAGATGATTAATTTAATGGTGTCAACGTGTGCTGCTCATCAATAGCAAAGGTCTTGTAAAATGAATGCTGGTGGTTGGGATATTAGAGAAAATGAAGCTTTGCTGAGAGCTTGCTAAATTTACAAAGATTTAGAATTTGTTTTCCCCACCACCACTGATGTTCCATCCCCTGGTTATAAATATGCAGGTAATAACAATTTTCTGCATCTGAGGATGGAATAATTAGTTGCCTGAAGGCATCTTTCAGGACTAGGAATAATAGGACTTGGTTCCCAGGCCAGAATAGCCAACTGCCAGCAGGGAAGGGGTTTCTTTCTGCAAATCAGGGCTGTTTTCTGCAGGCCTGCTGTGTTTGCAGAGGGAATGATATCCTGGTGCTTCCCAGAGCCACTCATGCCCTGCACACCCTTGTCTGACCTGTGTCCTGTGCCAAGGGTCTCCCAAACCCTTGTGAGTTCCTCCTAGAGCTGAGAATTCCCCCCCAGTGTATGTGTTTAGCAGTAAGGTTACACATCTAATATTAATCCTATTTTGATATATTAATATACTGAGGAAGATCATGTTTCCAGCTTGCTGAAAAACACCGAGTAGATTCTAGGCAAGGAGCAAGTGTGGGTGTACCACAACTCTGACATTTTCCCTGGTCCTTGGCATTTTGTCCATTCCTATATATCATCACCATGACTACAGTGGGAATGTCTAAGACAACTCCAGTAGAAATCTGACAGCACCTCCTTAGAAGTACTTAAAATCATGTAATTAAGTAAGAAAATGCTGCTGATTGAGGAGGTTAGAGCTGCCTCGCAGAAGATTACAGCACATTTCATGATTAACAATCAACATTCTTTTCCAAACCTCTGCCTAATTGGCAGACTAAGGTTTCAGCTGAGACTCTGCTCTTAATGCTGCAAAGAGGATGGAGAAGGGCAATTTCCCCCCATTTTCATGGCTTTCCTGGTGTTTACTCCACTGTCAGTCTTCCTTCTAATTTTGCTCTCCGGGTTAACTGACTTAACAGAAGCCCCGAGAAGGCAAAAAAGGTCAATGCTGCTGATCACAGCCCTGCAATTCACTTCAGTCCCTCGGCACTTTATAATTAGGATGGAGGAATGGTGTAAAAACAAGTCATTTTAGGCACAAAAACTCTGCACCCGTCAGGTGCTGTGCCAAAATGAATCTTTTCTCTTTGCACCTCTAAAATAATAGGTTGGTTTCAGAGATAAACTTGTGTTTACTTCGTGGCAAACACAGTCCTGTGAAACTCTGTAGTTAAACTGTTTGGGAGGAGGAAAACTAATTCATAAATGGCATAGAGGGGCATTATTTAGAGATCGAAATACAGTATGTTGTTATGGTATATAAGACCATAGAATGGTTAGGGTTGGAAGGGACCTTAAAGATCAGAACAGAGCAAAGATATGAAGGTGATAACATGGAAAACAATAGTTTCTGTGTTAAATTGCCCAGGGAATTTGCTTTTGAAATCTGGCTTTGAGGCAGCTCTCAGTGAGGTGATGGTAAAGCAACTCCATTTCTCTTCCCCCTCTGTACCTGCACAGACATTCACAGATGGGATCAATAGGGAAATCTGCAGTTTGTAGACAAAGTGAGGCTTTTTTAGGGGGATGTCTAGTGTGACACTGTGGCAGGGGTGGGAAAGGTCCTTAACCACGACACACTCCTCTGGCAGATACTTTTATCTTCCTTCTGTCAGTTTTTCATATATTATTGTTCATGGTGCTCTGGCCATGCTCCTTCAGCTTTGTTGTCTTTTTTAGTTAAAAATAATAAAAAAATATATTTCATATATATATATATATGAAAAAATATGTGAATTGCCTATCTATTTTCTTGGCAGCCTTCAAAAAAACTTTATTACTTCGTGACTCATAGTGCCTTCCACGTTCACAAGAGTCCATATGAACCTCCACATTTTACTGGGGGTTGTTTGGCTTTTCCTCCATCACGTGGTCGTGGCCATGTGGTGAGTTCCAGCAAGAGAAAATATTCCTGTTGTTCAATATTCCTTTCTGTACACCCCCACTAAAAATTTTTCTTTTTTNTTTTTTTTTGTTTGGGTTTTTGTTTGTTTGTTTTTTGGGTTTTTTTGTTTTGTTTTTGGGTTTGGTTTTTTTTTGGTTTTTTTGGTTTTTTTTTGTGTGTGTGTGGTTTTTTTTTTTGGGTTTGGTTTGGTTTTGTTGGGGTTTTTTTGTTTGTTTGTTTTTGTTTTCTTTTGGGAGGGGCTAGCCATGGGATGTAGAAGTGTGTTTAAGGCTGGAGGGAAACTGGAAGTGCTACATAGAAGGTTTCAAATGAAAGAGCTTCTCACTTTCTGAAGCAGTAGTTCAGAAATGAACACCAACCACAAACAGGGGCAGAATCCTGGGAAAAAGGAGAGTCAATGTGTAGTCATGGAATTTTGGGACTTCTTGTCCCCAGACCTTCTGAGGGAATAGGTTTTTTATGTTTTAATGTTTGTAGTGACTGCTGATTTCAGTTGCTCCCCCTTTGGGCTCTGCCATGCAGAGTTTTTGCAGTATTTTAAGGATTTTTTTGCTTTCATGTGGCAGTTAATAATTGTGAATGATCATGGAGAAAACCAGTGAGTTTTCTCCCCACAGTACAGCACAGATTTGCATTTCCAAGTCCTTTAGAAATGGATAATGCACCGTGTTTGCATCTTTATTCTCCTATTACAAAATTCAGCATGCTTTGTGGAGAGAATTAAAATTTAAAAACACATTCCTGATCCTGGAGGCCTGGTTTGAGTCTAAATACTGTTGAAAAAGTCCTGTGCCTATGTCTGGGTGTCCCAGTTGTGGAAAAGATGATGACGAATCTGACTCTCTCTTTAGAACTCTTGGGGAATTGCTGGCATAGATATCATTATTAGCATATGTTAAACCAGAGCAAAAGAATACTCTTTACATAAGCAGCTACTGCTGGAGTGATCAAATATCTCCATTGCTGCAGGTCAGAGTGTGCAAATTTATATGAATATTCAAGTATTAAATCACTCCCAGTGAATGGCAAAGGGTTTACAGAAAACAGGGGCTCTGTGGTGTTTCTCTCCACCAGCCTGGCTAAATGACAAAATGATTTGCAGTCCGAAGGAATTATTGACTCCAAAGATAAGAACATGAAGTAGGCATTTAAAATTCAAGTCTGTAATTAATTTACCTCAAAATGATGTTCTAGGATTTATATTACTGTGGGTTGTGGGAGATGAAAAGCTGGAATTTTACAAGTGAGCAGGCATCGTGCAGGTACACAGTTAATCTGAAGAGGAAAACACTTCAGTGTTTGGAATTCATGATGCTTGTAATAAAATAAGGGAAAAGAAGCTGCAAAACAGGGTATGTGATAGACATTATCTGACTGTGTGTGTTGAGAGGGTGAGAGGAACCGTCATTTATTGTCAAGTTAAAGCAACAAAATGAGAATTGTGCACAAAGTTCCTTATTGTGAACAAGCCCATGAGTTTGAGATAAAAACAGGTAGGGATGTGGATGTAAGTCCAAATTATGTAAGTTCTTTTAATGCAAGGATTTTAGTCCTTTCTGAGGCAGAAAAACTCGGTGCTTGTATCAAGATTTGATATTGAGTTGATGCTGTTTAGGTTATTCTCTACGACCACACACATGATTCAGTCTTCAACTCCAGCACGTTCATCCCTTTCCAGCCAGTATATTGAATTTATTTGCACCAGTCAATACTCCTCCTTTATCTTCCTCATTCCAGGAGCCAAATGTCAGGGAACCTGAACATGCCTCACTTATCCTACAAGAGAGAACTGAACCCTCGTGCCTCTGCTGCTTCCACCTCTGCAGGAGGAGGGAGGGCAGCAGATCAGAGCTGTGCTGAATACAGAGGAGAAGGAAAGGAGGTGGTGGGAATGTCAGGGTTGAGGAGTTCCCTCTGCTTGGCAATCCAGCTGGGATGCACTTTCCTGAGCAGCACAGCCACGGCCTTGGGTTAATGATGCTGGTGAAGGTGAGAGGCTCCAGGAACACCTGAGCTGCTCAGGTGGGCTTGGCCTGGCCCCTTGAGGTGAACGATGGTGCAGTCAGAGCTCTCAGCAGGGTGTGCTGCAGCCTGTCCAGGCACAGCCTGGGATTTCACCACGACATTTCCAGCAGGGTTTCTTCCAAAGTGGTTTGTGTAGGAGGGTGAAGGTTGTGTTGAAATGGCTGCAGTTGGTTTTAGAAAGCAAAGCAAGTTTAGGTTCCTGCCAGGAGATAAGCGGAAGGTGTGGAAATGGTTTAGTAGTGCCCAGTGGTTTTGCGTGTTGGTTACACCCAAGGCCAGGTTGGATGGGCAACCCCTGCCCATGGCACAAGGTTAGAACTAGGTTTAAGGTCCCTTCTAAGCCAAGCCATTCTGTGATTCCGTGAAAGAATGCTTTGCTTGCTCAAGACACTAATGCAAGTCAGGTCAGAAAAAACAGTCGTAGCAACACGTTGTGTTCTCGTTCATTACATGGACTTCCTTTGTAGGCTGATGTTCCCACTTGTACCACAAAAGTGGTGGATGGAAATTGGGCTTCCAAAAATGTGGGAAAAGCCATAATTTTGCATGATTTTCCCATACAATGACTCTATTTGCCTCCTGAAACAGGAATTGTCTTCAAGCTTTATTTCAGGCCAATGAAGGTGCGCAGACCCGTGATGTCTGTCCCAGTGTTGCCTTTTTAAGTTGATATTATCCCCGAGTGTCAAAGTCTTGAGAATATATTTTCAGATTTGTAAATTGCAGCCTTGTGTTTCAGATGTGTTGAAATGTTGTGTTGTGGCAGTAGTAAACAGCTCTTTGCAGTTTTGAAACAAGATGTGAATTCTGACATGTTTCTGGTACTTCTGTCTTGATTAGTCAGAATTAGCCAACAAAAAAAGTGATCTGCCAGGGAGTTCTTGGTTGCCTTGTTCTGCAGTTTTTTTAAGTAGAATTGTTCATCCATCTGGCTCCTGCTGGCCTTCTCCTCGGGTTTGGGCATCTCATGCAAGAGTGGCTGACTTTGGAGTGGTTTTATTTCCCGGTGGGATGTCAGCCCAGCTGTCCTGCAGTTCCCAGGTCAATTGGTGAGAAATGCCATTCCTGACCTTGAGGTGTGGCTCTCAGAAGAATAGCCCAGGGACTACAGAGGAAAGGAATGTGATTTTAAGCTATTTTTAGGCTTCCAGAGCTACTTTCCTGACTGAAAGTTAGAATAAGCCTGAACACGATAACTCCAGTCCCTGTTGTGCTTCATCCTTCCTCTGTTTCCATCAAAATATTTGGGAGGGGATGGATGGAAATGGTTGTCTCATGGAATCCCAGAATGGTTGGGTTGGAAGTGACCTTACAGATCATCTCATTCCACCCCCAGCCATGGGCAGGGACACCTTCCACCAGCCCAGGTTGCTCCAAGCCCCGTCCAACCTGGCCTTGGACACTTCCAGGGATGGGGCAGCCACAGCTCTGTCCCACTGTGGGATTTCCTTTATGGCTGAGTGAGTCCTGAGAACAAACCAAGCCCTTGTAACAGCCAGTGTATTGAAACTTTGCTATAAAGCTGATCCTCACCTTGTCTTCCTCATTTAATCTGTTATTTCCAAGATTTGTGTCTCTAAGTTATGTTCTGAATTGTTTCTGTAGGTACTTTCTTACTCAATATTGCTACAGGTAGTGCTGAAACGGGGATGAAATAACTCCTCTGGAATAGATGAGCAACTCCAACTTTGATGTGCCTGTTTCGCTCTCATTTACATGCAGAGAAGCTGTAGGGATTCATTTGGGTTTGCTAATTATTCCCAGCAAGCTTTCAGTGTTCTCCAAAGGTGTTTTAAAAGGTGCACTTGTTGCAGGGACTATATGGAATAGCACATTCCAGAAAGAGTGTGTGGACTTGGATAATTGCACAAACAAAGCAAAAGCTTCTGAAAATGTACAAAAATCCAAATACATTGAAAATCAGAGCCAGAACTGAGACCAAGCAACCAATGCTACTTCCATGCTCTTTGCTCTGACAGAAGTGGAAAGATGAGGGATGAGTTAATCAGTGAGCTGCTAATTCAAGTTTAATCAATAACGTCCTTAATAAATACATGTTATCAAAGGAAAACCCATAAATTGCTGTGCTGCCTCCCATTACTGTGCACAGCAATCAACATTCACACTATTAATAAAATGGATTTAGATTTTATTATCATGTCTTGATAGAAGATTGTGTTCACCTCTGGCTTGAGTTATTTCTGTTTTCTTCAACTGATACAGCAGTGGGGACTCTCTCCAAGGCCTTTGCATCGGGCTTTTATTTCAGACTGGCGGGGGAATTTAATTGACACTTTCCTGATTCTCAGACTTGCCTCATCCACGTGGCTCTCACATGCATTTTCAATTCAATTTCACCCTCAAATGGGAACAGCCACAAATCCAAATACCTTGCTGAAGCTGCACAAAATGAATTATGTGGATAACAATATTTCATCAGGCTTGGAACGGGGCTGTGTTTTGTCCAAAGCCATAAAATTGTGTAAATGAATCGCTAAGTCACTGTAATATTCATGACTTGTATCTCATCCTTTAGAAACAGGGAGACAGAGAAGAGAATTGCATCTCACCTTGGTGGAATTTTTCATTGATTTAAGGCCTACAAACAATTAAAAAAAGAATCCTTCATAAAATGAAGTAATTTCATATATTTTCTGTCCCTTCTGGCCTTCTGCTCCTCAGATTTGTTATTTTCCATGGGCTTTATTCAAACCCTGTGGTTACCCCTGGGTAACCACAGTGGGCTCTAGGTCACCATTTGGGGTCTCTCTCAACCTTTACATTCCCCCAACAGCTTGGTCAGTTCTGCCACAGTCTTGGCCAACCCTCTTCTCTGTGTTTCTTGTCCTTAAATTCTTCTTTCTCCATCCACTTGGCCCTATTTGCTCCCATTAGCACTAAAATTCCTCCCTACTTGCAGCAGCTTTGAAGGATAAGGTTCAGAAACGAGCTGACTACAAAAATAAAATTTCAAACAACACAATAAAACCACCTCCACCATAGTTTAAAGCATTTTGATCTCGTTTAACTGCATTTCAGGTTGTCGTAACAAACTAATAAGCAGCTCCCTCAGATATGTCTGTCTTGCTCAACGAGCACCATGTGTATTAAATAAGAATAATGGAAATATGGTTTCCTTTAAAGGTTTTGTAACTTTGTATCATCAGGAATAATTCTTTTCCTGAGCAGTCCTAAATCCAACAAGGCTTTTGTAGGAGCTGGTCTGACCAGCACGTGATGCTTTATCAGAGTCATTTCAGTTGCTTATTTTCCAAAATAATTTTGGGTTGAGGTTTACAGAAGGAAACTTCCTATATTGTCTAGCTATTCCTATCAAGGTTTTTGTTTGGTTCATGGCAATACTACCCCTCCAGGTTGCCAGGCCGTGTTCCTCAGGACCATGTACACTGAGTGCTGGGATGCAACAGTGAGTTTTGGCTGTGTCATGCAAACTCTGGGCTTCTAATGGGTAAAAAAGTGATGTTACTAAGAAGTGTTCAGCACCAAATGTTTCCAGCTCTCGTGTTGTGAACTCGCAGTGGCAGCTGAGTGGGTTGCAGATGTGGAAATGGAGATTTGCTCAGCCTGTGTTTGTTTCTGGCAGCTCACTTAGCACACAACCGTAGGGCATAAATGAGGATTCAAATACTTGTGTAGGGGGTGTCATTCCAAATCTGGAATTTGCTGTGGGAATCCTGCTGCCACCTGCTGTCAGTCGAGAAATCCAGTGTTTCTCTGCAGAATCTTCTGACCTGTTTTGAAAAAGTTCCAACTTTTAATTTCCAAATTCTTACTCATGGTAAAACTTCAAGCTCTTTGCATCACCTCCCTTACGAAGACATTAGTTTTATAATTTCTGTCTCTAATTTGTTTTTCTATTGTAACAGGTCTGTTGAACATCTGCTTGGCATTTCATTTTTAATATTTCCCTGAAAAGCCAGGTTGGGTAAATTGCAGGGTGTTGTGTTGATGGCTTGTGTTTACCGTGGGTGGGCTGTGGGGGAGTAGAGCAGCAACCAGGGAATTGGAGTTATGTGATTTTGTGTCCCAAAGCACTTAAACATGGACTTTAGAACAGCCAGATGTTGCCATGGATGGAGCATTTCCAACATGACTCAGAGATGTTTCCGTCTGCGGTTTCATTCCAGGCTGGAGCATCAGCAGAGAGTGGGGGAGCCTCTGGGGTGGAAAGAAGAGTTGCTCTTGTAACGAGGGGTAGTGGTGTCAGGCTTGCAGGAGCACAGAGTGGACACAGGAGCCACAGGGTGACTCTGGCACCTCTTATTTCAGGCATCAGGTCAGCGTGAGGAGGTGCTGAGAGCACCTGAGTGCTGATGCCACTTTCAAGCGCAGCTTCCGAACGTGATGCCAACGATTTTGCCCGCTTGTAAAGTTCCTGCTGAGTGAATTGTATTGTTATAGATATGCTTTCAAATCTCCCCAACACTGGGACCAGTCACACAACTGTGCCAGTGTGCCCAGGAGCTGCAGGTTCCCTGAGCCAGTATAATCTTCAGCAGGGAGTGTAAGGAGTTCATGCAAGAGCTCTGCTGTGGCTTCACTTGTGTGTGGTTACAAACCACATCTTTCTAATCAGACCTGATAAACAGAAAATCCTGATAAACCAGATAATCCTGATAAACCTGATAATCAGACCTGGTGGTTTTACACCTAGACCAAGTCCAGCTATGCCAAAATTAAGACTCCTGGACCTTGCTTCACTTCTTTTTGAAAACAGAAGTCATGGTCCTCAGGTGTGGAAGTAATTTTGAAGTCCTCACTTGAAGACAGTAAATCTGCAGAAAACCACAGCCCTGAGTTTCCTTACTGACCAGCACTAGTGGGACATAAAGTCTGTCGGGATTGGTCAGAATTTCTTTCCCTATCAACCCTTCTTATGGAAAGGTAGTGTTGACCAAATCCCACTTTCTTGACAAAGGAATTATAAACAGCTGAAGAAAGTCCTGCTGCCTCTTAGGAGAGGGGAGATGTTTAGATAAACTTTAGGTCATTTTTGACAGTGGTTGAAATACCATGAGAAGCTCCTCAGCATCCCCAGTAAAACCCACATTCAGTTATCCAGCAGAAGACAGGGACTCAAATCTTGGGGGCTCTAAAGCATTTTTAGTGAGATGCCAGAGACGGTGGAAGTCTTACTGACTGGGGTAACAGTTGAAAGTTGCCTTGTTGATGTTGACTTTGAAATATTTCCACGAATCCTGCTGGTTTATGGAGCTGATGCTCCTGACTGGCCCAGGGCTGTGCTGGTGGGTCATCATCCATCAGCAGTGCCTGGGGACAGCTCCTCCTGATGAGCTTCTCAGCTGTGCTGGGAGGGGATTTTTCCCCTCTTTGTTTGCTGTGTTATGAAGAATTAGCAGCCTTTGGTCGAATTTCTCCTGCCTAATGTTGTTGTGAATCACTGTTTTGGGGCTGACCTTGCAGCTGTCTCATCCCAACTCAGAGTGACTTTGCCTTTATTATGGGGAAGTGGGTCTTTATGGGGAGATGCAAAGGTAGCTCTGAACGTGTGGAAACTCTGTCCTTGAACTCCTGTCTTCAGTGCTCACTCTGAGAGCCTCGACCTGCCTGTAGGACTGACTGGTTCTCACACTGCAGTATCCAATCAGCAGCAGCCAAGGCCATTAATGTCATGTGTGCAATAGTTACCCTTTTATTCAATACAGAAATCTCTTGCCACAGCCCTCATTGCCTTCAGATTTTCTTTCCTGCCCTTTGCCCTGCTACCACGTTGAGTGGAGGTGGAAGTGTGACAGGAACGGCCTGTCTTCATGGACTGCCTAAAAGTAGCTCAGTTCCTGGAACGTGCTGCTGTTTGGGTACCACTGCTCCAGAAGATGGTACCAATTACAGGTATCAACAGACCATCCATGTGCCACGGTATCTGCCACAAAATGGCCTGTCTGAAATAAAATAGGGCTTAGGTGGCTGTGGTGGGTAGGTGACCTGTGCAGACCACTGCTGGGTAGGCAGGAGAAGTCTGGCACAGGCAGTACTGATGTTTAATGCAGCACTTCTGCTCGTGAGCAGCTATCACTGTTAAAAACTCACCTGCTCCTCTGCAGGAGTTGCACACCTGCAGTTCACTGGCTCACAGAGCTTGTTTAAGCCACTTCAGGTTTGCACCATGGTGAGAGCAGTAGATGGTTCCTACTGCCTTCCCACTTCTCATCAGGAACAGCAGGTCCCTGCACAAACATCTGGCCTCTCTCTCTTGTGGTGCTAAAGAGGCTGACTTCATCACTCAGGTGCACGAGCTGTGTTGAGGCTGTGATGTGCATTTTGGTGTTCTTGTGGCTCTGATCAGTCAGTGCCTCAGACCTGTCATTTAAAGCTTGGTTTACTTATTCTTTTAGCACTAAAACCCACTATCAAGGAGCATTTATTCTGTCTTTTAAATAAACAAATGGTACATAAACCCAGGAGATGAAAAAGGCATGTGATAAGAAGGTAGATTTGGCATTGGCTTTATCGGATGGATGGATGGATGGATGGATGGATGGATGGATGGATGGATGGATGGATGGATGGATGGATGGATGGATGGATGGATGGATGGATGGATGTCTCAATCTGTTCATAGCATCAGTCACTGTTCTAGGCAGGACATCAGCATGTACCTAAACTGAGCTGAAGTGAACTGCAAAATGCTGCAAATCTGTATTGAATTCATCTTTTAGTCAATACAGGCGTGATCTAGAGCTCCTTGAAGCCACTGAAAATAATGCTTTTGGCTTCAGCAGAGTTGGATGAGACCCTGCAATCTGGAGGAGCTCAGCTCTTTTGTATAGTTATCTTAACAAGTAAAGCTGAAATGAAAGAGTTGCCAGTGTTATAGATGGAAGGTGCTTTTTAAACAGAGAAAGGATCTTCTTTCTCTTTGCCTTTTTTGCTCTGATTTCTGATGGTCACTATAGCAACAGGAACCAAAGAGATGAAGAACTGGAAAACATGCACTTCACTATGACAAGTTCAATTTACAGCCAGCTCAGCAATGTAACAAATCTGTGTCATACTTAATGAGGAGCTGTGCAGCAGGTATGGGAGCAGCACAGGATTGGGATGTGCTTCGAGGTGGGGAAACCTGAGTTTGACTACATATTAATGAGCCTTCCTCATTAAAGAGCTCAAGGTGCACGAAACATTTTGATTATCCTGGACTTTTGTCAAAGCATCTCAAACCTGTCATGGAGAACATGAATTTTGCATTTCACTTTTCTTTTTTAAACTCAGCGTTTTTGGTGCTTTGGGAGGTCTCTGGGTGTGACAGCAGTGGGGCTGTGGGGGGGCCTGGGCTGCAGCAGGACTGCAGTGCAGCCTGGGCACTCACTCCATGGGAGTTGATTAGCAGGCTGGATCTCAGAGGGATCACGGCCATTTCACAAAGCAATTCACTTGTACAAACAACTCAGCTGCAAAAAGGTACCTCAAAGGCATCGTTTGCTCCGAAGATGGTTACAGCAGTCACCTGGGAGTGCCAGGGCAGCTGCAAACTGCCAGTGCTGGGAACAGCAGGACTGTCCAAACAGGAGGATTCAGAGCTTAAAAAACCTTGTTTTGCACTTGTCACACTTTGCTTTATCCTGCAAATTTAAATGGAAAGCTCTTTAGTGTAGGAGCAGTAAACTCTTGGTTTGGTGCCTGGCCACGGGCTGGTCCTTGGCTCCCAAGTGGTTCATGAGCATTCAGGTCCGTTCCCACCTTTGGGCTGCATCGTGGGGCTGGTGAGAGGGCTGAGGATGGACAGCAGCTATGGGAAGATGTCAGTGAACATCAGAGAGTAGCTCTGAGTACCTGCAGTGCCCTTGTCCCTTCACCATCCCACAGGGTGCACAGGGAGCCTGAGCTGAGCCTGGACCTCTCCTAACCCAGGGACTTGTCTTTCAGCTCTCAGTTGTATGGCTATTTCTGTATTGGCCTAAGTAATTATATACCAACACTGAACTGGGGGAAAGAAGGAAAAAGCTAGTGCTCATTTTGAGTGAGAACTGCTCAGATTTGGGATTTTCTGTGTAGTCACAGCCTGATTCCATGTCATTTTTGCTTAGTGCTTTGTTTCAGATAGTGCCTGTGAACCATATATTCTGGTCTGGCATCCAGAACAGATAGCAGCAAAGTCGTTTGGGCTCTACAGAAAGATGCTGCAGGCCAGTGGAAGGAAAGCTCACTCTTGCAGGGCACCTGCTAAAGAATCACAGCTCAGGAGCTTTTAAAATGCTGTGAAATAAAATGCTTGCCTGGTTACTAAAGCTGTTTGTGTTGGAATTGCTATTAAAATATTGAGTTCAAATGTGCATAACCCATTTTTTTTTTTATTTTCATTCAGCTAGTTGTGATACAATTGCAATGATTTTTGTTTCCATTTTGCCAAGTGCTGAGGCTACAGCGTTTGCAATGACGGGGGATTGATGATTGTAGTGGTGCAGAAATGTGCTGGGAAGGCATTGCCTCATGCTGTGCTGGGGACAGGCTGAAACACTGGATTGCATGTGATTTTTTTGGGGTTGTCTTATACCATAGAGATGCTGCAGGCTTTGCAGGAGAATGGTTCTCTACAGAAAATCGGGTGTATGGGTTGCAGGGGGTACCTGCCCTGCACCCCTCAGCATGGGATTCTGGTTAATTTGTCTCACCCAATAACATTTTCTTCTTTTTATATTTTCCTCCTTTTTTTTCTCCTTTTGCCTCCTTCAAGCAGCCTGATTTTCCTTTGCTGATTAGGCCATTCTGTGCATTTTTGACTGTTCTCTTCAGCACGTCTCTCCTGCCTGTCCAACCCCCTTTTCCTCTGTGTCTCTGCGTGCTCCCCACTGCGATGTGAGCACTACAGATCAAGAGGACAATCAGCTGGAGAACAATATGACAGCAGGTGGGGATTATTCTCTCCCCTCTGATGTGACTCAAATACGTGTCAGTCACCAAACAAAAGCCTGTTTCAGGCAAAAATAGATTGGTACATGGGTAAATCAGCAACAATAGGTTTATTCTTTTTTCTCTCTGCAAATCTGCGTGGATTTTTTTTTTTCTCCCCCCTCCCTAATGCTGCTTTTATGCATCTGACTTTGAGCAGTTTTGACTCCTGTTTCTGGTGAATGTACATAGATTCTGTTCAACTAGATCAAGCACTATTGTGTCAGTAATTACTGTGATGGAGCAGTTCAGTACTGGGCACGGTTGTGCATGCTGTTAATATTATGCCTTGCTAGTAGGACTGTACAGGACTGTACTTGTGCAGAGTCTTTATGAGGTAAGGAATATAATCAGAAGATAAAAGTGGATTCTGTATGAACAGGATTAGACAAAAAAAGAGGTTTAAAAGGTTTGCCAGGAAAGCAAGTATGCCTTCAAACCATCAGTCTACCAGATGCGAGAACCTGAGTACAGGGGCTCAAACTAATCCCGTGTACAGCCTCTCTCTTTCTGTCTTAACACTGTCATGACTTAACAAGCATTAAACCCTCTCTGGAACTGAGGAAACTCTGTGGGTCAGAAGATACACACTGTGCCTTTTGGGTTTGATGTTGGATGAGGGAGGAGGCAATAGGATCCTGCCATCCTGCTGCAGGAGCTGCTGTGTCCACGAACGTTGCCATCCTTCATCTGCGCTTTGCAACTTGGCTTCTTCCCGTTTCCACGCCTTGTTTGTCCATGGAAAGGCTACTGTTTCTCAAAAATTCTGCTCTTTTTCTGCCCATATCTCTGCAACCTGCCCTTCTCCTTGTGCCTGGGTGAGTGACCCCTTCTCAGGAACAATCCCAGTGTCAGCCTCCTGATACTGCTCAGTGGAGCTGCCAAGGCGCTTTTCACTCTGCCTGACCTTCCCACCTCATCTCTACTTGCTCACATTTTCCACTCCATCACACTCAGACTCCTCATTCTCCCTTTCATTTCTCTTCAAAACTCTCCTCTTTCCTATTTTAATCTCAGATTTTGTCACATCTTCTGCCTCCCCTTTCTTCCTCTTCGTCACTGCTGCTGCCTTTCTGCTACAGAAGCTTCAGACTTTGCTCAGAGATGCTCCCCTTGCTCTTTGAATTAATAGTTTGATTTCCATCCTCCTCTGTAGTCCATGCCCTGGTGAATATTTGTTGATTTTACCTTATCTAATGAGAGTCTGGTGCACTTAAATAATCACTGGAGCATGGGTTGGGACCCCATGTGTCCCTTTTCCTGGATGAATGCTCTGAAGAGGGCCCAGATGATGATGATTAAAAAAAAAAAAAAAAAAAATCACTCTGAACAGCACAACAAATCTTCACTTATCCTGTACAAAGCAGCAGAGCTTCAGCACAGCCTGTGGGCTGGCAGCTAGGGCTGCCTTTTGGGACACAGCAGGTATTTTGAGTCCAGCAGCAGAGAGAATGGAGCCCAGATTGCAGAGCTGTAGATGGAGGCAGCTCTGCTGTCCTGCCTCACCTCTGATCTAACACATTGCTGGTTTCCCTCCCTCTTCTCGTGCTTTAGGAAAAGGTCTTGGCTCAGTGATGAGGAGTTGGCACAGCCCTGTGTCCCAAATGGAGCAGTGAGCTCCATGCAGTCCACAGCCAGCCTTTAAACCCCTCTCTCTGCTCAGTGTTCCTTCCTGGCTCAGCAGGAAGCTCCTGCAGGTCACAGCTTTGGTTCCCAGCCTGTGTGTTCCCTCGGGCAGGAACTCGGGGCTGCAAAGCCCCAGGGAGGACCCAGGTGGGCAGTGTCTCATTGGGGCAGCCAGTTCCATCCTGGATCCAAGCCCTGGGAGGGGGCTGTTCTGGATTTGGGGCAAGTTCAGTGCTGGCTGGAGCCTCGTGGCTGTGGAGTTTGATGTTACTGGCATTACACTGATGTAAGGCAGGTTAATGGGCTGGTGGGTCGTAGCTCCTGGTTCTCAACCCAAGCTGGGCATCCCAAGGCTTGTTCATTGTCTTCAGCCACATCATCTGCTCAGGAATGTCAGTCCTACCTCCCCCTGCATGCCCAGCCTCCTGTCAGGAACTCTGTGCTCTCTGCCAATGGCCCTTTCCCCTGTGACTGCTGTAAATCTGTGAAGGGCTGAGGCAGATTTCAGTGGTGGATTGGGTGTTAATGCAGATGTTCATGGCTGGGGGCACCTGCAGCCTTTGCAAACCCACATTTCTCTATCCACTCTCCTCTGCTTTTATCTCTACTTATGTTTTCCCTTTCCCCCTTTGCGTTCCTCAGTCTAAAATAATTAAAACCCAGTATAAGCTGTCTTATTTATCTCAGTTCAAGAATATCAGCCTGCTCGACCCCTAAATGCTCTGAGGACTTGGGGGGTGAATTCTTTAAAAGTGCTGCTTTATTTTGGGGTGAGCACTCTGAAGTTTTCTAATGTATATAAAACTTCTGATCACTTTCTGCAGCCACCCAATCTTGCACTTCTTTATGGGATATCATCTTGTGCCTCCTCAATTTTAAGTTTGTTTTTTTTTTTTTTTAAAGGAAGTGCTGCCTCTCTGCTGTGCTTTCATCTTGCCAAAAACTCTCTGGATCAACTTGTTTGCTGCAGGCTCAGGACTGTGGCAGATTTTGTCTTTCTGAGATACCTTTTCAGGTTCAAAGTAACTTCACCTTGAAAATGGAATAGGTATTGAATTGGTTTTATTTTTATTAAGAGGATTAAAAAAAAATAATCCCAGCTGAGTTGAAATTTTGACTTTTCGTGCCATTTTAGGAAGAAAGAATCCAAAATGTCAGATTCTTATGGAACGAGAACAGCTTTTGGATATTTGTTTCTGGGAAAAAAGTTATTAATTACTTGTATGTTTTACTTTCCTGGGTTCTTTTTTTATATCAGCAATAGGTTAACAAAAACCCATAAGTTTTTTGAGTGTTCTTGAACCTTTTCTTCTAGTTGCATTTAGTTTTAGCGAGACACTTTAAGTCATATATATATATATATATCTCTTGGGATTTGGTGCTCTGTAATTGCAGTTTTATAAATTTGCCAAAGTCAGTTGCCTTCTTGCTAAAAATGAAACCAAGAATTAGGGGTGTCGTGTCTCGAGGTTTGCGTGGGCTGTGGTTTTGAGCTTCCCCAGCTCCTAAAGGTGTGTTTACACTCTGATCTCTTACAGAATGCTACTGTTACTCTGGTTTTCTTGAGAATTTTTCTTTGGAGGAGGCTAAACAGGATCTTTGCCCCATAAAGAACACATAGGGAAGAGAAGTCGAAAAGGAGCCGGGGAGCTGTGAAGTGGAATAGCGAAATGGTGAGGTTTGTTAATCACAAATAAAAGTACTTAGGAGTGCAGGAAGAAGACAACTGTGTAAAATCAATCATTCAGTCAACCACACTACCATGTGCTTTAGTGGCATCCATTCAGAGTCCCTTAATGCAACCATAAAATTAACAGCTCAAATAATAAGGAAGTCAGCTCGAACAAGGGAGTTTTCAGCAGGAACGTGGGAAGCTGAATAAGCTCAGCTGGGAACAGCCAGCCCAAGAGCAGTGACGCCTCTAACCCCTTGAGCTGCTGGGAACTGGCAGCTGTACTGGTCTTACTGGTCTGCACAGAGCCTTTACAGACCAGGGGTGTGAATTTTGTGGGTTTGGAACGGGAAGCAGCTATGGAAATGGGAGGGAGCTCTAAGGAAGGGTCCAAGGGAAGGGCTGGAGGTCCCTGAGCACACCAAGAGCAGAGCCAAGAGGTGCAGAACCACGTCCTTGCAATGCATGGGATGGTGCAGGTCTGGTGCCAGTCCTGTGTGGAAGTGGGATGCTGGGCAAGAATGGGACAAGCAATAGACATGTAGGATCTGCCCCTCCATCAAGCTTGGCTGTGCCTCATGAAAACAGTTTAAAACCAGCTCAGAAAGGTCTCGGTTTCAAGTGAAGAACAAAAAGTATCTTGGCTTCTCCTCTTGGCACGTGTCCCTGCAAGGGCAGATGAAAAGCCTGGAGGTTTGGCAGAAAGAGGATGCAATGATCTAAAGGAAGAGCTTAAAAAAGAGGAGAGGGAAGAAGGGATGGCACTGGGCAGAAAGTCAGTGGATTTGGTCAGAGTGTGGAACAGAAGAAGGGTGAGGTTCATCTTTGGTGACTTCCTTTTGGATAGGGGAGCCTGTGGAATGTGCTATAGGGTAGTGCTGCCACTTGACATAATGTAAATTTGAGCCAGCCATGTGGTACCTTCCTTACTGCCCGTGTTCTCTGCCCCCTGTCATGAGATGAGGAACTGGGTGTTATTTTTAAGCATGTTTCTCACCCTCCTGATAGGCTAAAACCTGAGCAAGGTAATCAATCTAAAGCCAGGAGGCAAATGGCAAGAGGTCGAAAAGCTTTTAGCTAAAACCCTCCTAATTTGGGGGCTTCATTCATTTTGCAAAAAAATACTAATCTGAGGCATTTAATTCCTGCAGCCACCCTGCTATACCCAAGCAGCATCCATTTGACTGTAATTACAGTCGTGTCGTTCAGCTTTCACACCCCCCCTCAGACGTTCCTTTGGCAAGTGGAATTTGAAACATAAAGCAAGAGTTAATCAGCAGGCAGACTTGAAGCGTTGCAGAAAGACAGTGCAACTGCTTGATATTCCTCAGAACTCCAGTGGCTGCTTTCTGTGTGCTTTAAAGCCTGCTGTGCTTGATGACCTTGTGATGATGAAGTCTGAAGGGAAACAGAGACTGAATCATCACTTCTGAGACGGATGGTCTCGGCGGCGGCCGCCGCTCGGCGCGCGGTCACGGAAAAATAGCTCTCGTTCAAAGGTCAGGACGTGCATTTGGCACCAGGCCCAGATACCTAAAAACATCTGCAGAGCTGCTGTGGTGGTGGCTGCTGAGCAGGATGCAGGAGGAGGTGGAGATCCACAGGCAGATGTGCTCAGCAGCAGCTGCTTTGGCCGCAGTGACTGTGTTGGAGAGCCCTGCCATCCGCCCCTGCTGCTCTCGGGGTGTGCCAGGAGTGACCTTGGCACAAAACCAGTGGCATTAGCTGATCAGAGTCGAGATTGTTGTAGAAACTGGAATCAGAGATGGGGGAGGGAGGGTTGTGTGTTAGGTGAGGAGCTGAGTCCCACATCCTCACAGAGACTGAGGCACCCCAGCCCAGCTGACGTGCAGGTAGATCCCGGCTCCTCTGCGGGCACAAAGCACCTCCCCTGACTCCTCTGCCTGCTCATCCCTGCTCCTGTGGCAGGGCAGTGACACCCTCAGGACCACATGGGGGTCTCCTCCTCCTAAACCAGCTCTCTGCTCCAGTTTGGCATTCCCAAGTGTCACTTCCCTGTGTCCCATGGCTCCTCTGTCCTGGGCTGCACGTGGCAGCCTCAATCTCTCCTGGCATCTGACGTGTTCCTGGCAGATCCCAACTCCCTCCCTCGAGCTGCCAGAATTGCCTGATGGCATGGGTCTGTCTCCAGGCTCTCTGCCACGCAGATGGGTTGCCAGCCTCCCAGGTGTCTGCCCCAAGGCTCTGGTGGCCCTCCTGGTGCCAACTCCTCCATCCCAACCTTGCCAGCCCAGACCCCCTGTAGGTTCCTAAAGCCCCGTGCAGGGACAGCTTTGGGCGTGCTGAGCCCTCTGTGTCTGAGCCCGGACCCAACACGAGCAGTGGGCAGGGCAATGAGTTTGTTGGCATGGAGAGGCAGACCTGGCAGCATCCCAAGGAGAAAGTGAGGGCAGGGAATTGGGAGCAGAGTCCTCCCAGCTGCCAGCAAGGTGCCTGCAGGGAGACCAGCTGCTCAGATGGGCAGCCAGTGCCTCCAGGGAAGGAGGCCAAGTCCCAGCCAGCCACTGGGAAAGGCAAAGATGTGTCACCCTGAAGGCTCGTCCTTGGAGATGCTGGTTCCTCTCCAGCCTTGAAATTAAGCAACCTGCTTTTTTTCTGGGTTTCAAAAGATAGCTGGAATATTTTGGATACTTGATTATATAATTAGCTTTTAGCTACTCTGAATACCGTGGCTTAATTATTCTGTTAAATAATTAGAGCTGTCTTGTTTACTAGCAAATTTTCTGTTTGTTGCTCCAGGGTGATTTGTTTTATATTAAATTAAGTACCCGGGGCAAGTAGCATTAAAGTGTCCCAAATGCCAGCAAAGAAATGGATTTGTTTGTTTTGCCTCTGGGCAGGTTTGAGATGTTCCTGGAATGGACAGTAACTAACTGTCTCTTGGTTTAAGATCCTTCACTTTCCCAAAACCAAAGCTTTCTGTTTCTTTTTGGTTTTGGTTTTTATTTTTTTTCTGCTTTCTCTTTAATTCTGTGTAGCCTGAATTGTACTTGGAGTTACTTCCAAGCTGAGTATTGACATAAAAGCATTGGCTTTGCCCCTGGATAATGGCATGAGACTCTCTTCCCCCTTGGGACCTGTGCTTGTCAGCTCTTCTACCAGTTCATCGAGTTGACTATTTATTTGTGTTTTGGGGTCACTGTTGCAGGCACAGCAGCTCTGAAACACTTGGCTAAAATGTGTAGGGAAAAGAGGAAGATAAAGGGAGGTTCAGGAGCCACACTGTAAGAATCAAAATCATTTTTAAGGAGGTTGTGGGTGGAGAGGAGAGTCTGTGGAGCCAGCTGTCAACCAGGTCTTGTTCCCTGAGCAGTTCTCCAGCCTCTTCCCCCACCCTGTAGCACTGCCTGGGCTGGTTGTGACCCAAGTGCAGGACCCAGTTCTGAATGCATTTCCTGGCAGTGGGGGTGTTTTTGTGGAGCTCTGTGTGCTCCTCTGCAGGCTGGGGACACAAACCTCTGCCTTCCCCTCCCTGCCACGCTGAGATTCCTCTGGCCCCTTCCCATCCTCCCACAGAACCCCAGCAGTCATTAAAATACAAGTAAGTTTTGAGGAGCCCAGTTTCTTGTCACCCAGCCAGCTCTAACTAGAGGTTTCTGTTGACAAAACGTGTACAAATGCATTCATCAAGAATGTCTTTTATCTCAGATGAAGAGGAAAACAAAGCCAGTTGTCTGCAGAAAGGCCCGTGTCTCTCATTTATAAATGTCTGGGCAGAAAACAGGGTGAGAATAAACTGGCCACCCTTTGCTGCTGAGGTCAGAGCTGGGCTTTTATGCCAGGTGCAAGAAATGAATCCAAGGCATAATATTGACACAGTGGAATAGCAACAAACCCATTGCAGTGCCGTGTAAGACCTCCTTTCCCTCGCAGTGGTCAGCAACAGCTGCTTTGGAGAAAAGCAGGGAAATCTATAGGGGATTTATTTCTTTCTCCTCCTACATGGAAACTTATGTGTCACCTATTCATTTGTGTCTTTTTTAAATCCTCTGCAATATCTATTTAGATGCCTGGGAAGGGGGAGGAGTGCGTGTCCCCCTCTGGTAAGCCTTGGCAGGGAGTTTGGAGTTCTATAAGCAATGTGCTTACTCAGTTATTTTTAGCCAGTTATTACCAGGCTGCTTTGGCTTATTTAACGTGTGGTATCGACTCCTTCCCCCCCAAGCTGTGCAGCCACTCTCATCTCCCCCTGTCCAGGCTGGGCTTGGCTGGGAGGAGCTGCCTGCTCCAGGCTGCTGCCAAATGGGAAGGGCATCACCCAGCTCTCCTCTGCCTTTTGCCAAGCCTGATATTAGGCACCAGTGATGACTTTTGACTTGGTCTCTTGGTAGAAGTTTCCCCCCTCTCTGGTTGCTGGATCCCAGTGATGGAGTTGTTTGAGCTCCCAAGCGAAGTCCTGGAGAGTCTCTGTGGCTCTGCTGAGCTGCAGTGAGTGATTGCCTGTGTCCCCTGCCCGTGACAAATACAGGCTCCTACCCTGCTGAAATACACTCCTGCCAACACATTTTTCTTAATTTGCATCGGGCTAAAGCATTGGTACAGTCAGCTTAGTGAAATGGAGGTGCTTGTTAATCCAGGGAACTTCATCATGGGGCTGGGCACTGGCTGGGCAGGAGGGGTAATTTACCATGGCAGGGAGTTGTTGCATTTATGGTTTTCAGACAACTGATACTGTTCAGCTGGAAGATAAACCTTTCACAAGCACACAATGATTGAGGAGCCGTGGACAAAATGTATGGGAATGGGGTATCTAAACTCATTTAAAGATCTTGCTGCATATCCTTATTCCTAAAATGTGGCAGTGAGCCAGTTTTCGTAGATATTTAAATACTGACAGAAGCACTCAGAATAAAAGCCCTGCTAGGTGACTATCTACATCCTTCAACTTCTAAACTCTTTTATATATCTAGCATTTAAAAGCTTAATTTTCAAGTCCCATTTGTTTGAAATAATTTAATGAGTCCACATTGCTTTTAACAGCTGAAGATCTTAGTTCATACAGGTATTTTTGCAAAAAGGTTAAGTATCATAATCATCAGGAAAAGACCCTAATTTGGAATTTATTTGAATGGACTTCTAGTCAACAGTTCATCTTTCTGTAGCAAGACATTTTTAAAGGTATGGCTGCATAGAATGATAGATAAATAGGGAATGGGTTTGCCAGCTGTGTGGCAAAATGAGCAAGGTCTGCCTCCTTCTCATGGGATTATAGCATGGTTTGGGGTTGGAAGGGACCTTAAAGATCTAAATCCAGTTCCAACCCCCTGCCATGGACAGGGACACCTTCCACCAGGCCATGTTACTCAGGGCCCCATCCAAGCAAGAGGGTGGGGGCCTTTTCCTCCTTCCCTGGAGGTAAAGAGATTGGGCAGGGAAGTACAAGCTTAGGTGCTCTGTTAGGACTCTCCAGTGCCAATGGATCCATCACCGGGCAGTTGCCATGGAGAGAACTGGGAAGAGGGTGATGCCCCCCATGGGCACCACCGTGGTGGTGCCATAGCACTGCCCAGAGTGACCAAAATTTCCAAAGCTGGACCCCTTCCTGAGAAAAGTTTTCTTTGTGTTTGGTGCTAGACGAGGGATTTAGCCCTGAAAAAGGCTCCAGTTGTTAAAAATCAGGTGTTTTGGGGTGAACAGTCTTACATATGTTTTCTGTGCTGTGGGGCTGGTGAAGAGCCGGCTCTCTTTGACTGCAGGCTATAAACTCCTGCTCAGTCGTGCCTGTGAATTGCAATAGATTGTTACTAACACTAACAACAGAAAAATGTGACTTTTTTATTGTTATTTATTTTTTAATCAACTCTGTGTAAGCCTGTGCATACATCTGTCATCAGAGACCCTCTTCCTTTTGCGCTTAATGGCATTTCTGCTGCCAGCCTGAAAATTGACTGTACAGGGCTGGCATTTTTCCAGTGTCAGTTTTTCTTCTTGTCAGCTTTTCTCTTCTTTCTTTCTTCCCCCCTCCCCCTTCTTTCTGTGATGACAGTATTTCTCTGTTCGGCTTCATTCCGTGCTAGACTCTTCCACACCCCAAACCCCATGCTGGGACTTGGCTGTGTGTGCTGAGCAGAGATAGCAAAGCGTGCTTGGAAGTGGCTTTAAATACTCAGACACACGGGAGACGTCAGCCAGCAAAGGAAATGTTTAACTGCACAGTAATCTACAGTTCAGTGGATTTATGGGGATAATTTTGACTGCAGGTTAGGCCTGAAAGGTATAAAAGTGTGCTGGAAGGAGAGGTTTGTCAGAGGCAAAGTGTGTGAAGTGGCTATGCTGGAGAAGGAAGAGGGTATGTTAGCAGGACATGGATTTGGGGCTTTGTTTTGTTATGCATTCATGCATCAGGGTCTGGAATTTTTATTTTTCCATTTCTAACATCAGTAGCAGTGTTTGTTGTTGGCTTGGCAGCCCAGGCACCAGCTCTGTGCTGCTCCTGTTGCCTGTACCAGAAAGCTTGCACATCCTGTGGTCCTCCATCCTTCCTGCTGTGTTGTTTGTGTAACAGGAGTGGGACTTGGACAAGGTCTGGACAGAGGATCTGTTGCCTGTGTAGATCTTGGATGTGGGAGGCTTTACAGTCTCCTGAGTGCACAGTGCTGGAGTGTCCTGGCACAGGGCATGGGCTGTGCAGCTTCCCTATCATGGAGCAACAGAAACCCAACATCATCTCCACACAGAGACCACTGATGGTGAGGAGAGCAGCTGGGAACGGTAACAAGGCATTCAGGGGAATGGGAAACAGGAGCACTCTTCAGGTTTTAAAGATGAAGAGTCCAAATATCTCTTGTATTCAAGTTTTTCAACGTGCTCCAGACAGGGCAGTGAGCGGGCTGGCAGCCTGAGCTCAGAAGACACCCTGAGTTGTCAGCACGTCAATTCACTCAGGCAAAAAAACCCCAAAAACCTGGCTTGGAGATTTTCCTCAGACCTTTGTGACTTTGCTTGGCTGTGGGGGACAGCCTGTCTGGAGCTGGTTCAGGCTCAGTTGTGAGCAGCTGCAGCTCCTCTGCCTTGACAGAGTTTGTGTTCTCCTGTGCTCAGATCTGCCCCATCCCCTGGCTCTGTGTCCCGGGGAGAGCTGCCCTGCCCTGCCCTGCCCCTGGGAGAGATGCCCTGCCAATGACACCGAGCTGCTCTCTAGGAAAGGCACCATGGAAAGGGCTGGCAGTTTTCCTGTGTGGAATTAAATGTATTTTGTCCTAAACCATGATGGTTTGGAGGTCCTTCCTTATGGCACGTTCTGGAATTTATGGGGTGTAAAACAGCTTCGGAATCGGCAGCGCGAAGATCGGGAAACGCTGCGGCCCCTTTGGAAATGCCAGGGAATGGGTGGGTGTTGTGCTGGGAGAGGTGGTTGTGCTGTCAGACCCTCCCCCAGCTGGATGGAGAGCAGAATTGTTGTGGCAAATAGTGATAGTCTGTTAAAATCATCACAGAATGGGTTGGGTTGGTGGGGGACTTTAAAGGTCACCTTGTTCCACGCCCTGCCATGGGGCAGGGACGCCTTCCACCAGCCCAGGCTGCTCCAACCTGGCCTTGGACACTTCCAGGGATGGGGCAGCCACAGCTTCTCTGTGCCAGGGTCTGCCCACCCTCACAGGGAAGAATTTGTTCCTGATTCCTAATTTAAACCTGCCCTTTTTCAGCGCTTAGCCAGCTCCTGAGCTGAAGCAGCTCGGTCAGTGCCTGCGAATTATCCAGTGAATGATGCAGCTTTTAATTGGGTTCAAATGCTTAATAGCCTCTATGTAAATATCCTGTAAACAGAAACAAACTCCAATAATCAGAGATAGCAGCAGCTGTGATTAGATCCCATTTGCAGCAAAGCAGCTCATTGCCTGAGCACTGGGCTGGTGAGTTCACACCCAGCCTGGGGGATCTGCACATCCCAGGGGTTATAGTGCTGTGGAGGGTTATCCTGTTGGGGTGTTGGGCTGGGTTTTTGCAGCCACGGGGGTTGATGGCAGCTGTGTCCTCTCCCAGGTGTCCCTTCCCCAGCAGGTTCTGTCTTTTACAAAGCCAATTCTGGGATTAGTGTTCCTCCATTGGACACACACGGATTTATTCTGAACAAAAACTCTAGAAAAAGGAATTTTGCAGCCCTGGGAGAGCCTGGTTGTCTCCTCTGTGCTGCTGCTCCTTTGGAGGGCAGGGAGGAGGGTGCCCTTATGGGTGAGTTGAGGGCTTCTGGATCCAGGAGTGCTGGTGGGACTGAGGCTGGGACAGCAACCTGTGGCAGGGCCACCAGATCTAGTTCCAGCTCCCAGTCACCTCTTGCCTTTTCAGATTCCTTCTTGGCCTTGTAATTTATGGGGGAAAGTCAATTATAAACTGATGAGTATTATTTAAGTATGGCCTTTGGGGGATGAGGTCTTTGCTGTGGGTCCTCTGGGAATTTCTGCCCTGTTTTGGTTCCATTGATAAAGCCACGATTGCCCCTAGTACTGCACTGGGTGACCTTTTTTAAACAACACGAACTCTCCATTTCCAAAATTGGCAATAAAATATTTGAAGCCTGACAATTTAGGGAAAAATGGGACTGTCGAATCCAGACAATGAGAACTGGCAGCAGTATATTGAAATATTGGACTAGTATTTGCTTGCAGATAAGGTTGTAGATAAGAACAAAAATAAATCGATTTTTCCACAGTGTCTGTGGCAGAAAAACCTCTTTTTTTTTTTTCTTTTTTTTTTTCTGGAAGACTTTCTAACACTCTCAGAAACTTGGAGGCAAAAGAAGGCTTGTGAAATAACTCAGCAGAGTCCTTGGTGAACCCCAGAGCCCAGCAGATGGAACTAGGTCCTGGTGGGGAGAGAAGGAAGGGTGGAACCAGCAGTGTGGGTATGGCAGGATGGAAGTGTCTGATTGGGAATGTCTGTGGTGTGATGATGGGAACACTTTGGCATTAACAGAGAATTCAAAGACAATTGCTGGTGGAAAGAAACTTAAAATAGCCCAAACAGGTAAAATTAGCAGCAGAGATTTTTCAAAGGAGGCACTTGGGAAGCAGGGACAATGAAAGTCAATAAACACAATGCAAAGCTGTTTGCGAGGGGGATGGGCTCCTGAGAGGTCTTCCTCCTGTAGAAAGACTCATTCTGCATCTGTTTGTGCATTTAAAATGGCCCAGGGCAAGATCCAGAGCAGGATTTAAACGTTGCAGCTTAGTTGAGTGCGGCAGGATTTAAGCCTTTGTAGAAAGCACATCCTCACCCTGAGCCTACATGCAGAGCATGAGTTCTCTTTAGATTGATTACACTTAATTTTCATTCAATGAATGAACAGGTCTCATGTTTTCCTTGTTTCTGCTGTAGAGCATCTCCAGTGTTCCACTCTCAATGGAAAAAAGTCTGGAACTATGGAAATACTCCATTTATTGTTTAGCTTTACCTCATCTTCATCACAACACCTGTTGGTGAGAAGAGCTTTTGCTGAGGGAAATTTCAGCTCAGGGTTTTGTCTTCTCACAATGCTCCATTACTGGGAGGATTTACCTTGGAGAAGAAGCTGAGGAAAAGTTTCTTTTCAGCTTTTGGCAGTCAATAGGTTCCCACTTGCAGATTTTTCAATGAGAATAAATTATTCTAGTGAAAAATTCTGTAAGAAATTAATTTGGTGTTAAATGTGGATGAATTATTGTTTTTTTTTAATCTCTGTTTAGGCTATGTAGGAAAGTGGCTACCACCTAAATGTGCAAATTAAAATTATAGATTTTTCTTGATGGCTTTTAGTTGCTGTTCCCTTTTTTAAGGTAAAAACCTTCACCTGTTCTCCACCCCAGTATCTGTGTTGGTACTTGATTTCCCTGGGCCAGCTGCCCAAGCCACATCCCAAGGCTTGTAACCCTCAGTCGTGCAGAATAGAGCCTGAATTCCTGAACTATCCCATCCGTTCCACTGAAGCACTTTATGGAGGAATTGTTGCAAGGAAAGTCCATATTTTCCCTGTCCATCCAATTGCCTTTGTGAAAAAGATGCCTGTTTTTTATTTTTCCTCACCCATCACTCGAAAGCAGCTCTGCCTCTCTGGGATGGGTCCAGTGAACTCACAGCGATTCTGCTGCTGTAGGTGCTGCATTGCCCACACTGAGAAATCCATAGTTGCTTTACAATTTAATTACTTGTTATTATGATGTTAAGAATGAGCTAAGTTGCTAGAGAATAGTGTACTTAAATTGTGTTACAGGCACGGCTTTGGCACCGACTCTGAGGTCTTTATTTAATGTTGCCGAGAGGTTTCCTCGAATGCCATCGATGGTTTGCCTGAGCACAGACCTGCAGAATCAACCCCCACATTTCTGTGGCAGGCTTGGGAGCTGTGACATTGCTGCCTGACAGCTGTCAGTTTGATATTAATGGCATAATCTATGGAGAGCTGGGATATAAACACTGTAATGGATGTGTTTATGACAAAGAATTGTAGCCCTCGGCGCCGGAGGCTTTAGCTCTGTGTGTCTGAGCAGCAGTTCTCCAACGTTCCCATTTATTTCTCCCACACTTTTTTACCTTGTTTGCCCACATCCCGTACCCTTCAGCTCAGGCCACTGTGCCTGCAACATGAGATTTAGAAAATATGACTAAAAGCAAATTCCTGGGCGGAGGGGAGGGCTGGGCTGGTGCCACTATTTCTCTTCTGAATCAAGTGGTTTCAACTCTCCTTTTTCTGATGCTGTGTCAAAGGGTAATTCAATGTGCCTTTGAAATAAGCACATTATTCTCAAGCAGCTTAAGTAATTCTAACCATCATAATAGCAGCAGTAGCTGGCAGATGGCTTGGCAGGGCCCCTGGAGTGGCTATGGGGGGGCAGAGCTGTGGGGCTGCAGTTGTCCCAGTGAATTGCTGGTGTTTTGGTGGAGTGAGGGGCAGGAGGGGTGGGACACCACGCATGGATCCCCTTTTAAGTGCTGCTCGGGGAAAGCAGGGTCAGGAATGAGGGTGTTGCATTTGCTGTGGTTACAGCTCAGGTCTGACCCAGGTGTAGGTTTAGGCTCTCGTGCCATGCCCATTAAACACAGAAGGGTCTGTTGGGCGTCTTCAGGGGTGAGGACAAGCCAGCCTGATGGGCAGGGGATACAGAATGGCCATGAGAGTATTTAGAAACCAATTAGAGCAATTGCCATGCTGAGGTTGAGACAGTGGTGTGACTGAGGGATGCCATGGCCAGCAGCAGCTGGTGGCTTTCCTGGCAGAGCCCGGGAAAGCAGCCCAGGTGGAATGTTGCTGTAGCTCATCTGAATTCCTCATACCACATGGCTGTTCAAGAGTAATTATCACCCCTGCCAGGGCTTGGCAAGGGACAGCACCAGGGAGGTGACAGGTCTGCTCACTGACCGTGCCCCTCCGAGCAGTCCTTGGGCTCATGAGGAGGGACCATGGCACGGTGCCACCATCCCCAGCTCAGACCAGCCCGGGCATGGAGAGCTCCTGCCACACTCAGTCCCAGCATCATCACATGGGCAGACAGCAGGGATGTCCCTCTCCCTCAGCAGGAGTAGGAAAGTGGCCAAGAGGAGCAGGGGAAATGCGTGGGGATTTGACAGTGCACGAGTTCCCAAGTGCACTGGGCATTGTAACTGCACTCAGTGCCCCTGCCTGTGTGCCCAGGGCCTGGCACTGCCTCCAAAGGAAGGTGTTTCCAAACAGGCTCGAAGTGGTACCATCTGTTGGAAAGGGTGTTAAGTCCTCTTGCAGGCCCTCAAGCCAAATTTGTGCATGAAAAACAGCGACCCAGTTGCACACGGGCTGCTGCAGGTGAGACTCTGCCTTTAAGGGTCAGAAAACAAAGCCACAAAGGGGCACGAATTTGGGTGGTTCTCCCAAAGCTGTGCTGCTGGTGCCTCCTCAGTGCTGGGGCTGGGTGGGGAGCACCCCTGGTTCTGCAGCCAGTGCACCCTGGCACAGCATCACCCACCCCAGATGGGGGACTTGTGCTGAAAACAATGCCAAGCAAAAGTGCAGTATGGTGACTTATTTGGAAATAACCCATCAACAGGAAAGAGTATGTTCCTACCTCAGAATGAGCACAAGAAGGGACAGAAAATTGCCTTTGTGCTGGATTTAATATTTACATCCCTGACTTTGCCAAACAGGTTTGTTATTTAGGGCAAGAATATTCATCAGTTGCCATGGACATACTAAGCTCACCAAGTCCAACAGTGGACCACAACCTGCACTGGAGTAATTTAAAAATGCTTTCATGCTGAGGGAAATAGTTTGTATTAAATTCTGGAGTTAAACATTGGGTTTTTGGGGGATTTCACATATAAAAATGGAAATGCTTTATTGGAAATTTAATGGGAAGAGCAGTGCTGTATACAGGAACCCTAAAGAAGTTGCTGTCACCAGGCAGTGCTCAGGATTGCAATTTATAGTGCTTAAAAAGCAGAATATATAATGAGGATGGCTGGAATTCCATTAATAAGGATATATATTTTTATGAGCTGAAAAGCTAAATGTAGAATAACATTTTGTAATTTAACTCTTAATGGAAGAACATTTAGGGACCAGGCACTGCCTCATTGCTGTTGGCATCTGTATTTGAAGTGGTTGATCAGCGTGTCTGACCTGGGAGAGTAACTACACATGCAGAGCAAATCCTCCTGCTCTGCTTTTGGGGAAGCAATCCTCATTTTCTGAAATGGCAAACCTCCAAAATACTGATGGAGATGCACATTTTCCTTTGTTGAGCTAATCTGGGGAAAGAAAAGACAGAGCAATCATCCAAGACTTTATAGTCAGGGCCTGGGGAAAGGGTTAAATTTGGGGAGGGAGATCTCAGTAGATATTTACTGGTTTTCCACTGAACCTGCCCTTCCCCAGCCCAAAGAACAAATCCAGCAGTAAAAGAACAGCTGAGAGCTGTCAGGCTTTAATACCCATAGATAAGGTCATTCCTTGGGGGAGACCTGCTCAAATGCATAATAATATAACCAGGAACTGTAAAAGACACTGAGATGTATTAAAAGATAAAGCAAAGCAGACTGAAGTTCAAACAGGGAAAAATCCAAGCTTTATATGGTGAAGGGTAAAAAATTCTCACAGATAAGTGGAGGCTCTTGAGTGAGGAAGTGTTTGAAAGGCCTGGGAGGCTGGTGAGATCTTTGGGGATGAGCGTTTGAAGGCTTACATGGCACTGGTGATAGAAGGGGTGGGTTGGCAGAGGGGACTCACTGGGGGCTGAACTCACCTGCTGCCCTGGCCAGGGGCTCTGAAGCATCACTTTGGCCAAGTGGAGGAGCATCAGGTGCCTGGGAAACCCCCCCCAAGAATAACCCTAAAACCCCAAAAATGTCCCACTGAAGTGGAGTCTCAGATGTGTTTTGGCAAAACCAAGGCTGTCTCCGGAGCTCTTGGATTTTTTTCCAATGTAGTTTTTCAATTTTTTTGTGTTAAAATTGAGGAAGTTTGAACTGGATTGTGGGTAAAAGTATCAGTTTTGAAGGGATTCCTGTAATGAGCCTTGTAGGATTAATGCTGGTGCTCTGTTGTTGCTTTTTGTCTTTAACTTTGGGGTTTTTTTAGTGCAGCAGAGTACTGCAAATCCCCTCAGTGGGACTTAGCTTGGTGTGAGCCAGGTCTGAAAGCTGCAGCTGAGAGCAGCACATGTTTGATAAGGTGTCAGTGCATCCATCCACAGTGGGAAATGAGCCTGGGGCTCACTGGTTTTAGCTGGCAGGCCTGACTTAAACCCCTTCCTCGTGGTGTGTGTGTGTCTGAAGGAAGCTCAGTGCTGGATTTTCATACCATATTAGTTCATATGGTTCATATTAGTGCTCATCTGGGCTGGGCAAGGCTGTGCTCTTGGATGTCTTGAACAGCCTTTTTAATCTGCTTTTTGTGCAGGGACCAAGAAACTCCAAGCCATGGTGGTGGGACAGGGCTCAGCATCACTGGCTGGGCTGGGAGCAGTGGCTTTAGGGGGGTGGTGGTTTGTGGGTGCTGGGGGACCATGCCAGGAGTTTGGAGGGTGATCTGCTGATTTCTGGAGAGCTGAGGGCTGCCAGGATCTCTCAGCACCTGGAGCAGGTTATGCTTTACAGGAAGAATTCAAGGGTCAGTCTTGCCAATGCAATGCCTGCACTTGGTCTAACACGGAAATGTCAACGGTTCTGTGGTTCAAGACACAAAAGTGATTATGAGCTGGAGTTGGTGAACATGAGCTTCTTAAAAGTGATCTTGCAAATGGAATTGCAGAGTCAGGAGTGTCATTACAGCCTCCTAACACAACTTTTGGTCCTGGCTGAGTGGTGGCCTGGCCTTTGCAGGCTGCAGATTGCTCACATTCCTCTCTGAGCTCTTCCCTGCTGCTCAAACAGCCCAGGACCTCCTCCTTCCCTAGGAATTTTCTCTTTTCTTCTTCTTTACCTGCATGGAAGCCTGACAGTTCTCAAACAGACTTAGATATACTGCAGATATTTTGTAGTTTTAGAATGTATTGTTGTGCTCAATGTGCAATTGTATTTACTTGCCAGCAATAAAGAAGGTGTAGGAATGAAAAACCCACATAACTGCTGTATTCTCTTCCCTTCCATACAGCGTGGTGTGGGAGGGATTACTTTCCTGAGATAAAACTGCAACACATGAAATCCCACACTGAGCACTTCAATGTGTTTTTGTTACAGGGAAAACAAATACAAGGAAGAATGGGAACAAAAATTGTGTTGCTCTTGTACAGTTTTGTTTTCTCTGAGCGTGTTTTTCACGTACCGATTTTTGTCAAGCGAAAGGGATGTGCAAAGGGAAAGCAGAGGGAGAACTGTTAAAAAACCCTACTTATATGCCCATAAAATTCAGGATGTCTTGGCAATTCTACTCCTCCCTGAAGTGTAGGGCAATGAGACTTAAACTGACTGTCTGGATTATTTATAATGATCAAAGCTGAAGCATTAGTGAAACAAGGAGAAAACACGGAGCAAGCAATCCCTCCTTGGCTGTGCTCACTCATCTCCTACTGCCCTTCAGGGTCTCTTCATGGAGCAGAGGACTCCAGCAGGACCAGTTTCCCTCCCTGGACTCTGTCTGTAGCTGTTCTCCACGAATTTGAGTACATTTTGTCTAGACAAAGCTCCCTTTTGTCTCCAGCTTTACAGTTCACCTGATTGCGGCTATCCTGCAATATTTAGCATCGCTTTCTGAAGGCAGGGAAACCACAGTTTCCTGGGTTTTGGTGAAAATGGGTCCTGTATTATCTCTGACACTAAAAAAAAAATAGATTTACTGAAACCTCTTTGGAAGCAGAGAAGTCATCAGTGAGGTTTGTGTGTATTCAGTGTGCCCATTTTGTATTCAGCCCCAGCTATTGCAGAAAAGTTGGGGAATTACCACTTGCAGATAAATCTTGTGTCTAAATTGTATTTCTTGGTTGCTAATTTTGCTAATTAAAATATCTATCACCCATGCACGGCCCCAGACAGATTTAGAATTGGAAGATGACTGTCTGTAATTTAATGAGGAGTTGTACATGAGCTGCAGATTGTTTCCTGGATGGCTGTGCTGAAATTCATCCCCGTGTTGGGGCCAGGATGTTCCATGTGTGCTGAGTGCACTTGGACAACAATCTATATTCTTATGGAAGGGTTCAGTAATGCTGTCACTGAGGGTGGTGTTCTACACTGGAGGAAATTATGTCAACAGGACAAGGGGTAAAGGTTTTAAACTAAAAGACAGTTGATCTCTCTTTTTGAAAAGACTCAGCGTGAGGAAAAATTTGTTTCCAGTGAGGGTTGTGAGGCACTGGAACAGGTTTCCCAGAGAGGTGGTAAATGCACCATCCCATTGAAAATCAGGGTGGACAGGAAAGACACTGAGCAACCTGATCTGGCTGAAAATGTCCCTGCCCAGGGCAGGGGAATTGGATGAGATGACCTTTAAAGGTCCCTTCCAACCCAAACCTCTCTAAGATCCTATGATTCTGATCCATGCTTTGGAGCTGCAGTGAGACCATAAAACACACAAAGCACCGTTTGCCTGCAGCATTGAGGTTTAAGTAGAATGTTCTTCTTGGAACTTCCCATCACATTCCTGGCTTGTCTCCTCGAGGGGCAGGGAGGGGGGAGCAGCAGGAGCTGAGCAGAGGAGGTTGCAGACATTGTCCTCTGTAGGAGATGTGGCTTTGCACGATGTTGCTCTCCCCATCAGGAGCAGGGCATAGGGTGCTGTTCACCTCAAGGGCAGGACGTCACTGGCACTCTGGAACACCCCATTTCCCGCTGGGAATTTCCACACAGGATCCCCACCTTCACACCTGTGCTGGCATGAGGTGCCAGGAAATCTCCCGTGTTTTCTGCTCTGCCGCTGTGTTTCAATGGGAAACAGCATTCCCTGTGCACTAATGTGCACCATCAGTCTCTCAAAGACGCTTGATTTCTGTTTGATTCTTAATTATTATAATAGTTAAGGCACTTAACATGCTTTAGTGATTTACCTCATTTAATTGGATGTAGTGATTAGAATATCTTTTATATTGCCCTCGCTGTGGTTTTAATTTAAGATTATAATCTCATGGTTCTTTTCAGCTCCTCTGGCTTTCATTTAGATGCTGCTTTTCTCTTCCGATTTCATTTGGTGTATTCATTTTTCCTGCTGATTCAGTAAACATGCTTGCTAGGATGATTTCTCAGGAAACCTGAGTGTGGTTATAAATTCTTTCATTTAGTGCAGACACTAATGAATTAAAAAATATGAAAATGATGCATGAGACTGTACTCAGCCCCTGGAGTGGTCTGGTGCTTTTTGCAGTGAGTTATTAGAATTAAAAAAGGAAAAAATGAAAATAAAAAGAAATTATTCTCTTGATGGGGCTTATGAAACAAGGAGATGGAAAGTGATAACGTTGCTTCCCCTTTGTGTGTGTCTTGTCCTGTCTTAGCAGATGGATGATGTATACATTAAGATTTTAGTATTATGACCCAGAGTGGGATATTTTGGTGTTGGTCCCCAATGCAGGAATTGCTCTGGCGAAGGGAATTGCAGTCTGAGGCTGTAGGTTCAGTCCCCCCTGCTTTGTGCTGAGGACACCAGCACAGGTACTGGGAAGAGGGATGGAAAGGAGAGAGTGCTGGGAACGGGGCTGAAAAACCTGACTCTGTGTGACTTGAGGAATGAACAAGCACTTCCCTGCGGGGACAGTGGTAAATTCTCCAAATTAGTTAGAAATGTAGAATAGCATGTTCCTTTTTCCTCTTGGTGAGGCACAAAATCACACAGATAATCCAGCTGGTTTGTCACTGTAGAAAGATATGGTATCTGTATTTTTCCTCTGCTCTAGTGCCACATCTCAAGAGTCCTCCATGGCTACAGTGCTCCTCTCAAAGGGACAGGGGCAGCACAGGTACTGGCATGCACATGAACCCTCAGGAGCTGCAAGTCCAGCAGCTTTGTAGGAAATTCCCATTTGCAATTAGGCTGGGAAAGCTGAGAGATCCATTTTACAAGCTGCTTGGAGGTTTGGCCAGCTGAAATCCATGGAAGTAGAGAAGTGCTTTATCTGCTTTCTCTTGTCCTCGCCAGCACAGAGATGGTTATTGCAGCAGGAGGAACAGGGTTTGCTTGGATTCTAACGAAGACCTAACCTCACCAAGACCCCAGTCCTTATCATTAAAACGTCCCAGGGATCCTGTTCAAACAGAATAAAGGATGAGGTCCCGTGTGCAGGGCTCCTGGTCCCACCCTGAGAAGGGAAGGAGGGCTCCTCGCCCGCTGTGTCCCTCTGGCACCGGCGGTGCCCGGGGCTGGAGACCAACTCAAAACACAGGGTTTCTTTTTCTCCCCGAGCCAACTAATGAGGTGAAAGCCACTGATAGATGCAGGGCTTCAGAAAGACTCTTTGATGAATTAGTTATTTATCCTGTCTCATGGCCCTTCTGTGCCACTGCACTGCCTCACCCTCCCGGACTGTGGGAATGAGCCTTCCGAGCCAGATCCCGGTGCCTTTCATCACTGAGAGCTGCACTTCATTCTGGGCAGGTTCCCAGGGAAAATCAGTTAGATTTTGTGCAGATCAAGGTGCTGTTGACCACTTCCAGGTACTAGAGCCTGGCTCTGGATGACCATGGCACCTGCTCTGACCCTGCCAGAGCTTCAGAGCTCTCGGCGAGGGGAACAGCCTGTCCGTGCCCCCATGGGAAATGCTGAAACAGCTCCAGCGTTTGGAGCTGCCGAGCAGCAGGCCTGGAACGTGTGTCCTAAAGCAGTCAAAGGGTTGGTATGAGTGCAAAAATATTAACAAATCGCTGGTTATTTAAAGGGAATCATTTAGGGCTCATCTGGCTAATGAGGAAGAAAAAAACTGAGCCGAGCGCTTCGCAGTTGTAGGGAGACGTATGAGATCAGCTGTTGTGGGAAGCTGTCAGTGAACACACCTCGTTAGCTCCCTTGTGTAAAACTCCTTATCTGCCTCTTATTAGTCTTTCATTAATTAAAGCTACAGAATTCAGTATCTTTTGTTGGCTGTTCTCTCAGCATGAAACTCGGCTAATTCTTCCACTGTTGGAAACAAAGCTGCAAGATTGAGGTTTATTCTCGTAGTGTTCTTTCAGTTATTTATTTCATATTGCTGTCATGCATGGATGAATTTATATGATGCTCTGATGACCTTTAGAAATTCCTCTGATTAAATGCTGTTCTACTTCATTATGACATTTCTGTACTTGTACTACCCGATTTGATGTGTACAGCTTAATAACACAACCAGACATGAATGCTAATAACTTTACAATTCATTGCATTGCTATTTTTTAATATAGATGAATTTTAAAACAAGTTTCTCTTGCTGCAGGCTTACATGAATCATATAAATTAGAAGGTAACAAAAGAACATATTAGCATTTGTTAGCCTGGATGCACAAATTTTGTAGTAACCATTTTAATATGTACTACAACTTTTCCAGCCTCAAGTTTAATATGTACTACAACTTTTCACCCTCGATTTTTCAACCAACATCATAATTGAATTGGTTTCCTTCTTGCCTAAGGATAATGATTTTGCACTGATGGAATCATTATTAGATTCTAAGGATTATACTGATGATGCCTGCTTTACATAGAGCTTAAAAAAATTTAAAATTATTCAACTGTAAAATAGTTTCTCATACAAAGGCTACGTAAGTTGGAGATAAATGAACTAATTATTGTGTTTAGAGTTGTTGTTAATATCCAGCATCCATAACTGGAGCAAACCTCTTGCTGGAGCTCTGTGCAGGGGGCATGGGGGGCTTTTGAAACCCCCACCCCACTGTGTGTCCTTGAAGGCTGGCAGGTGGCAAGTTGCTGTGGTGGAGCTGATGCTGTGCAAGCACGTGTTCATGGAGGCAGGAGATGGCTTCCTGCAGACCTTCACAGGAGCTGCTCAGAAAGCTCCTCATCTGCAGACACAACATCCAGTAGTGGGATGAGAAGCAGGGGAAAGGGGGGAAGATGGGAAAAGAGAAGGCATTACCTAAGGAACAAGCATCTTTACTGGTAGGGATCTGGCTGTCAGTTCAGTCTGGGTTTGGAAGATGTGTCCATGTTCCAAAACATCTTCCTGAGGGGTAAAACAATGTCTGAACTGGTCCAGAGCAAGAGAGAACCAGCTCACCTGCATCCACCACTTCTGTCTGCACACCCGAGCACTGCTCCTTGGAGGGAGGGAGGGAAGAAGAGCCCAGGTTAAGCATAAATGATGAATTTATGCCATCCTGAAAACCATCAACATTTCATGGGTAATTACACTTCAGGCTGCAGAAATAGCTGTTGAATTAATTGCTTTTACAGTTATATCCTGATGTGCAGAGTGGGTGTTGGTCTGCACGGACGTACCAAAATTCTCAAAAGTCTCAGGGGCAAAAGACATTTACCTCTGTCTGTTGAGCAATCAGCAATTAGAATACAATATAGATATCTGCAGCCTTTCATCTGAAAAAATAGGAAGAAAAACTTTGTTATTGCCTTTAGATATTTTAAACATTTTTTTTCAATTTTCACTTGTCAAGTATAGAAGTATTTGGAGCTAAAACGAAGCAGGTATGGCTCCTGTTTCCCTGACTTTTTAAAGCTGGAGGTTAACCTGGATTAAAAAAAAAAAAAAAAAAGAACAAAAAAATTGAAATCATGTTTCTTTAAGCATTCATTTAAAATCTTTTTAAATCATAGATGAGAGACCAGTCAGCATAACCCCAATGGACTGCTCTTGTGCATGATTTTAAAAAGCCTTTGTGCTTCACTACAGCAGCTGGATGTCACTTCTGAGGTCTGGGAACCCGATTGCTTCCCCACACTCAGGCTTCAGTCAGTTTTACTCACTACAAAAGCAAGAGGAAGGAGCTGCACCAGTTGTAAATTTGCACTTACTCGACTAATTGTGTACAGAGTGATCAATATATGAAATCAAATTGCGTGTCTGTGGTGCATTAAGACATCCTCAAACTCCTGTGCTTCCCAGCTCATTAATGTAGCTCGACGTGGAGCACAGAGCTCCTCTTGTATGCAGTTCAATAGATTCTTTAATCTGAGATGTAAACTTGTCTTTAGAAGTAAAGAACAAGCTGACCTGAAGGTAATAGAGCTGCATTGAATTCATCTCAAACACATGTTAAATTTTTGTGACACCATTACCCCTTTCCTTAGGAAACTTCAGAGTGTTCTTGATTAGTAATAAAAATAAGGAAAAACAATCTGTAAAGGCAAACCAAGAGAACTCAGTGGCCCGTCTGCTTTCAACCTTTTGCTCCGTGTCCTGGGTATTCTCAGCAAAAGAAACAAAATCCCATCAAGCTCTTTTCAGCACTGCACAGGGATTTGGACTATTTCCTATTTTCTTTGTAACAACAAAACAAAGCAATTAAGGTGGTTCTCGCAGTGTTAAATCGAGACGAGAGCAGGAGACAAGATCTCTGGATTCCAACCCAGGCTCTGCTACTCATTTATTGAACAACCTGTGCTAAATTGCTTAACCTATTTGCTGCTGCTTCCCTGTCTGTGAGGTGAAGGCACATTGACTTTTCCCTACCCATGGCATTTGTCACTGTGATTGCTGGCTCGTATTTGTGGGGTGCCTTTGGAACATGACGCTCCGTAAAGTGGCAGTGAAGTGTCACTCTGCCATCCACTCTGGGGGCTTCTTTCTCCCCAAAGCTTGAACTCTTCTAAAATTTGGCCAAATTTATGTAGCTCTCTAGAGGAGGAGTGAAATGTGTTGTTGCAGTCAAGCTTCATTATAGTTTTGGTGTTAGAGTTCATCAGGGATCAGTTTGTGAAGCATCTGTCATTGCTCTGCTGGAGGAGGTGGAGAGTGGAGCTGCAGAGAAGGTTTTAGTCTGAGGGATCAGGAATGATGAGGGAGTTGCTGAAGACTTGCCATGTGCTGTAATTAAAGGGCTGCTGTCAGAGGCCAAGCAGGCATAAAATGTTCCTTCCTCTGGTGAGTTCATCTTAATTTTCAGCATTTGATGGAGAATGTGATTCTGAGGTGGAAAAGGGAATGTCTTATTTAGGGGTACTGTGGTGACTCTTAATGCTCTTTTGTGGCTGTCCAGTCTGTGCAGGCATGTGGGGACAGGAGATGGGTCCTTGATCTATTGCCCACACTCCCAAATTTTGGTAAGGCCTCTCCAGGGAATGTGCTGCCAGCAGGAGAGGAGGGCAGGTTGTGCCCCAGGGATTTGACCTGAACAACCAAACATGCTGCACCACCAACAGAAATCTTGGACCACAGGCTTGGAGACATCCTTGTCCTTGGCACGGGGAGGTGCATCAGGCACGTCCAATGGACAGAGCTGTTCCTCAGAACACGTGTCAGCATCAGGCAGAGCAGGCTCTTGAGGTGATGCTGGGGCTGTAGTTTGGACACAGATGAACTGAGCAGGAGCTGGCTGGGCTCCTGTGAGCAGCAGGGCTGAGCTCTCACCACTTGCAGAGTCCATCTGAGGAGCTGAGAGGAATGGCAATGTTTTAGCAATTCCTCCATCCTGCAGCTCTGTGCTCGGGCAGAGAGAGGGGCCACCACCAGCCAAAACTAATTTAAAACTGTGTGGAGCTGACACCAATTGCTCTCACAGGAGTGACTGCAAGACAGATATCTCCTGTAGCTCCAGGACCCCACCAGCTCAGACCTTGCCTTGAATAATCTGGTGGACTTGTGGTCTCTCTCCTTCCAAAGAACAGGAGTAGGGTTCAGCATTTACACAGAGACAGCCAGAAGAAAAGATTTATTCTCCTGTTGTTTCCTTTCTAAACATTTCCTTTGGTGCAAGTGTTAATATTGACAAGCGTGTGTTATAATTTGGGAGTGCACACTGGGCTGAGATGGTGCCTTGGTATTTAATGTACAATGCACATAGTTTAGATGGCATGCATTAATCATGTTCCTATTGCTTTTGTTATGGTAATGGGAGAAACAAGCTCTTTTTTTTTAAATTTTTTAAAAAAAGGCAAACAGGCTAGACATATTTTAAAGATGCATTATATCTCAGCAGCTAATGAAAAGGAAATAATGATGACTCTGCACTGTGATATGTATTAGAGCACTAATTAGGCTGTAGCAGAACTGCTTACGGATGTCTTTTAAACACCTGCTTGGTAATTTTCAGCCCCATTTTCCTCCCTTTACCAGCACAGGCCTGATGGAAAGACAGAGTTAAGACTGAAATATGAGTCAGAGAACACATCACCCTCCAATTCTGTGTTTTGTTCACCCAACTTTACGTATGTTTAAGAAAAGGACAATGTGGATGGTCCCTGCAGTGCCCTTTTTGTGGGCTGGGACTTCTGCTGTCCATGGGGAACAGGTGGGGAAAGGAGTCAGATTTGTTGTTTTGCAACTTCCTTGGGACTATTCAAAGGCAATATTGTTTCAGGATGAGGATTCCCAGTTCAGACTGTGGTCTTGCATGTATGTTAGTCCAGAATGTTCTGTATTGCATCTCCAGCATTTGCTTAACATTGACTTAGTCTGGAGTGTGTGTTTTTGAGACCATTAAAAGCTGTAAACCTAGAAATAATATTGGCCTTCATTTTTAAAGCTCTTTTAAAGTTGTCTTACTGTCATAAGAGTCCACAAATATTTCCACTCTATATCTTATTTGCTCTTACATTTCTGGCAACTACACAAATAATTGAATTCTAAACATGAATTACAGATTTGCCCCAAATCACCTGTCAGGCAGCCTGTAGAGTTTCTAACTCAGCCATGTCTTCCAGCTTACACTGCAACTAAACTGGTTGTAGGTTGTAAAAATTCACTTGTGTTTTATAAAATACAAGCATTGGCTACGTATTTTGTAGCCTCTGAACTGGTTGTGTTGCCCACACTAGTGCCAGCTGCCAGTGACTCCCCAGTATTCCCCTCCACTGAGAATCTGCGGTGATTTAACTTGTATTTTCCTCCCAACTGTTTTCCAGAGGAAACTTTCCTGACTGTGCTGTTCATGTGTCAGAGGATGTGGAGCTGTTCGTGCCTCAGAGCCTGAGCAGAGCCCAGGCAAGAATTCTAAAGGTGAGCAACTCTGATTCAAAGCTGGTTTAAGTTTTTTTGCTTTGATGATGAAAACGTTCAATGGATGCAGCACTAAATCCTGAGACAGTCACACGTTTAAATGCAGTATGACCCCATTTCTCGTGGAATAATGCATTTAGAAATAATAGGCAATATTTTCATTTATAGGTATGTCAGGATTTTTTTTTCTGTTTTGAGCTTTTTGTTACAACCTGCAGTTTCCTAAAACCCCATTTCAGGAGGTCCTTGAGAGCTACAGCTGATTTCATCCCATCTGTAAGATCAGCAGAGCTTCTGCTGCTTTGTGCAACTTCTGCTCTGCACCCTGAATGTAGCACTGAAGTCTGGGTGACTTAATGCAACCCACACAGAGAGGACAGGGTTGAAAAGGAGAAGAGTTTTGGGGAGCTCCACTTGGTAGTGCTTGAGTCCCAGAATAGGAAGCGATTTATGACCTGCCCAAGGACCAGGTAAGAGGTGAGTGCAAAGTAGAATCAGATGCCATAAGTAGGTGTGGATTTGTTGAATTAGGAGAGGGAAAGGGGTGGTCTCCTCAGCAGGATCTGATCCTGTGCTACAGCCTGGGGTGAGAGACATGGAGTGTCTGAAGGTGCTTTGGGGCTGGTGGCAGAGCAAAACCCCAACACTTGACAGTGTCCAGTGTTGTCCTGAGCAGATACCCCAGGGACTGCAAGGGGAGATGTTGCCTTTGAGCAGGAGCTTTGGAGGAAGACAGTAACAGAAAATTTGCTCCAGCATGAGACAAGGGGTTTATCTAGGTACAGCAAGTGTCTAAAAACTCAAACCAGAGCTCCAGGCAATTTTGTCATGCTCCTCACCAGGATGAGTGGTGCTTTCAACACACCAGGTGCCCCAGCACCGTCAGTGCTTGTGGAGACAGCAGAGCAAAGCAGACATGCATTCATGCAAGGGAGCTGGGAGGGCAGAACCGGAGCCTGCCAAAGCCCCAGGTGGATGTTCTGCCTTGCTAGGCAAGCCTGGTGGCTCAGTGACACCAGCTGAAGGTCCTCACTGCCCCGTGTGACACCCCTGAGAGCTGCTGCTGGCAGAGTGGAGCTCGCCCGGCGCTGAAGTGCTGAGCAGGTACCTGGAGGATTTCTGAGCAAGGCATGCCCATCTCTAAATATGCTTTTGAAATTTGGGGCTTTTCTTCAGTTATGTGAGAGATCATGTCAGTGCCATGAGAAGAAGGTGAGGCAGGGGAAGGCAGGAAGGCATCCTGAAAAATCCTCTTTAAATCCCAGTGTGCAGTTCCAGTTCTGGGAAGTCTGGGATTTGTTGTTTTTTTTTTTGCCTCTGCTTTCAGTGTTGGGGTGTGTGTGTCTGTTTGGGAGTGTGTGAGACAAATCTGTCCCCATCTCTTTCTCCCCATGGTTTCAGAATTTCTCCTGCACCTTCAGAGGGGATGGGACCATGTGCCATCTTGCCAGTGTGACATAAATGACCAGTCCAGAAGGACTGAAAGACCCCTCTGGAGGGGGTACCCTCTGCTTTCTGGGGTTGGATCAGTCTCTCCAAGGGTCCTTCCTACCAGCTGCCCAGTGCATTTCAGGTCAGTTCAAGGATCTTGGCTTCTCTTGCTGTTTAACTGCCCACCTATATCAGCAGTTTGCTAAGACATGAGCCACGTCCAACTATTCATAAACCCAAACAAACCAGCAGTCATTTGAGTCCTTTATCTCCTGGCAGGCAACAGCAAGCCCTCACCTCTTATCCACTCTGCACACATACAATTTTCCTGCAGCCTTCATCAGCACCAGGAATTCAACAGCTGAGACCAACATTTATCTCAGTAAATCCAGCGTGTAGGTCTGCCCCTCTCCTGAATATTCAAATACGCAGCCACATCGGTGCTGTTCTTTTGAAAGCAGTGACAAGGGTCATCATTTTTATGCTTTATCTCCCACTTCACCTGCTCCTGAATGCTGAGGGAAGGAGGGAACAGCATCGTGGGGAGCTCCCTGGTGTGGATGACAGCCTTGCACTGCTCGGCTGTTCATCAGGGTGGCATGGGAGGATGAGGAGGAGCAGGAGGCATCGCTGAGCATCTCTGCCCACAGCCCTGGGCGGTGCTGGGGGCAGGGAGGAGATGCGTGTTAGTCCTGCCAGCCCCTCCAGCCACATGGCATGAAGCCAAAGGGCAGAGAACTGCCTTGTCGGGTAGGAAACCTTCAGCCTGGTCACAAAAACGTCTGATTTCGGAAGAGGAGAAAGGTTAAAATTGAGTTTGAACACCTCGAACTTTTCCCCAGGGCTGTATTTTCTGAAAAGACACTGGGGTTTGTTCAGCTGCTTTTCACTTACAGGCTTGAAAAGATTCGTCTGTCATAGCCCTGACAGGCACTAAAAAGCTCTTGTTAAGGTCATGGTTATCAGAGAAGTGTCCCTCATCCAACAATCCCAGTGAATCGGGGCCGCTGGGAATGGGGGCTGATGTCACGACACTGTTCGCTGCAGACAGGACTGTGACCCCCGTCCCGGCACGGCGGAGCTGCTGCTTTTCCCGAGGAGAGCCGGGTGAGGCAGCTCCAGCAAAGTGCAAAGGGAAAAAAAAACCCTCTAAACATCCCTGACCTTTCAATTGAGGCTGAAGCCAACAGATCCGCTGCTAACCAAAAACCTGGGGTCGCTTTCATGTGTCTGAGAGTTCAGGGAATAGATGGAGCTTAACATGCAAATGCCGGGCTTCCTGCAGCACGCCCGCTGCTTTTCCAGCGCTCTCATTTCACGCTGTTACCTCCACCCCTGCTGTGGCTGTGAAAAGAACCTCTCCGAGGGAAAGTTTCCCACAGACAGAAATCCGACTGATGTGGTTAAAAAAACCCAAACAACTCCACAACCAACCACTTAGAGTTTAATTTCTAAAATGTGCGATGTCCATCTGCAACTTGGCAATCGGCGTCTCCTCAGCTGCTGGTGAGGAGGAACCGACCCCTCCCTGCCTTAGGTTTCTGGGGATGTACTTCATGTGTTTGTCCTCATCTGTTTGAGCAGGTCCTGGAGTTGGGAGCCAGGAGTTCTGTCCCAGCAGAGGTGTTCAGAGGAATATCTTCCCTCTGTGAGCAGAGATGCTCCAGTGCCCTTTGGTGTGTTTATCCGTGCATCCCTTTTTCTCTGTGTTTGAGTTACAGGCCTTGAGTGTTCTGCACAGGTAGAGAAAGGGATGTGTCTTATCCCAGGTAAAAGGTGGGTAGGACAAAGGGAAATGGCCTCAAGTTCTACCAGGGGATGTTTAGATTGGCTGTTGGGAAAAATTTCTTCCCTGAAAGGGTTGCCAAGCCTTGAAACTGCCTGCCCAGGGCAGTGGTGGGGGCACCATCCCTGGGGGGATTTAAAAGACATGTAGATGTGGCTCTCGGGAACGTGGTTTAATGGTGGCCTTGGCAGTGCTGGGGGACCAGTTGGACTTGGTGATCTTGGAGGTCTTTTCCAGCCTAAACCATTCCATGACTCTCTGTCCAAACACTTCTTTTATCACTAGTGAAAAATGCCTGTAAAGCAGCTGTTGGGCAGGTCCCTGCCCTGGAGGGTACAGGTGGGACCCACCAACAAATAATGTTTATTTGGCATTTCAGATATCTTCCTTGAACCACCTGAACATCATCATCATCTGCCTTTCAAGCAATGCATGATGCATTATTGATGGCTGAAATACAGCAAATGTGTGGTGTTTCTCTAATGTATTTTTGTTCCCATTTGAAGTATTTCCCATTCTTTGCCACTACCATGTAATTCACCATTTGAAGCATATTGTCCCTCACAGTGCCTGCTTATATTTTTAAGCTTGTCTGGTTATTTTGGCAACAAGAGACATCATGAATTATGTAAGCAATTCCTCTCCTGAGGAGCTGGTCTCAGCCCTGTGCTGCCCTGATAAGAGCAGTGGGACAGGAGCTGCTTTGGGAAGAGCAGGACTCGTGTGGCTGCACCTCAGCTGGGCTGTGACCAGAGAACAGGGCACGTGGCATGTTGGAAATGAATTGAAACTACAGAGAATTAGGGTAAAAAATGAGATTCAAGGCTGTTTTTTCAGCATTTCAGTCTTGAAGCTGAGGCTGTGACCATGCCATGTGATGGAGCCTACTTAGTGAATTATCTGGGAGTAGGCATCGTGCTACCTTCATCTCTACTATCTGGGCATTCATCCCAAACGTGCAGCTGGGTGTTCATGTAGGTGTAAGGGAGGATTCTAATCCAGGAGGCTTTGTGAAAATCAAGATATTAAAACCCCCTGGGGAGGGACATGACCCTGTCCCACACTTTCTAGCACAAACTCCAAGCAGCGAAGTGACCACAAGCAGCAGCATCTCAGCTCTTTCTTGAACTCAAGAGCCCTGTGATTTCCTTGAAGGAAAGGGAGGCACCGGGAAGCAAAGGCTCACTCCTCACGTGGACTTTCACAGGCTCTCCCATGATGTTCATGTTCAGCTTTCAGAATTCTGAGCCCTCAGTCACCTTTTCCATATATAAACAATCCTTGTGGAGCAGGATGCTGAGGACTGGCAGCAGATAGTCAGGACAGATGGCCTCTGCCTCTGATGGCTCCAAAACATCACATAAGCCTCATCTTTTGAAGAAAGCCTTTCCCAGATGGGTCTCATTTAAAGCATGGCCTTTCTTGTTTCTTCCTAAAGGGCAGCTAATTAAGGGCAGAATGGATTTCTCTGCTCCTCCCAAAGCAGGCACAAGGGAGGTGTTTGATATGGAAACATTTATGGTTTGGTTCCAACACATCAATGAGGAGAGATGATGAGCTCATTAGAATCAATGTCGACAAATGTATTGAACTTCCCATTTTTCTGAGTTTGCTGGAGCTGCCCCAAAAGAGGCAAATTCTTGAGCAGCATCTTGTGAAAAACTGTCTCATTTTTTATTGCTCTGCAGTGACCAGCCCCAGTTCAACTCGTGTTATCTCCCATCAGTCCTATCTGTAGCCTGCTGCCAAAATTTGAGGTTACAACTGAGGAGCTCAGGAGAGGAGGTTGAAACAAAGCTCTTGTCTGGCTTTCCAAGAGCTGCCTGCTCCAATCCAGTTGTTTCCAGCTGTAGTTTCCCAGTCACTTGTCTGTGGTGGGAAACCTCATTCACTTTGCCTCTTGTGCATCCAAGTGGCTCTGAGAGCTTCTTGTCCTCCAGGCAGGGAACTCTGACAACTCTGGGTCTGTTCAATAAGCTGCATTGCAAACTGATTTCCAGCTTTGTCTCTCTTCTCTTGCATGGGCTGTAAAATCCCTCCTCCTCCTCTCCCCCTCCCCAACTGAACTAAAAATGGCCTAATTGTTTCTATCTTTGTTACAAGCGTGTCTGCATGGTAGAAATGAGGAGTTATGGCTTATCTTGTTATTATGTAAATACTTTTGTGCTTCTCGAAGAAAGTTTTTCTTTCCCTTTGATCCAGCTTCCTTGTAGCCAGTTTAACCTCCAGAAGGAGTCAAGAAGTTCATGGAGATTGCCAATGGCATTATTCCTGAGGAAAACTGGAGCCAGAAAACCCAAAATTACAGCTCATTTGGGAGTGGATGCAAACAAAAGGAAGAGCTTGTCTTTCAGTGTCTTTTTAAAGCAACTTTTTGCTTAAAATATCTGGGTCCGATGTAAAAATAGCATTTGCACAGTATTAGAAGATGAAAGTGCTTTTCCAGCAGCCTGGAAAGTTGCTGTGCCCCAAACTTGTGCTATAGGCAGGATCTCCAAATTGCTGGAGTTATTTTTATCCTTCCATACTTTTGTGGCTGGAGTTTGAGCTGATTGCTTTGGACTGTGCTGGCAGGGGAGGGTGAACAGTCTTCCAAAAAGAAAATTTTAGGGCAACTTCAAGCTCTTACAAGAAGAGGTTCATTCTAGTTTCAGTGATTCCATAAAGTTATTTATTATTGGAGTTATTTCATAGAATTGTTATATTTCCTAATTATAAAGTCAGGACCAAAGCACCAGTAGTAAGGGGAGGAAAAGCAGCTAGCAATCTGTAGTTAAAAATACTTAATCACACTTTGAAGTGATTGTGCAGAAGATACAGTAGTAGAATATATTGGCAGTGTTTTGGGTAGAAAGAATGACAGCAGGTCTGGCTGGACTCTTGGTTCTGTGCCAAAGACCAGATCTGTCAGCTTGGTTTCTTGTCTGGAGAAGATATACATATGTGGGGTTTTTGTAGGTCTTGTGTATGTGTTCACCTGGATGTTCTTCAGGTCTGCTGTCAGTACCTCTTTGGAAGGAGAGGGCATGTGTTTTAAAAACTCCCCAGCTGAGGATGTTGTCAGAGTGCTGGATGTGGAGGTCAGAGGAGCCACCACACAGGTGGCTGCCTGGAGCCTTCTGCAATCACAGCCAGCAGCAGAACCTGGCAGAGCTTTGTTCTGCCTCAGCCCTCTCCTTGCTCAGAAGGGCTCATTGCTCAGTCCAAGCCTGCTGAAATTGGGGTGAGGGTTTCATTGGCCTTGGACCAGCCCTCAGCACTGGATACACTGGTTGCTTGAAAATAGGTAATTAATGGTGCTTTATTTTCCATGTTTCCAAGGCAACACAAACACCCAAGACTTTGCCTTCCAGTGCATGAGCAGAAGCTTTTGGCTGCTTCAGAAGTTCCCCTCTGTCTCATCTAAAGCTGCTGTAAAGGTACCAGAGCCATCTTTGCTGTCATTATACTCTATTTACATCCTGTATCCAAAAAGTAATGATGATCAGATGCTGCTGCTGAAATGATCTGTTCTCACTGCAGAACTCATTCAATCAGTGGAGCTCTGCTGTTCAAATAGATAATTAGTGTTGTGACAAGTGTGACTGTAAATGCCTCAGCTTGGTGGCAATGTTAGGAAGTGTGACAAAAATTAAATTATTTGTCTGCCTTAAGCATGGCCCTCCTTGGATTGCTAATGAGGGAAATTCTTGTTAAACACATGTCCTTTTCTGATGGAGTCCTTTACAGGCCCCCAGCTGGGAAAATGAGTAATTATTTGTAGCACCAGGGGCACAAAAGGCTGGACTGCCCCTTGTTTTCTCTGCCTCGTTTCTTTCCGTGCCTTCAGCTGATGTAACAGGTCATTGCTTGTGTCCCAGCCTAAAACAGAATGATCCCCTAAATGGAATCACCAGGGAGAGCAATCCCAGTGGACACCTTTCCTGCCTGTCAGTATCCCTTCTTTAGAAGGAAAGGGCACAGGGAAGGTCTTTTGGTGCTCCAGTCTCTGGGGAACATTTGTCACCTTTCCTGGAGGTTAGAAAAAATTGTGTCTGTTCTTCTCCAAGGACATGGAAACCCTCCCTGTGTGCTGCTGGGGGACTCCAATCCTGCACCTTCAACTGGTAACCCAGAGGGAAAGCAGCTGTGTCCCTCCTCTCATTCTGCACCCCAAGGAGTGTGGGATTTGGGAGGCTGAGGGCAGCAAGGAGCTGGACACCCCAAAGCTTCTTTCCTGATGGACAATTGTGGATGTCCCTCTGTGGTAAGAGTTGGTTTGATTTTAAATTCTCCTGGGCTGACCTAATGAAGTTGCACCCTTTCACGTGGCTCCTAATGGGATGCTTTTGATCCTCCTTCCTGTTTCAGCATTTGCCAGTGCCCTGATGTCCTCCCACCCAAAGGGAATTAATCACCGAGCTGGAATGAGGAGCACAGCACAGGGAGCAGGCATGGTCCACACCTCACAGCACTAATTATGCCCTTAGAAGTGTCTTAGGAATCTCCATGGGGTTACTGGCACGTCTCCTGTATTTGTGCATTTGAAAGGGGGAAAAAAAAAAAAAGCAACCAACTTTCAAAGATACTTCTTGACCTCAAAAAGATCAGCGAGGAGCTCAAGAAAAGAAATTTAATTCCAAGTGAGTTTAACAAGTTCTCTTGACCCTTAAGGATTGAAAAAGCAAAGGAAGGATGCACATGAGGGTCCTGTGAAATTCTAATACTAAAACACTCTCAAGCACAAACTGTGAAGTCTCCAGATGCAGTTCAAACCCCAAGCAAACAAAGAGCATGGGATGAATTCCGACAGGGGCCGGTGCAGACACTGCAACGTGGCTCTTCAGGTGACGAAGGGGATCCCTGAGAGCAAAGGTGAGTTGTCTGCTCATTGAAATCTTCAAACTTTTGGGGAGGGGAACTTTGTCATGCTCCTCAGGAGAGGCAGGACAGTCAGAGGATGCTGGGGAGGTGCCCCCACCCTCAGCAGACCTGGGGCAACACTTCCAAGCCAAAGGTGAGCCATCAACAGCACCCCTGAGAACCTGAGCTCGCTGAAGCTGCTGGAGTAGCTGTTCAGCTTGGAAAACGAGGAATTCTACCCTCTTTTCCAGGCTGTAGCCCCTGTTTCCTAAGCTGTGACCACGCTGGGGAGGCAGCTGTGAACTGTGGCAGGACTGCTCAGAAGATCCCTTTGCCAAGAGGGCAGCCTGAGCTGCAGGGAGAGAGAGGTGTGCCCGTCCCCCTGCACGTGGCAGCTCACGCTGTGCAGGCACCACGTTTCAAGTGCCTCTTTTTATCAAGCAGCCTCCATAAACCCAGAGTGAGTACACTCAGTGATATCTCTGCAAAACATCTCTCCTTTTATTGCTTTGCAGGAGTTCAAAGCATTAGCATCAAACAATCCAGGCGGTTGTTTCCCCTAAGAGAGCGGGGGCCTGTTTACAAACTGGTTTTATTTTCACAATATTCCATTGTTATTTATTTCAGCCGGAGAGCTGTCAGATGAATGCACTCCCTCACCCAGGACAGCTTGCTTTATTGCCTGTTATTAAGACACAACATATATAACCTGACAGGCACTGCCCACGTCTGCGTTCCACCACTGAAAGGCAAATTAAGTTGAAAATGGAGATCTCCAATATTTCTTTGGGCTGAAGTGATATTAGTTTTTAACTCGTTTTGTATTCATAGAGGATCCTGCTTATTTGTAACATATCCAACAGTAAACTGTCCAAAGAAAAAGGTTCTTTTGAAAAAAAAACCTCCTATTACAGCTACCTCTGAGAAATTCAGGCTTTAGAATACAGCTCTGGTTTTGGATAGGGAATTGAAAAGAATGCAATTTAGTGCTTTACTAAAAACTGTGACTGCAACCTACTATTCTTTCTAACTAGATTTCAAATAATAGTTGTGACAAAGTGCTGGTTATTTTTGGTGGAGGTAGAAGTCAAAGTGGAATGGCAGAACTACCTTTCCCACCATCCACAGTTCCTGTTGTATAAGCAATATTACCACATTTTTCATTATTATCCATTAGTTGTTTTTTTTCTTTCCAGCCCAGGACTGGATTGCTAATTTTGGATGATCACAGGAGCTGCTCTGGAAATGCCTGCAAAGAGGTAGGCTTATCCCTTAGTGCCTCTTCACCTTTTCCTCCTCTGCTTTCCCAATGACAACTTATTTTTTTCCAGCTCACTGGAGAATGAAGTCAGTTTTATTAATGCAGGTAACCATTAACTGAATTAACATGATATAAGAAACAGAGATCAGTGTAAAGGAAGACTCATCTGGAGATTGGGGGAAGCAGAGCAAGGCAGGTGTGTCCACCCACACCCACCTGAAAGGGAAAAGCCATTTACTCAATACACTTGCAAGTGTTGGCATCGCTATTAACCCTTCTGGCAGCACCTGGATCAGCTCTGCAGGCAGAATCCACGCTTTGAGAGCTTAAAATACAGAGTTGTGCTGTGCCTGTGGTGCCAGGGAGAAGGTTTTTAGTGCTGGAAAGTCAGGGCTTTCCAGGAAGCTGCAGCTGTGTAAGGAACTGGACACTGCAGTGGGAAGCAGGATGTGCAACTTAATGCTAAACAGTGATACAGTGAATAAATTATTATCAAAACTAACTCTTCTTCAATATGATTACACCGTTTGTTGGGGTTTTTTTTTCCATTTCAGAGGGAACAGCCTAATTGGATAGATTGGGAAATGAAACCAGGGAGAGGTGGCTCTTTGTCCATCCTGCTGCAAACCTGTGGGCAGAGGTGGAGCTCAGCAGCTCAAGCACAACCATTTTTAGATGCATTGACCCCCCCAAATGTGTGCAAATATGTAACAGAAACAAGCAATAATACTTTGAGATATTCTGTTATCCCTCAATGTAATAAATATTTTATTAGAGCAATAGAAAAAAATGCATACAGATAACCATAGGATACACACACAACTGGAAGTTTAAGGATCATTTTTAACTTTTCAATATGAAACAAGGTACCTGGTACATATCTCATGGAGATATATAACTAGAAATTAACTAACAGAGTGTAATTGCATGAAAATGGCAGTACAGGGACATGAACTAGAATTCTGTGGAACAATAGAAAGAGTCACCCTTTGTTGCATAAAACATAACTATACACTTACTAGGAACACCTGTATTTCCATCTCCCACCCACCCCCCCCTTTGCAAGTGTCTGAAAACAACACTGGTTTGCCACATGGAAAAGCAACTAGCCATTTATAGCTCTATATGTACAGTATATACAGCTCTTGCTCACTTCAGCAGTCAGCACATTGTCTCTTCTGGATCTAATCACGTAATTTGCTATCTGAATGTATATCAAGGTTGTTTTTTTTCCCCTACTTTCACTAATCTTGGTTCTCCTTTTGTAGTTCTGTGTGCTGTAAGAATCCTGTGAAATTAAAAAGAACAGTCTTTTAAAAGGATATGCTTTGTCATGTGAACGTGTGCTCTAACAGGGGTGGTGTCAGCTCTCTAAAGGGGGTATAAAAGGTTGATTGGACTAAATTCATCACTACAGAAGTCAAATGGACCAAGTTTAATGTATCTCTAATATACTGCTATGAAAAAGCATAGATTTCTCTGTAATAGCAAGCCTGAATTTTTATTACGTCCTATAGATTTGCCATAGACTTACCAGACTCATGTGACAGTGGTGGGTGCATCTGAGTGCCAGAGCAGGTGAAATAGCTTTGATTTGGTTAAAGAGCAGCAGGAAGGAGAGTTCTGACTGTAACCCTGAATTGAGGATGTGTGCAGTGCAGTGTGGCAGATGTAATCTGGGGCTGCATATCTGGAAGCACCACATCTCAAGGTAGGGAGATGGTGGTTGTCCTTCTTCATAAGGCCGTGGTGCAACTGCATTTCAACAGTGCTGGGCACTTCTGTTAGTGAAGCACTGACAGGAGTTCAGGGAGGGCAGTGAAAATGAGCCTGAAGGTGGGAGAATTTGGTTATGAATGAAGAATCCAGTTGAGAAATAGAAGGTGGGGATGTGAGGAAACGAACTTGGAAATTTACTGATGGAGAGGAAGGGCAGGTGTTTGAAAAGGTGCATAAACATGTGTGATAAAACAGAGAGGCCTCTTTGAAAGAGCTGTGAGCTCATTTCTTAGGAGCAGCAGTGGAGGTTCTGCCTCCTGGACACCCCAGTGTGGACTGTGCAAAACTGACACCCACAGGGAGACTTTGCCTTCCCTTCCAGCTGTGGTTTCTTGCCCAGGTTTGGAAGAACTGACACAAAGCGCACTCCTGGGGGATGACACCGTCTTAAGGACAGCCACTTAGGTCGAGGTGTTATCATCTAATTGAAAACACCCATGTCTCTGATTTCATCTTTTCCCTGTAGAATGGTATTGTAACCATGCAGAGCACACCCAGGACAGTTCACATTGCTGCAGAAATGGAGTTTCTCACTGAGCTGAGCTCTTGCTCTGACCACAGTGCCACTGCTCTCCCTCTCTCTTATGCTGTATCTGAAGTATGTAATATGTAAACTCCTTTGGTTCAAGTATTAAGGCATTTTAGATTCCTTTTTAAAGGATTTGCTAAACTTTACATGGTATTTTTACTTCAACTTAGAGTGAAATATAAAGAATTTAAAAACACGTCAGGATAGAAGAAAAACATGCATTAACCACTGCAGTTTTGTTGTGTTTTTTTTTATAAAAGCACTTCAGTAACCAATTCTTTCCTTTTTTTTTTTCCTCTCCCAGCAAATGCAAAAGTATCATCACAACACTGAATTAAGGGTCAAGGAAAATACTGCTGCTAAGAAGCTGGATACACTGAAGACATTCAAGACTGATGGACCAGAACCTCTTGCATCCATACCTGTGACAAAATGAGAAAGGTCAAGATTAAATGAAAGCATAAGTATGTGCTGTGCCAATTTATTCCGCTTCCCAGATGCCAAGCAAAAATTATTGTCTTTTTTCTTACTATTTCTTAAAAGCAGTAGAAACTTACAAAAAATATGGAAAATATCTGAAAACTACAGTAATGCTGAAACTGTACAAATGGTTTTGGTGCTCTGGTTCAGGTGCTAAGGTGCTGTTTGGTCAAAGGTTGGACTCTGTGATCTTGGAGGTCTTTTCCAACCTTAGAAACACGGAATCACTATGACACTGTTTCTCTGACTCGACTTTCAAGGTAATAATTTTAGAAGAAAAGGAGAGAAGGTAAAAAAATGTGCCATTTCATACACTGATTTACACAGTGATCTACCAGCTCAACAGAAGGGAGCTTGTCACGCACTGTTAATTGCTTTCCCTTTTAGGACCTCTTTACCACACACTTCTTTTTCCTTTTGTGCTCCCGCAAAGCCAAAGCGTTTGAGCCTCAACCTACTGGCCGTCCTGGGGATGAGGATCTGCTGGCTGCTGGCTCCATCCCCCCCCTCGGTGGTGGCCCTCACTTGGACGATGTAATCGTCGTGCAGCCGCAACCACAGCTCAGCCGTCGCCTGCTCCGTGCTCAGCTCGCTGACGCTGCTCTGGCTGCTGCTCCTGTACAGCACCTGCAGCACAGGACAAACATAATGCAGGGGCAGCGAGCAGAGCTAACGTGGCATCATGACAATATACTATACTAATAATGTACTGGACATATGCCATAATATACTGTGCTATAATTAGGATAATATACGATAAAATATGCTATAATAAATAAAAATACAATATAATACACTATAAATATAATGCATTATAATATAGCATATGATAGAATAACATGGCATGACAATATACNCGATACTAATAATATACTATACATATACCATAATATACTATACTATAATTAGGATAAGATAATAAATATAATAAAAACACAATATAATACACTATAAATGTAATACATCATAATACATCATATGATAAATAACACAGCATGATAATATACAATACTAATAATGTACTATACATATGCCATAATATACCAAATTAGTATAATATATATGATAATAAATAAAAATACAATATAATGCATTATAATATAGCATATGATAGAATAACATGGCATGACAATATACTATACTAATAATGTACTATACATATGCCATAATATACCAAATTAGTATAATATATATGATAATAAATAAAAATACAATATAATGCATTATAATATAGCATATGATAGAATAACATGGCATGACAATATACTATACTAATAATGTACTATACATATGCCATAATATACTATAATAAAAATACAATATAATACAATATAAATATAGTATATAACAGAAAAACATGGCGTAATATGACAATATACTAATAATATACTATACGTATACCATAATATACTGTACTATAGTTAGTATAATATATAATAAATATAAATCTAATAAAATACATTAGTGTAATGTAATGCAATATAATATAATAAATATAATAATGTAATATAATAATATGCTATGCTATAATTTAAAATAATGGTCGAATGCTAGAACAAGCTGGAAACACAAATTTCTTGCCAATATAACTCAGATTTCAGCCTAAATCTTTCACACAGGGGTATTTCACGTGGGATCCAGCTCTTTAGCACATCAAGAACACCCTCAGCTATTCTTTTACACCCATTTGTCTGATGTATTGAAGTGGCTGTACATTTGTGTGCTGAGCAGATTTAGAGCAGATGTGACAGTGTCATTTCTGCCAGGAAAGTGAGCCGTGTCCCACAGCAGGTAAGAAGAAAAAGGGTTTAAAAATAACAGTTTGATACATGTGGTACTAATGAAGATGCCTGGCCAGGAAGGGAAACCATGTCCACCCAGCCTGGTTTCTTTGGAAGGGTTACATATTTAGGTGTTAAACATTTTTAGTAAGTGTTATAGATGTGTTAGGTGTTCTGCATGTTCGAAGATCCAAGTGTTACACATGTGGGAAGTGGGACCCCAAGAGAAGGCAGTAGTGTAGATTATTAGTTATTAATTAATGGTAAAAGGGCGGTGGCTATGAGACATTATTAGAATATGATTTAAAATCTCAAAGAAGGATGTTGTGACATTGCCCATGCTCTGAACATGCAAACAGACAAGGAAAAGCCAGCTCTGGGTTGCTTTCAGCTCTGTTGTCACTGACCTTGTACCCTGTCACCTGGGACTCGTTCTCCATGGCTGTGACCTCCTCCCAGCTGAGGATAACTCTGGAGTCAGTGACATTCCACACCACGTTTCCTGGAGGTTGACTGGGTGCTTCAAATACATAAAAAAAGCATGACTTTAATTTAATTGGCATTAGTGATTTATTCAACAGTAGGAAAGAGCAGTTCAGGTAATTGACTGTCATTACATTTCGGATGCAAAAGCAACTCCAATGCAGGTTCCTTGTTTGTGCACGTTATGGTTCAGGGGCTAAATTGGAAAAACAGAAGGAAGGAAAAAATAGAATGGCACATAATGTTATTTCTGAAGTTGAATTATCAGTTGATGGTCTTTCATTAAATACAGCCAGAGAGAAGCATGTGTCTTAGGACATGGGTGATCAATTAGAACAAACTCTACTGAAAGCAGTAATGTGAACAGACAATTTCCAGTTTTAGTTCAATGCCAAGAACAAGAAAATTCTTCACAAGAGACTGTCAGACAGATTTTGTCCTGGTGACTATTCAAATCTTCACACTGTGTTGATTTACTTTAATGTCTGTAATGTAGAAATATTTCACAGGGGTTTTTTTTTTGTTCTTTTACCTGGAGATTGTGAACTGCAGCCCGTGCCATTCCTGTGTCTGTGCTGAACCACAGTGGGCTTTGGCCAAGGAAATCCACTGGGATTTTTTGTTATCTGGGACTATCATTTCCAAAGGAGCTGCATCCTCTGGGCTGTGCCCTTTCAGGTGTTTTGGAACTGGCAGGCAAAGCAACTACAAACCTCTTCCAACACCTCACCTTGGTTTCCCAGAAAATGGGCCATGAAGTGACACAATCAATGATTAAAATCTTTTCTAAATGTGTTAAGGAAAACAATTTACTGTTGCTGTCACCTAGTGGAGGCAACTGCTGCTTAGGTGGACAGGGCTGTGCTTTGATGCTGGAGGTTCAAGTATTAAGCACTGACAGCGGTTCTCAACACTTGTATCCATGAGCTTATGAGGTTTTTTCCTCCACTCCTTTTTTCCTCCTCATTCCAGTCCCTTCACACAGTTAGCTCCCCACCTTCTTTCCATGAGCAGTCAGATCAAAACCCACCTGATTATACTTCAAAAATAGACACAAAAATGTAAGAGTGAGACTTACATTATTCTAAAGTCAAAGAACTGCTCACAGATATTTTTTTTCTGGTATTTGCCTTGTTCTGTGTACTGAGTCAGATTTAACCTGATGTACTAATAATAACCACTTTTTGGAAATGTAAGAGATTGTTTCACTCCTGAGAACAAAGTGTTACAGCACAGATGAGTAGTTGTCACACTGAGATATTAAAGCTGAATTTCAAAAGTAATGAGTCATTCTCGAAATCCACAACAAAACATTAAGATGACAAGTGAAAAAATGAAGAGTAATTATATATAAAAACTGTAAGCCTCTAGCTATCACTTGGCTTATGGAAGGGATTCAGAAGGCTCCAGTTTGCTTCAGACACCAAAATCTCCAGTAATCTTCAGTGTTCAGAACTGCAGAGCTTCATTTGTAACAGGTCAGATCCTGATCCATCATGTCATGTAAGTACATGGCCAGGGCTGAGGATGCAAATAGCTGCAGGGATTTCTGAGGCTCCTCAGCTGCTTAAAGCTGGTCATAGACACGACTATTTCTCTGAGTTACAACTGATGGACAGAACATGTGGCTGTATTTTAAGATTTTTCTAAATATGAAATAATTGTGACATCTTGTCTTATAAACTTAGGCGAGTCTTCTCCAGTCACTTGCCATTTTACACAGCAGATTTTATAAAAAGCCTCCTCTTGTTATTTTGGGCTTGCAAACATGAATATTTCAAATATAAAAGCAAAGATACTTCATTTGTCAAAGACTCAATTTTCAGGCTTGAAATATACTGCCAATTGAACTGAAGTATTTATATTTCTTGATATGGCTGGAGTTACTGAGAGGTACCTTGTAGGCCCTGTGGGGGAATGTAAATCCTTCACAGTGAAAAACACATCAATCACAAATATTCAAGCTAAAGTAAAAATTGGGATTGATTAAAAATCACACCTTTGAATGAAAAATCAGTTTCTACTGCAATAGTAGAGAGAATTATTTGTCTCAGTCAATTCAACTACTAGTTAGCAAAATCCTTCAGACTGACATTGTACTGGAGTGCAATGGTTTTGCCCTCTTTATTCACCAGCAGGATGGTCATAATGCAATTAATTTTCCTTTTAATCATTCCATATAGCAGTGATCTTGACCAAGGGCCTGATGCAGATCCTTCTTAAAACAATGGGATCAGCTGCTTGTCCAGTTCTCACACATCCCAAAGCCAGGTGGTCACTAAAAAAAGGACTGGAAACCCCTGGGCTGATGACCAGACTGGCACCAGCCACAAAAATGATTAATTAGAGGAAAAAAGACTACTTATCACAGGTCCTGTCCAGGCTCCAGGCGGTGAGTTACTTCAGATCAGCCCATTCATGGTAACTGTGCATATAATCTATTTAAACTCTGACAAATCTGAGTTGGTTTAGTCCTCAGTGACAGCCTGGCACTCATTTCTGCATATAATAATTTCTGATAAATTAGCTTATTTCATAATATTAATGATGTAACCACTTTTGGTAGAAGGATGTTAATGACTATTCCAGGGAATTTGACCTTTCAGACACATTTAATTGTATGTTCTTGTGCCTCTGACAGAAATACTTCAAGAGTGATGACCCTGATTCTGAGTTGTATTACAAGGCAGGAGCACACTAAAAATATTTCCACTTGTAGAAAAATTAGTGCAGCCTTTGCCAATCTGTTCTCCAGCTTAATTTCTCCTTTGTAATAGCAAAGTGGCCTCTTGTGCAATTTGTTCAAGGGGAACAGTGGACATGAAGGATTGTTTGGCACGAACTGCACGAGGATCATTGCATTTCAAAAGCCATGCCCCAGAGAACTTATAAATATGTTATAGAACACTGAAAAATTCAACAAGTCTCTTTTTTCCCCCCTGCTGAATAACAGAGATTTTTCTTTTAAATTTCTTCCAGTCATTAGGAACATAATAAAGGTTCTGGGCAGGAATTATCTATCTTCCTTGGGCTCCACTGGCATAGCTGGTTTTTACTCATCATGCTAGAGTCACACAGGGTGGAAGCGCCGAGCTTGATTTAATTGGTTACTAAACTCTGCTCCAGACCATGAAAATTCAAATCCCTCACTCCCCATTGTGATTCCCAGGATTGCCACTCTTTTCCCTCCCCCTCCCAGGTGAGAGCACATCGCTGTGCCTCTCCCCACTGCAAGTACTCACGTGGCTTTTTCGTGGTGGCATTGACAGTGGCACTGAAGGGCCCTGCTCCAGCACTGTTGTAGGCACGCACAGCTGTGTAATAAGCCAAGTTGCTCCTCAAGCCTGTGATTCTTATTGAGGTTTCATTCCCTGCAGCTTTTACTTTGCTTGAGGATTCTTCTTTTTGACCATTATGCCAGTACCTAACCTAGTAGACAGAAAACCAGAGCCATTTCAATCTTGCATGACTGTTCACCCACAGCAATGCACTTGACTCTTTTAAGTGCATTTCCCCCCCACCTCAGCTGAATAAAGGTAGAAATGCATTAAAGTTTCAGAAATGTATTTACAGTGCAAAAATAAAATATTCTTATCCATCTGCTTCTCACACTTGCTGCTCTTTTTAGTGTGACTGTAGGAAAAAGGAAATTGAGATACTAGATCCTCCTTGAATTAAACGAATGACAAGAGGAAAACCATGACTTCATTAAGAGGAAAACAAGTTAAACTCAGAGAAATGCACCTTAAAAAAAGTTTCTTTGAAAGCAGATGTAATTCTGAAAAACTATGTCAGTCAGACACCTGACAATCTATCAGCACAAGAAGAAAAACACCATTTCATTCTGTGATCTTTTTTGCAATAATAGTTAGAAGAAATTATCCTCCTCCTGGTGCAAGTGGGGCAGGAAGGATATAAAATCTGGGGCAATCCTGGGGCTGTCCTGCTGCCTGCACACCCCTTCTGGGCCATGGCCCTTTACAAAAGGGAGTGTGTATTATTGAAAGAATTAAATTATTTAGATTTTGTTACTGAAGTAAACTCACCTCATAGCCCAGCAACCTTCCATTGCTCATCTTCCAGGGGATGGGTGCCCAGGAGACCTCGATGGCCGAGGAGGACAGGCTGGTGGCAGACACCCCAGAGGGGGCTGTGCTGGGCTCTGCATGGGGAAACCAGTGAAGGAGAGGTGAGAAACAGCACTGGAACCTCTGCAAATCAACACGTGAGCAGAAGGTCTCATGTCCACAAACTGCTGTTGTGTTCTGAGATGGAGCAGCTCAGGGGACACATTTAGGGGCAACTCAGTCCCGTACCTTCTTCAGCCGAAAAAACCGTGGTGACTGCACTGAAGGGCCCTTCTCCTTTGTTGTTGTAGACACCAACTTTGACCTCGTAGGGTGAAAAGGGCAAGATGCTTTCATTCCTGAAGACGTATTTTGGGGTGTCAGGAGAGGTGACCACCGTCTGTATCCACGTTGTGGTGCCGGAGGGGCGGAACGCCACGACGTAGCCAAAGCCTTCCCCGTTCTGCAGCTCCTCAGGGATGGGCTGTGGGAGAAGCAGCAGGAAGGGCCCTGTGAGGCCACACTCAGCACTGGGTGTGTCTGGCAGGAGGGCAGTGCCAACAGACACGTGGACATGACTGCAGCCAGGTCCTGGCACTGCCTCTGGCATCGTTTCATCAGCCAATTCACTCTGGCACAGCAGAGCAAAATGTGTTCCCCTGGACACATTTCTATTTTAAGGTTTGCACTTCAAGAGGAGAACAACTTTCAGGTATGATCTTTGTTTTCCACTAAGTATTCTGCTTTAAGACACTCTTCAGTAAGTAAATTTTCCTTCATCAATCCACAGTTCATAAAAAATGAGTAACTGCTTAGTCAGCTATTACAGAATCCAATACACCCTTCACAGAGTGGCTTAAACTTTCCTCTGATGTGATTATCATTAGATAACCACACAGAGTAGGTAATGTTAGTAACAGAATATTAACATTTTTAAGGGGATACACAATATAAAGCAGTGTGTCAGTGTACTGGTTAGCACATGCATCCAGAGTTAATCCCAGGGAAGCAAGAACTGCAAATTTCCACTGTAAAGTCTAATTCTTTGGCTCAACCTTCCCCCTTCCTCTTCCCCTGTCCTCCTGCCCCCTTTTAAAGCATTAACATTTGCTTGAGAACAGAAGCAATGCCAGCCAAACTAGGCAGATGTCCTAGGGATGGTCACCCAGGGAGGGAAGGCAGAGCTCACAGCACACAGGGCACCAAGCACAGACACAGCCTAGAGGAGAAGCTGCTGCAGCCAGGGAAACCCAGCTCTTCCAAGAGTTGGGTTTCAATGAGAACAAAATCACTCTCTGAAGAAAACTGCTTGCCAGAAAACTTACATCCCACGTTATGACCAGCTCAGACCTGCTGCCTCCTCCCCCACTGACCTCAGAGGGGGGAATTTCGGGAACTGTGGAAAGGAAACGTAGAGCTGTCTGCACAGTGTACACACAAGAGACCACATCACATTCACCTCATGCTCTGACTTTAACCCTGGTGTATTCACATTCCTTGGGCAATCAGGGGAGATGCTTTGGGGACAGGATGGCAGGCCTGGAAAGTTCCAGCCCAGTCCCATGTTCACCCTCCTGCTTCTCCATCCCTGGGCCAGGCTGGAGGTTCTCTGAGCACTTGAAGAACCTCAGCAGCTCAAGGACTACACCACATCTGCTGTGCTTCTGAACTCCTAAAAATCTGCAGGTGCAGGCATGCTTAGTTTTTTTAAATAGGGTTAACTTATAGAATCACAGAATGGTTTGGATTGAAAGGGACTTTAGGGATCACCTTGTTCCAACCCCCCTGCTGTGGACAGTGACACCTTCCACTAGACCAGGTTGCTCAGAGCTCTATCCAGCCTGGCCTTGAACACTTCCAGGGATGTTATGCAGATAAACTGGGCAATGGCCTTACTCCAAGTGAACTGGGGTTTTAATTGATGGCTTCTTCTGAGCTTTGTGCTTGTTACATGGAAGGTGCACACTGATCATACACTAGGAATGAAAAAACCCTGTCAAAATCAAACTCTCTTCATCCATTAACACCTTCAGACTCTACAGCATTGCCCAAAGGGGCAGACTTTGGCATGCTAAATACAGTTTAAATGGATTTAGATGTTGGGCTTCTGTGATGTTCAGTAATGCAACACAAACTATCACACAGCTACATGAAAAAATACGGGTAAACTGGTTACAGGTTTTTCTATCCAACTGCAATTCCAAGCTTGTCTGCAAAGAACCGAAGATACGAACACTCCTTTTTTTGTTAATGCACAAAATTCTTGAATTAAAAACAAATAGAAGAACCCACTAACCTGCCTCTTCAGTCCTTACTTTTTCTGAGGGTAAACTAGGTTCTCCACCTCCTATTTTGTTAGTGGCCACCACACGGAATTCATATTCAACCCAAGGATTTAAATCCACCACTGTGGCCGTGAGCGTGTTCCCATCAATCACATCTGGAACTACAAAAAAAGAAAGATAAAAGGCGGCCAGCAAGCCCATGATGGCCCTGGGCAAAACGACCTCAGCAGAGCCTGCAACAAGCCCTGGGTTTACCTGTGGTGACTCGCTGCCAGCCCACGGAGAAGGGAGTCCTCGCCTGGATGGTGTAGGTGGTCACTGGGCTGTGGTTGTCTGTCCCCTCCTGCCAGGAGATCTGAGCTGTGCTGTCAGTGATTTCCTCCACTCTCACGTGTTCAGGGGGCCCAGGTGAGCCTACAGGCAGGAATAAAAGCAGGTATTTTGTGAAGGCAGAGCCCTGGAAATCACTAAAGAGCAGTGTGGATTCCCATTCTGATGGCGGGAGGAAGGAAACAAGTCAGCTTGGAATGGGAACACTCGGAATTACTGGTTTTCATTCATTCAACTTAACTCTTAATTTCAACCTGAAATCCTCTCAACTGCAGAACAGATGACAAGGGTTTGCTTTTCCACCAAGAACCTTTGTTCAGCACCACCCCTCTGTCTTTCCAATGTCTTTTCCTTTAGTCCTAAATGTCCTCTTTTAATCTACTAATACATCTCTGTAGTCTGCCAATTGATCTACAGCTGCTTTACTGTACAACACACTGGAGTAATTTTTCAGCACAACATCTGACCAGCACCCCAAGCAGCAATTCAGTCAGACAAGCTTTCTGCTGCCTTCTGGAAAATCCTCAGTCTGGGCATCCTGGCAAAAATGCTGGGTTTTGTCTCATCTGCACCAGCAAAGGGGGTTGAAATGACTAACAGTACACTGACAAGGAGAAAATATCTGACATATTTTAAAAATATATTGAGTAAGTGCTGATCACACAATGTGCTCTCTCAGATCAAAGCTTTTCCCTGTAATAAATGTAGCTGTAACACCAGCTACAGTTCTGGCTCAGCTGTGAGCACTCCAGCTCTGAATGAGCAGGAATAAGCCTCCATGACACACTTTAAATTCCAGTGTGTCCCCAGGACAAAGCCTCTCCTGGGCTTTGGCAGCAGTTCCCATTTCACAGGAAGGCTTCTGAGTCCCCAACACTTCAGTGTGCAGAGGCAGTGACTCACAGCTGGCTCAGAGCTGCCAGTGCCTTGAAGGACTGTCAGTGAGAAAATATGTGAAGTCAATATTATAACCTCCAGCTTTTAGTTTCTCTGGGAAAAATTAGGCTCCGTCCAAAAAAGGGAGCTGTAACTCTCCCCAGCTGCAAGGCACAGTGACATAACTCAAACCAGAGTCATTCATCACCCAAGTCAAGTCCCAGACTGGTTTTGTAACCTCAGCACCAGCTGTTTCTGTCATCTGCACCACAAAGGGAGGAGGGAAATGGGATTGCTGTGACACGGGGGCACCTCGGACGATGAGCTCGGCTGCGGATGCCACGCTGTCCACCTCCGTCTTCACCATGCAGACATACTTCCCACTGTGCTTCAGCTGGATGTTTCTGATCATGAGATCACCTGAGGCACTCTGTGGAAACACAAAGCTCTTAGCAACGTAAGCAGGAGAACCTTGTGGCTCAATCCTGAGATGGCATTTGTAAAGGTAGAAGAAATCAACGAGAAATGTGGAGTTGCTCAAGGAATGTATTGCAGACACTGCCCAGGGAAGGAAGTTGTTGCTCCATAGTCTGGGTGCATTTTTCCTACTAAACACGAGGCATTTTCCTACTAAACACGATTCTCCCTCTTTTCAGGAGAATTAAGCTACAATATGGTGAGAAAGCACCTTCTGTAACCAGAAACCATCAATAACATCACTGCCCTGTGACCAGCCATTTGTTCAAAGCCCCAGGAAAGAGAAAAATGTGCTTTCTATGGCCATTATCCAATTTGACTTCTGGAGAGAATTTATGGAATTTTTATCTAGAATTTATAAGCCAAGTTAGGAGAGATTTCAAAGGAGTTCAAATGAGTAAACGACAAAGCTGAATTTGGGCCATTCTGCAGGTTATTGTGAGCACACTTTCATTTACAGGCTGCACATTTTGGGCTCAACTTCCCATTTTACAAGCCTAAGGTCGATTCTTTGTTCATCACTGAATGGTCAACCTCGAGTCTTTCCCCCTCCCCCTTATTCTCTCTCATGTTGTAGCACATGGTTGATCTCCTGAATCACAGAAAACAGACGTAAAACTTGACTAGTAATTGTAAGTTCAAACTATCTCAGGGCTCCCTGTGTAATATTTGTTTCCTACATCACTGAGCAGAGAACTTGATGCTAAACCATTAGTAGACACTGTTTCTTAAATAAAAATCTCCTCTTTGTGTCAGCTGAATTACAACTTTAACCTAATTCATGTTATGTTTTCCAGGAAAAAAACCTCTTAGATTTTTAATTCCTAAAAGTTTTGAGGGTTTTTTTTTTTACATTTCCTGGAGAAGCAGCATTTCATTTGAGGCCAGAATCCTACTTTGCCTGTGTTTTCAGCTACTCTGGTCACATGGCTGATTCCTGGGCACACAGCAGTTTGGGAGAAAAGGAAAAACATGATTCTGAAGCTTATTTTAGTCTTAGGAAAAAAAATTAACTTTTCCAAACATTTGGTTACTTTTCTTTGTTTCAGCATTACAATGTCTCAATTCTTTATTCAACAGAAGCTGAAACCAATTGCCTGATTCCCTTCCATGTGTGTGCTTGGTCTTCTGTGAAAGCACAGATGGAAGTTGTTTGCAGGACAATTCAGTGCTGATTGCTCACAATAAATTAAAAGTTGAGTCAAAAGCAATCTAAAATCCATCTACTTGATTGGAAGTGGATATTCAGGGAATGCTCAACATCAGCAAAATGAACACAAGCAAACCACGGCCTGCACAAACTCATTTTAGGGCATTTCAACAAAGGGGAGGGGCTGTCAAATACAATGCTCTTGCCCAAAATAAACCCCACCAAAATATCAACACTGCATTTAAAATATTTGTGAGTATTTTGGGGAAGAGTCCCAAAGCACGTGGGAGGAGACAGAAACCTGCAGCCAGCAGAAAGCTCCCCCCATTCCACTGGGGTATCTGCGTTCCTCCCTAACCACATTAAACCTCTGTCAGTGTGGCCAAGCCCAGGTGACACTGACATCACCTTCCTTCCTCCATGCAGTGTTACAAACAAAGAGGATTCCAAGCAGCAGGAAGAGCTGCTGGAATTCCCTTGGTTCCAGAACAGCCCCAGCCACTGCTGGGCTCTGTAAGCAGGTGAGACCCAGTTAGGGGCAGAATTTGGGCATCTGCTTGGGGTGCCCTGCTCTGTGTTCAGATCACCTGTCCAACAAAAGAAAAAGGATCCAGACTTACATCCCATAGTTTTCTACCCATCTGAAAGACCAGGTGGTGATCCCATAACATCCCACTAACTGCAAGGCTGGAGACCTCAGGGATGTGTGACAGGGACCTCCCAGACATCATCCCATAGAAATCTATACACTAAAACATTATTTTCCAACCAAGCGAGCTGAAGTAATTTTTTTGCAGTGGTATTTTCCTGTAGCAAATACACACTGCAACTATTGGAAGGCTTAGACATATTTATTTACCATATAACTGCAAATGGAATTATTCCACTGACCTTAATGTGATATAAAGCTCATAAAATATTCTTGTGCATGTCGTGGTAATCTATGAAGTTTCCTGCTATGGAGCTTAAATCCCTCTTTACACAAACAAGAACTTTAAAAAACCCTACCCTAAATGTCTCTATTCCATAAAAATCACTATGCCCTTTATGACAAATTTCCAAGTATAATGTTTTAGATGGTCAGAATTCTGAGTTAGGCAATACTTTCTTCAGCACTGACAGAGGATGTTTTGTTAAAAAAAACTACGTTTTCATGCTTTTTTTTTTTTTCCTCAGAGACATTAAAAAAAGACATCTGAGCAAGGTCTGTGTCTGTGTAAGGGAAGGAACATCCTATTTTCACATGTTGAAAGCCCAAGTGAGTCTGGGGAGGATACACCTGTAAGGCAAATGAAGAGAAGATGTTCTGATCTTACCCCTCCAACCTTCTCAAAGTGAGAGGCATCTCTCTTGAAGTCAGTGAGGGTTCCATTGAAGTACCAGGTGAAGGTGATGTCCAGGATGGGATCGTGCTGGACCTGGCAAGGCAGCACCACACTTTCTCCCACGGTGACATCCATGTTGGAAGGTGCCAAGGTGATCCTTGTTGGCTCTGTGGAGAGCAGGAATCTCAGTTACTGGAGTCCTGCACTGCTGAGCTTTGCTTGCTCCAGACATTCCACAGCATGGGCTGGGCTGGAAACACCACTGCTCCACCACTCCTGTTGGAGTGCTGTGTCCTTGCACATTTGGCAGTGGGAGCCACCCTGGGAAAGTCAATCTGAAGCTGCTGAAGAGCAGGCCAGCACACTGTACAGAGTTAAACCACTGCAGCCACAGCTGGAAGTGCCATGGAGGCTCAGGAGGTGCTCAGGAGGTTCACACTGAGGATGTGTCTCTCAGCAAGAACACGCCTGTTTGGGAGGCACTGGGAAGGTGAAGAGGTGGGAGTAAGAGAAGGGGGAGGTGAAGAGGTGGGTGTTGGAACACTCGTGTTGCAGGTTTTCAGACTAAGGAGTCAGAAGCAGTTTCCAAGACAGAGGCCTCAGTGATAACAATGGGATCTGCAAAATGACCACGGCCAACAGTGACCTGAGAGGAGAACCTGCTGATATTCCACGGAATGATACAAGTGAAGAGCTCTATTAATAAAGTTAAGATAGATAAGAACTGTGTGAATTCACCAATTTTATAAAATATATCTTGATTGATACTTAGCTATAGCTGTGTGTTGTTGGATAGTTTTGATGGAGTGTATTTGTTTTAGAAATGTGCAGAATTGTGTGTGAAGAGAGTTCCTTCTTGTACTTCTGAGATCCCTGCACAGGGAAACATAAAAATGCAAGAATGGAAACACTGAATGAGAAGGAAAAAGCCTTTTCTGCCATTCCTGAATAGAAATGTAACTTTTACATGAAGAGGAATGAACTCTCTTTTTTTTTTTGATGCAATCAGGTTGTCTTATCAACAGCTCAGGCTCACAAGCCTCTTACTGAGACACTAAAAACTGTGTTAGGACAAAAAGTCATTGGTAACAGGTGGGAGTAAGAGAGAAGGGGGAAGGTGAAGAGGTGGGAGTAAGAGAAGGTGAAGGTGAAGAGGTGGGAGTAAGAGAAGGAGCTGATAAAATCCAGAAACCAGAGGGAATGCACATAAGGAAGGAGGAATGCACTGGATATTTGGGTCCATACATGATAAAGAACATAAATAGTGTCATTAAGAACAGCTGCTTGTTATTCCACAATCGCATTACTGGAGAAAAGTTTTTCAACTGCTGTAAATACTGTAAAAATAAAATTTAATTCTAGGGATCCCTTGTATATAATTCTATTACTTATATATAATTCTATTACTTGTCTATAAAGGGGCATGAATCATTTAGGAGCACAGAGTGGAAATGTGAAGCTGTTAATTCAGTGAACAAAATAATTCTGTTTGGACCTATGAGATATACAGGATATAGGGACAGATTGGAAAATCAGATATTCAACTCTTTGAAAAAGAATGTTATGAAAAAATACATTGTGATATAAACTTTACAAACTAATGGTCCTTTTAATCCAGTATCTCAGCTAATAATGGATGACTGGGAGGAAGGGTAAAGACCCCTTTAAACAATAATTCTTTTTTATTTCCTTTTGACTTTGTATTTTACTGCCTGTGGAGTCCCTGAATGCTCCCCTGAAGCTGGAGTTTCTACCACATCATCTTCCATAAGCAAACAGCACATACACATCCCCTGGGCTAAACAGATTTTTGACTGGAATATAAAATTCCTCAAATATTTTTTAATTAATTTTATTTCATAAAAAAATTTAAAAAGCCCACAAATTTAACTGCATAATTACACTATTTAGTACTTAGGTGAAAGAAGGAAGTTTTCAGAACTTCAGACTCCTTCCTCTTGACTAATAAAAGAGCTATAAAAACCCATCCTTTTATCTCTATACATTGTTAAATGTAAAGCTTCTCAAACTCTACATTCCACCACATTTATTAATTTTTCAACAAACAGACTCCTGTGTTTGCACCTCCACGTCCACCCCCTCCCACAGACCCTGTCCCAGCTCACCTACCAGTAACTATTAAGTTTGTGGAGCCAGTGGCTGCTCCAAACTGGTTTCTGGCCAGGCACGTGTAGCTTCCACCATCCACTTTGGTCACATTGGCTATTCTCAATCCTCCATCCTTTAATAATGTGATCCTGAAAAAATGATGAAGAGACTTTAAGAGTCACAGCATTGATTTGGAGACAAAACACTTCAATGCTCCACGGATATCTCAGGTCCATTAAATTGCAGCAGAAGAAAATGAACTCTGTTCCAGCTGAAATCAGGGCAATGACCAACGTGGTGCCTGAAAACTCTGTGACTATTCACTGCCAACATCCAACAAATTTGAACCCATCCACGTAGAGCCAATGTTTTAGGGAAGTATGTAGGGGGGGGGGGGGGTGTGAAAAGAGAGAAATCCCACCTTAACTCCACCTTTTCCAGCTGCACTAACTGAAACTTGAATCCTTTTCAGCTATTGTGTTTTCCACCTCAAGCAGTCCTGCAGAGCCCCTCTGGAATTCCTGTGTGCCACACTCTGATGATGCAGCAGGATTTTTCATGGAGTTCCTTTGTGGAAGGGCTTGGAGGAAAGAGAATTCCCTTCAGCCCACCCAACCCCCAACCAGGGAGAGCCATGGAGAGACAAATGGAACGAGCAGAGAGGTGCTTATAAAAGGTGGGGACAAAACAAGACCCACAGTAACAGGGAGAGAAGAGCAGAGGTGCCACCCTGGACAGGAGCACTGGAGGGATGCAAAAGTAGGGATGATTTGCCTCCCTCTTTCCCTGTTTCCAAGTCCTCCCATCTGTCACATCCTCCCCCTGCAGGGGCTTCTACCAAACCTTCCCTGGGACAACCTGGAGCAGCTACACAACTGACTGCACAGAAAACATCCAGAATCATTAACACAAGGGTCCTGCTACATCCGAGTCAGGAGCTTCAGAGCTTCTCTCTCACATCTCACCAAGCACTTCAGAGGCACCAGACCACTCTGCTGGCTCCCTCAGCAAGATGGAAACGCCCCCAACACCCACAAGGAGCTCCACAAAACCAACAGGACAGCAAACATCACCACTCCAGGCAAACCTCTGAGTGCATTAGCTGGAGTCCTGCACAGTTGTCAGAGCAAGTGTGAGCTGAGGAGGCAGCAAATGTCAGAACTCAGCTTTGCAACCTTCCCCCTCTCTCAGGAGAGTCAGGAGGATTTTGCCTACTCATTTGCATGTGCTTCATTATTAACCTGCTTCTTCATTCAGGACAAGATTAATTAATTACACACGTCTGCTGCTCTTTTTATTTTTCACACATTGGAGGTAAAACAGCACCAATGGATCTCCAGCATTTCTCCCAGCTGAGTTCAGTTCTCTGGGGTTAAATATCTGCTGCAAGAAGAGGAGGAATTCTGCTGAAAGGGAGTTTAGGAATAGTTTAATCCACTTGCATTTGGAAGCAACCAACTTTGAACCCCCAAAGCATCCTGAGGGACCTCAGCCAGCGTGGTGGCATTTGAAGCCCATTCCTGAGGAGGATGGGCTCCATCCACTGACCTCCCTGAGCCTTATTAACTTGTTAGGGAAAATTCCTAAGTCATCTCTGGCTGCACTTTCTGGGAGATGGAACATTTAAAATTAATTAAATCGCACCATATGGTTTATAGGTGTTTTAAATGTGTTAAAGACATGAGTAATACATTTTATAGGTAATTAGAATGCCATCAAAAAAAAAAAAGCTGTTAAAATATATCAATTATGGTTACAAGCAAGCTGAGTTGCTGCACCTTCCAGCTGAGGCTGTTGTTGCTTCACCTACTTTGAAGCAGAAAAATACAACTAAATAAAACCCAAGTGCTGGCAAAGCCTAAGATCAAAGAAAGGAAAAAGGAAGATCAGGGAATAAACCTGAGAATGTCTATTGTTTAATTAAAACAAATCACTTCTAGAGTACTCTGAGCTATTTGCAAGTCTAGCTTGCCTAATGTAATTAAGCAATAGGCTTATTAAAACCCAGATATAATTAAAAATCAAGGGGTTTTTTTTCCAGAATTAAAGAAAAAAGGCAAACAATACACCCAAAAAAAACAATTCGAGAAAAATATTATAGCCCAAATAAAATCCTTACTGGTAAATTAGCAAAGAGAAACTTTTTACTTTTTCAATTACAAATCAGTAAGTGCAGAGCCTTTGGAAACCCCAACCCCCAAAACAGCTCGAGCCCTCCTGCTCAATCATCAGATGCACTGAAGCTTTTAGTTCACTGAAATTTTTTCAGTATTAACACACTAAACCAACCGCACGATGGCCAGGAAGAGAGCTGGGCCTCTGACACAAAACCAGAACACATCCCTTGGCATTCCCTGGACCTACAAGTGTTTTTCCAATGCATTTTGCTGGAGGCCAGCACTTTTCAAAGTGAATTCCACAAACCTTCAGCCCTGCAGAACAGAGGGAAGGGATGCAGTGAATGCTTTGGCACATTCCATGTGCACAGCTGGACCTGTCTGGTCATCAGATCAAAACATCACTGACAAAATCATCACCTCTCCCTTACTCTTGAGCAAAATTGTGGGAAATTCATCTTTGCAAAGGTTCTTTTTTTTTTTTTTTTTAACCCTAACAGTCAAAGGATGGCATAAAACCAAACCTGAACTCATAATAATGATCTGTGACTGAGGTCAACAGAATGGGGACAAGGATTCACCAGCTGCAGGACTTTGGGGTTCCTGGGTAGAGAGGCCCATACTGGTAAAATTATATATATATATACATGCATACATACACATACATATATATGTATGTGTATTTATAAAAAGAGAAGCCAGAATATGCCTCAGGATCCAAGACCACAACGCTGCCACTGAAACGTGTTGTCATTAGTGAAACTGTTAATGAATGCTAACTGGTTCCTCCCCCCAAGACAATGCTTTATTACTTAAACAACAGACATAATCAAACGAAGGAATCACTGCCTTTTTCATTTGTCAGATTATTCAGAAAAAAAAACAACAACTACTTTAGATCCTCATTGATATGATAATAAACATGAACATATTCCTTTCCAGTTCATAACACTGCAGTACAAAGAACAGGGGAAAAGTGGGTCAAAACTGTCATTTTATATATCCATCAAATTCGAACTAAATTAAATCAGATTAATTAACAGGAAAGTCAGCAGAAAAAACCCCACTTCCTATATAAGTACCAGTAAGTAAATGCATTACTTTCCACATCACAGCATTTAAAACTGTAACATAAAATGAAATAAAAATACTTAATTCAAATTGTAGGGAAGATAAAACCAGTAACTGGTATTTCTAAGAATTATGCATCTTTTTATCAGGAATTATTTCTTTCATCCCTTAATTTAACATCACTTTGCCATAATTAAAGATGCTAAAACTGGAGTTTTCTTAAGAGAACTGCACTAGCAAGTCTTTTAGCTAAGTTTTTGCAGCATCTCTCATCTTCTTCTAGTCTTGATAGGTCTAGAAACTTCTTGGAATAAAGGTGGATTTGTTTACAGGTCAAACACTGCTCTGCATGATCTCAAAATCTCTCCTATTAACCCACTTCCAGCCAGGTATTTGAGCACAGGACCCACCATGGCCAACATGCAGAGACTGTCCAGGACTATCTGGCAATTAAACCTCACACACATCCAATATCAGAGAAATTTTGAAGGGATGATGTCTGGCTCACAGCACATGTCATTGTGTCTTCTGTTTTGATGAGTTCAACCAGAATCAACCTTGGTCAAACATCTAACCCCCCCTCTTTGCTGGAGGAGAAAAGCAAACCAGAAGTTCATCCTTGTGGACATGGAGGTGTCTCAAGGCCAAGTTTCCAACACAGAGGGATGTACCTGAAGGCAACTGAGGTTTGCACCCTCTGCCCTCTCTGCAGGGTGACCCTGGGGGCTGTGGTCTGCCATCAGCACAAGCTGATCAGATTAATTTGTTAATTAATTTAGTTGTGGCTTAACGACCTCATATACAACATACTTTGGAGAACTGTTTGAAAGGCCCATTAATGTCAGCAGGTTGGCAAAGACCAGCCTGAGGAAGCACAAGCTGCTGGTCCCCCCCCAGGACCAGAACATGGAGTGAGAACTGGCCCGTGCCAGGCAGTGGGGCACCCTCAGTGCCTGGTCTGGCAGCCATGAAGGCAAGAGAATTCTTGCTAATTCTAGATTATTATACTCATTTCATTGCCCCAAATTATCTATTTCAAGGGGCCAAAACTGCATTCTGGTGGGGGACAGCACCTGATTTCTGTCCTTCCTTCTGCATGTTACCCTGTGCTTTGATTTCTCTCTGCAGTTCACTGCCCTTTGCTGTTTAGCTCTCTTTATTCAAGATAGTCTAAGAAAAAAAAAAAATAAAAAATCACAGTTTGCAAAATTAACAAGAAACAAGATTGCATTCTTCAACGCTGAGCGATTCCTCAGCCCAGAGCTCATGAATCCACTTTGAATTGTATTTTCTTCCCTCCACAAGACACATCATATTCAGCTCATTTAATTAAAATTTACTGAGTCATTATCCAAAGCTTCTACACACTGAAAATGCAGCACCATTTAAAAATAAATTAAGAATACAAGCAGCAGTGCCATCCAAATGAAGGTCTCTCAGGCTTTGCTGAAGTAATGAGGTCAGAACCTCCAGCAGAACCCAAGTTCTCTGATGACAGAACACACTGAAGTAATAGACTATTTGTGCTTTATTTTTATTATTCAAATAGGAGCTTTCTTAAAACATATCAATTCTATCCATGCTGCTGCACCTTATGGGATGTGCTCACCTTTAGAGCTGGCATTTAGGACTTGCTCCATGCTCCTGCCAAGTCCTGTTTGGCCTCTAAGCCTCCCAGAAAGCCTTGCCAGGTCAGGCACAGCCCAAACTAGCAGAGTCTAACCATGGTGTCTCTGTCACAGAGCTGGAGGGATGTGCTGGCACATCCTGAGAAGAGGACACACCCCAACATTCCTGTGTTCACATGAAAAACAAAGCCACTTGTCTGACAGTGCTGAGAAACTTCATACACCACCAGCAAACTCACCAAAACCTACAAGAATATCGTTTTAACCACTCAAGGGCAGAGGAATTTTGGGAACAATACATGCATTTATCCATGTGGGATGTAGTCCAAGAGCTGTGTCCTTGCAGGAAGTGACTTATGGAGATGAAATAAGTTGCTGCCTTCTCTGAAGAGCCCACCTGCTCTTCACAAGCAGATGGTGAAGTTGACATTACAGATGACAGGGGACTGGAGTCAATCTCTGTCTCACAGCTGATCCCTGACAGTGTCTCCTAAGGAGGACTCTGTTACCTTAAACCCCAACACAGGGCTGTAATTAAGCTCCTTCCCAGAGGCAGTTCCTCCTGGATCTCCATGACCAGCATTGAAGGAACTCATTTCCCCTTTTCTGCAATTCAAAAAGGAGAAACCCTCCAAACAGACTCCTCCACTGGAAACACAGTTAATGGCTGAACAATGCACTGCTAATTGGAAACCCTTTCCTGAATTGCAAGAATTGTAGAACTGCAAGAAATTCATGAACTGCAATTATTCACAGCAGACAGTAATGAACTCCACTTTCTGCAAAGAATCACACTCCTGCTTTTCTCTGAAGGGAAGCAGACTTCATGTAGATTAATTCAGGAATCCTGGCTGCTTACTGTGCTTCCTCTGGAAGTATGGGGTCAAAAACAGAGTGGGAGACACTCTGGGTCATACTTTGGAATTACCTGCACTGGGCAGAACTAAAAGCTGTAATTTATGTTCATAAATCTAAGCAGGCAACATTGTGCATGTTCAATTAATTTTTAGGAACTGAGCTTCAGTTTCTTTAGCCTGGTGCCATGACCCCAAATGAAACTGGTGGGCACTGCTTTGAAAGGGCAACCCAAACCAACCAATAAGACCAGATCTGATGCCCAGACACACACAAAGCTCAAAGCCAAGACACAACGTGGCTGAAACTCTCTTCTCCTGGAGGTGTGTGGAGTCCTGCAAGGGCCAGCAGTGACCGCCCTGACTTGAACCTACACAGGCTGATGCTGGGCAGCTCCAACAGAAGAGACAGGCAGGATTGGGAAGGATACCATTCCACCTGCCTGCCTTTTTATGGAAGTGGTATGGGGACAAAACCCATTTTTTCTGGGAATTGTCCTAAATGGAAAAAATCAGGGGCTATGCACTTTCTGCACACGCTTTACAAGAGCGATCAATAAACATAAAACCCACTGAGAACCATCAAAAAGCAACAGGTTTCACAGACATTTCAGAGATCAGCGTGGCCCTGTGTTTAGCAATCTGATATGATCTAATTCAAGGATGATGAGGGGAGGTTTCACACAGAAAGGAGCACCAGCCAGGGCTGTGTGGCAGGAGGTTTTGCTCATGCTCCTGCGGGCGCGTGGCTGTGGCACCACGTGGAGCTCTGTGACATCTCCAGAAGATGCTCCATCTTCTGCCAAATGGCCACATTGGACAACACTTCACACCAGAGCACAGGAAAACTGTCGTGGTGCCTGTGAGCAGAGGGCCAGGGCTGCACAGCTCAAGGTGACAAAGCCCAAAGCCTCTGGGTACAAGGAAAGAGCTCCAGCCTTATGATGGACCAAAGGTCTCCACTGCAGCCTCTGCAGGTTTTGATCTGGTAGCAACTTCTGTGTTTAAAAGTTGCAAAACCAAACCAAAAAGTGGTGTTTTACAGGAATAAAACTAGGAGAGCTTTGCCCGTGTCAGAAATAGCTTCCCAATGACGGGCTAAGCTTTGTACAACCCAACACACAGTCCTAGAGGAGCAGGGGTACCTTCCTTGGATCACAACACGGTACCATGGGAACCCTTCTTCAAGAAATAAAGTGGTTTGTTTCCTCAGTCTCATGCCTGGACTTCAGGACAGTCCCTGCCTATGAATTATCCTGCTAAGCACAGGGTGACACCAAAGCGTTCCAAGAGGAACACTCACAGCCATCCTGTCCCCGCTGCTCCCAGCCCAGCACTGGGAATTTCCAGGGCTGTTGCAGTGACCACAGTCCCTCTTTAACTCACACACTCCAACAACCACCTGCAGAAAGGCTGACTGGGGCAGACTGAACTCCCCAGCAGTTACTCTGCTCCTCTGAGTGCTCACAGTCTGTACCAAGGGCTCAAGTGCTGCAGCTGGAATGTCTGAAGGACCAACCTGCCGAGTTTTATGCTGTATCACATACAGAACTATCCTAATCACTCCTTCCATCCAAGGAGTTTTTTTGCTGTTCCAGTTCACTACCTGAAACTCTCAGCCTGTGTAAATACTGAATCGTGAAACAAAAAGCCTGCAAAGCCACTAATCCCCAAAGTGGGAGAGATGCAAAGCAAACAGCAGAGAGGAACACTTCTGTGTTGTCTTACACAATTGAATCAGTAAACCTGTGCGATTTCGGTCCATGACTAATTCAATAATGTTTTAATGGTTATTGCGGGGAAGAAACGTTTACACGTTGTTGGAAATCAATAGCTGGGGGTGTGGGTGAATCACAAACTCTCCACTGGGAATTACTAACCCCAAATCACATCCACTGTCATGTAAACAATGGTGACAGATTGTTATCACTGGGAAGATCGTGCTGGCTTGGAAAGAACCTCAAAGTGCATTTTCATTGTCTTGTCCTGTTTTCATCTGCTATTCTAGACCTCCCAATCATTAACTTTGCTGTCTCTTCTCAACCATAATATCACCGTGGCTCTAACACACCTCGTTTGCCTCCCCGCCAACATTTTCAGTGCATTTTGGTTGAAGGCTTTTAGTACTGTTTGCTGGGTTTTGCCTTTCCAGTTTTCTATCAGTACGTTCTACTCTCTAACTCAGGCCAAACTCTATATTAAACAAAGTAATATCTGACTCTACCTTAGAGAAAGCACTACATGTGCACTCTCAGTGCTCCCATACAACAATTAAAACACAACTGAACAACCTCCCCCAACCCCAGCCAGCCAAACTTCCGAGAGAGTTTACCCCTGTTTGGATCTACCGATGACACTACAGCACAAAAAGACATCAAAAAGCTTCTGGGAAGATGAAAACAAATAAACCAATGTAACTTACATACCTTTCGTTTTCCTGGAGCTGCTCACCTCCCTTCTTCCAAGAACATTTGGCCTTAGGGGAAGCTTTGGGTTTGCATTCAAAGTCAACTGTGCTGCCTATTTGAACCTGGATCAGTTTCTTCATTGGACTCTTGGAAAAATCTAATGCAGAAGCTGAAACAGAAGGGATAGGAACAGGGAAATAAAACTTTTAATTACATTAACAATACTCTTCCTTAGCACTCACACGACACTTTTCAGACTCCAAACAGAATTAAAAGCATTAATTAGTTCAAACAGATCTTCTATTGGCTAATTAGGCATTTCTCCTCCTTTCCCAGGTACCAAAGGTCCCAGTGGTGCAGGGGCATCACCCAAGGAGGGTGCACAGAACATCACACCGACTGCACCTGAGCCAGAGCTCAGTGACCCCGGCGAGCCCTGACTGCACCCTCTGCTCATGGGAAACACATCCGTCCACGTTCAGGAGTCCCACCAAACCTCCAGGAACTGGTTTCCAAAGGAGAATGCCTGTCAGGTGACACGAGATGACCGCACAGTTTGTTCTGAGTGCGTAGTTTTCATTTACCAACAGTTAAGAAAATGTGGTTTGTACCTCTACTGGCAGTGGGCTTGGAGAGGAAATTCTGTATTTCAGGAGACCAAGCCTGAAGGAGCATCTGCTGCTTGCCTGTAACCCTAACAACAGACAGGAAATACCTTGTGTCCCCAAAACACACTCCTCTACAGACCTGGCTTTGAAGCCAGCCCACGGTCAGGGTGGGAATCGCACAAGCACGGGAGAAAGTCACAAGTTTTGTCCCCCTCAAACAAACAGCTGTCACTCCTGCAGACCCCAGCACACACTCAACTGACTGAACCACAGTTTCTTGTCCCCTGCATCAAGAAGGGCTGCACACAATGGCTTTTAAGAGCCTGCTCTGGCAGCCCCAGAGCAGGAGGGGAGCGCAGCGATGGACGTGCGGAGCATCCACACCACGGCAGGGGTTGGGATCTCCACGCCGTGTCCAAGCCCCCAGCTCTGCCTTTCCCCTAAGGGATAATGTAGTGTGTTCTGCTTTACAGCAATGAAGGATCAGCCCAGAAATCCTCTGATGAGTCAACTCCTCAGCACTGCAGAGAAAGACATCAGGGTGACAAAAAGTGTTTATTTCGGTGACAGCATCTCTGAGCGAGGGAAATCTGAGATGGTGCAGAGGTGGGAAACGAGGCAGGTGGAGGGGGGGTGGAGAGGCAAAAGGAGGTTTGTGTTTCAGTGAGAAGGGGAAAAAAAAAAGTCTTACCTACAACCCTGAGCTCTGCACTCGAGTAGATGACACCATGTTTATTTTCAGCTATGCACTGGTATCTGCCAGAATCTGTCAGATTTAGATTTGATATTGTAAGTGCACCATTTTCAATTTGGATCCTTCCCTGAATATTAAGAGAAATATCTTTATTGATGATGTATTTCCTGTGAAAAATGTAAACTAAGTAAGAAACATAAATAGGACAGCATAAATACAACACCAAAATCATGAGAACAGTTCTAAGAGAAGTGACATCATGGTCTGGCAACAGTGAGCAGATGAGGAGGCTTGGCAATGCAGTGCATGAAAACCAGTCCTCCTTGCTCACTTTACCAGAGGCTTTGCAATCTCAAACACTCTTCTATTTCCCTGGAAAGAGGGACCAAATTCTAGGAGCCTCCTCAGGACAGACCAGGGTATCCAAGCTACACAGATGGCACTGGCATTTTGGGCTATTTAGAGATTTCAGCTGTGCCACTTGGTGAGGAGCTCCCTGTCATACTATACAGGAAAAGTTCCACCAGTCACTGAACAGAAGACACAGACTGAAGTGTCTCAGACAGCAAAGCCACTGGAAAATGTGGATCTTCTCACCTTGCTTGTTCTTGGAAAGCTGCATCAATTACAGCAAGAAGTGACTAATTTGAGAAGGAAGTGATGGAACTGGTAAGAAAAGGAAGCAGTGATGATGACAGAACCAAAGGAGAACAAGCTCTGGGGAGAAAAGGGGACCAAACCCCAAACTAAACGTCCAGAAGTATTTCCTAATGGCTTTTGTTTGGTTGGTTTTGATCTGGACATGGCCCAATACAATGGTACTCACTCCCTGCCTTCTCCTAGGGGGATGCACCTCCAGGCCAGCTCAGCTCCTGCCCTGACAGGTCGCCTCCCAGCTGAGAGCAAAGTGTTCAGCCAGAAAAAAACCCTCAGTCCCCATGCCTTGGTCCTCTCTCCAGCAACCCAACCTACTGTTCCTGCTCTTCCTTACAAAAGATTTGTTTATGGAGAAGGGGAGCTACGTGGAACAGCCCCAGCAGATCTTTGTGGAGAAGACCCAGCATGAAAGTTTATTGCAGTCAGGGAGCAGAAGACTCGTGATCACTATACAAGGAGAGAACTTCTCTTCTGCTGGTTTTCAGAGTCAGCCCTTCAATATTTCCAGAGGAAGTCACACTTCTGCCCTGCCAGCATGTCACCAGGCTGGACACCACCACTCAGAAGTGGAGAAATGGGGAGACTGAATGATTCTAAGGTATTTTTGTACCTACTGAGGGGCAAAAGCACATTTCCTCACTGATCTGAGGAATGTTCTTCACAGCCACCCACTGAATTCACCTGAGCAGTGGCTCCTTCTTCAACTCTGAGCACGAGGAACTGGCCAAAGTCAAAATCCCTGCCTGCAACGGACAGGTGCCTGTGCTTTATATTCCTGATAACCTGGACTGGGCAGCTCTCCAAGGAAGCAGTGAAATTTAAAATCACTAAGGTTCTCAGATCCTTTTTTGCATTTCTGACCTGGAACCCAAGTATCTCATCTCCTAAGTTAAGCCTCTTTTCCCTGTCAGCACATGCATTACTTTCTATGAATTTAATAATTGTATTAAAGCAAATACCTACATTAGGTTGCTGTTAACATTTCATTCTTTGCATCAAGTATTGGCAACCCTATGAATTTTTAGGATTTTTCTCTTTTTTTTTTTCTGGTCAAGAACTTTGAATATGTTTTCTCACTGCCTTTAATGAAATGCCAACAGCAAGTACAGTAACATCATTCAAGTTCTCTATCCCTCATTTATGGTTCTTTATGTGTAACTTTATTAAGCTCCCTTCCCCAGTCACTCCTCACAGACTTCCTTCTATGGTTCTAGTGTTGCTTTTCAATCTGCTTTGAGCTGGGATATTTTTAGACAACAGAATCTTTGTGTTTCTGCTATTGCAGCTTTTGAAGTTCCCACCTGGACACTCTCAAGAAACAGATGAAAACCACTATCAAATACTCATCTTGACTATCTGCATGGACTTTTGAAACTTCCCATATTTGTAGGACTAAATTTAATGTCACACAGCATCACGTTTTCAAAAGGGAATGTTACCTCTATTGACAGCTGCTCTCCATTCTTCAGCCACCTGTAGGATGGTTTGGGCTTCCCACCTGCTCTGCAATCCCAGTATAAGGTGTCCTCTACAGCAGCTTCAATATCCTGTATGGTCTGGATCCAGTGAGGCTTTGCTGCAGATGAAGTAACACAAATCACCAGAGACCCAAAGCAGTTGCTGCTCCACAGCAGAATCGGAGGGTTGACTTGCATGGAACATCTCTGTCTCCTGCACAGACTGCTCTCTACCACCAAAGGCTGTCTCTGGTCTGGCTTTCAAGTCCTCTAGTGAAACTTGTTATTCCTTTTGCATAGTTTTTACCAGTAAACCAAAAGAAAATTGAGAGTACAGATCACTAAAGTTGGACTAGTAAAATCGGCATTAAAATCACTGATGATTAAACGACACAACTTTGAGGTAAATGTAAGAGGAGGACATTAATGGTGAAACTGAAATTAAGTAAGTGATGTGGCTAAATCATCAAATTCATGCTGAAGAGAATCCTAAAAAAACCCCATAACGGTATGCCAGTCTCAGTGCTAAACACCATTTAAATTGTTTTCAAATGCAAAGCAGCACTTCACTGGATGAATACACAGATGTATGAGACTGGTTTTGAAAGCATTTGTCTTGGCACAGAATTAGGCTGCTGCAAACCACTAGAAGGAAGTCCCTAAAAATCACTATTTTTTAAACAAAATTTTGATGTATTAACACCCATCCTTCAGAATTACCCAAAATACAGTTATAACTGTGAAGATGTTTAAAACATCTGTCATAGTTTACATAGGGCAGTGGTGGGAGAAAGCTCCCTTGGCTAATAAACATCAGGGCATGGAAGACAACAATAGTTTACTCTTTTATTCCTTTGTGCTATTTCACACAACACTGTTTTATAGGTAATTTGTGAATTTTCTTTGGATTCATTCCATTTACTAGAAAGTTCACAATCTCCATATATGCTATTTCTCCAAGAAAAGATAAAATTCTGGACACTGCATATGGAGAAAACAGATAAAAGAGGGGGATGAAACTTGGCTGCAAACATAAAGCTACAGGGAAGGAATTTTCCAGAGTCAATTTGATTGCCTTAAGTCAGTCATTTAGGAAAATCTCCTAACACTGTTGTGTCAACACAACTGGGAGAAAGAAAAGTCCCTGGTCGTGCAGGAAAATATTATTTAATACCCGAGTTTTGGAAGCACAGAAGGTCAGATTAATTCCCCTCGAATTTCCTCCTACCACGGAGTTACAGCAGCAATTAACTCAGGCCAGGGGAATGAATGACTTGCCTGTGGCCATGAGAGCAGGGCAGCACAGCTGAGAGCTGCCCTGTGCCACTGCCCCAGCCAGCCCAGCCATCAACACCTGCCTGCTATTCATTTCATCTTAAAAGATTCCCTGTTTTCTCCCAAGGAAATTTCCTCTCCATCCCAGATCCTGCAGTGCAGGGGGAACACCTCAACATGCCCACATCTGTGTGACAACAAGGTTTAATGCTATTTATGACTCATGTATCCACACTGAGGATTAACTTCTTACAGAACAACTTCCTAAAATGTATTCATTGAGATAATAACTACTAATAAATACTGGGATCCAACCAACATTTGCTGGCTGTGAAACCCTCAGTTACTACTCTTCTTTTTTGCTCATCCCCATGAGGATTAACATCCCTCACTGATATATTTTTTCCACCCTCCTTATCAAGGTCAGCTCTAAAAGGCAGGATAAGCTGATCTCAGTGTCACACAAATGTACTATTTTACTGGTATTAACTGGGGTTAAATCTTGAAAGTTCACATTACATCTCTGGGGTTCAAGAAGGAGCCATTGCTTGGTATCACATTGTAATCTGGAGCATTTGCCCCATGTGGGCCAAGGCAATGACACTCAGGTCTCCTTGTCATGTCCTTCCTGCACTTTGCCCACCTAAATATTGATGCAACATTCAGCAGTGCCTGCATTACTGAGGGATCCATACCTGTGGAATATTTCCTGCTGCCTATTTCCACGTGAAAGTAGGTTAAATAGTCAATTTTTGAGCTCAAGATCTTGGATTCAACTCCATTAATAAGAAAAACATGGTCCACACCATATATCTTTCTTTAAGACTGTCAGACGGTCTCCATAGGAGGGTTTCCCAAATTTCCACACAACAAGCTACAGCAGAAATGCCCAGAACAGTTTCCCAAGGCACAGAGTGAGAAATGCACAGTGCTTGCTCATCCACAAGCCAGTGCTGATGGAACTTCAGTGATTTCCTTCAGAAAGGCTCTTTTTCTCTTCAAATCACAGATGGAGGAATTCAGCAGAGAGAAAAATACCCCCTTCCACCTGCCACATCTCAAAACCTTTGAACAACTCAACCAACCGGCTCAAAACTGACAAGGCAGCTAAACAGGGGCAATTCCAGCTGGGAATGCTCAGATTTGTGGCCAAGGGAAAGCTGGCTCATGTTGCAGCAGCAGCTGAGACATGTGCACACAGAGGGTCATGTACCAGTTGCTCCACACACCCTCCCAAAACAGAAGGACATGCCAAGCCCAGCATTGCCCTTTCTGCTGAGCTCTGCCTGATGGTACCTCAATCAACAGCTCTATCCCTCTCAAGAACTGGTCCCTGTTAGGCAGATGTTACTGCTCAGAACATCTGCTTCCACCACAACCACATCTCCTGAAGGAAGACTTGGGAACAGCCTCATTCTCCCATGGAACTACTGCATGGCTTGGTGTCTACCTTGGATCTACCCAGGATGGGATCACCTCTCCCTCCCTAAGGAAGGCATAGACAAGGAGGCAACACATCTTCACTGACATGACAAAAAGGATGATGACCTGCAAACCGAGAGGCTGCAAGTTAATTTTAATGGAGTTTGTAGTTCAGGGTTGGGGGCTGTGACAGGAGTCAGTCCTTTGTGACACTTATCAAGAATTCTTCAGAACTCGCTGTGCAATCTTCATGAAAGATTCAGATGAAGTTCCCTCAGGATGAAATGCTTGGAGGTAAGTCATTTACCAAAGCAGGTGAGCCATCAGCTCCATGGCCAGTCACTTGGAAAAGCACCAGCCTTGTATTTGGCTTCAGCTGTTTAAGCCTAAAACATTCCTTGCAATACTTGTGGTCCCAGGGGCAAGAAGAGAACAAGTGTTTCACTTCCTAAAATTGATGCCAGGGAGAAGACTCTGCCATCTCCCTTTTTTGGACGTTTCTTCCAGCTATTTAGGCCAGGCACATCTTCCTGAGGAAAACAAGTGCTCCATTACACCCCAGAGCTTCCCTGTGGGGCTGTGAGGAAAGGAAGAACCATTTTTTCAGACATTCCAGAAACCCTTTGTGATGTTCTTGAAGACCAACCACCACGAGCACTGCGAGGGAGCTCCTGGAAGCACTGCCTGAGGAAGCCAACACTTTCCACAAGCTGTGCTGGGATTTGGAAGTTATCTGAGGACTGCCATGCCAGTATTAGCTATGATTTCATTCAGAGTAGGAGAACACAATAAAAACCTTCTTTTAACCATAGAAAAAGCAAGAAGCAAATGCAGAGCTTCAGGTCCATGTTTTTTTTCTTGTCTCCCCTCTCTGTTGGGAGCTCTTCCAGAGCAGTGGGGTTAACATATGAGATGCCTTCTGCTTACACAGGTCTTTGCTTTGAAAGTGATACTGCAGCAGCTGGGCTGGAAACCTTTGGAAGCCCCTCTGGAAAGCAGCTGGGCAATGAATCAGAGCCAACAAGAACTCTGCAAAGCTCCAGGGAAAGCAGCTGGGGGAAAACACCCCCAAAAGCTCCAGGCTGTGGCACTCAGCCTGGTGTCTGAAGCTGTGATGAACCTCATTAGATCTCACAACTCCAAGTGACTTGGAGGATGAATAACTTTTTCTCGGATAAAACAACAGGGACTAGAGAAGCATCCAACACAGCCGTGAAAATGTCCATTTTTTGACTCCCATTCAAAAATAAAAGCAACAGGTGATCCCCACAGCACTGGGAAGAGCTTGAGGATGTAAAAAGACCAACTATTTGTCTCTGTAGCAAGGCAAGTATATTAATACACAGCATTAACAAACTCCAGGTTGATCAAACTCAGCAAATCAGGGACATTATTTAGTCATTTACTTTGCTGTGAATATTTACAGACATCTCCATGCACAAGACAGAGCCAGACCATCAGAAAAAATCTTCAAAAGAGAGGCTCTTCCACATACCCAAATAATGTGGTTTCAGTTAAAGTTTGCTGGGAGATGATTAAGAAATAATTAACAAAATATACCAGTACTTTTTGACACAGCAAAAAGATGCTGTCAAGCCTGGGTGTCACCGAGGGACTTCATCTCTGCCATCACAGAGCAGTCCTGCAGAGCAAAGGGGAACAGCAGCAGAGCTTTTCCTCCCCATGAAACATTTTACCTTGGCACTGTCAAGCATGACTTCTGTCACATCAGCAAAGTGCTAATTAAGACTGTATTTTCTGCAGTTATACCTTAAATTAATTGCCTTACATCTCTTTACCACGCTACATGTTTAATTGCACCCTAAAACACAGAAATGTAATTGTTTCCTCTGCTCTCATTTTTCTGTGCCATGAAACCCCCCTCCATGGATTCTTCCTTCTCCCATTCTCTCCTCATGGAAAGGGCTAAAACGATGACAAACCAACACACTAATAAAGGGAAAGCAAATTATTTATATATTCAGGTTTTATATTCAATCACAGTTAGATAATTTTGCCCTATTTTTAGCACAATGTGAAATCCCCTGAGGAGAAAACTGGCATTAAATGTTGGAACTGTAGAAAGGACAAAAAAATTGGACATTTGATGTTGGGCTTTTCCTGATAAAATCCTTCATGAGAAAAAAAGGAAGATTAATAGTCCGTGAGTGCTGTTATAAAATAGCCCAGAATACCTGTTTTAGAGTATCTATTTTAATTATCAGTATCAACTATGGGTTGAGAGTTATATTTAAAATTCATAGTATTTTTTTTTAAAAACAGACATTTAATTTTTTTTTTTTTCAGGAACAGAATTACAGATGAGCACAGAATTGCCAAAGCAAACTTATGAATAAGCGTGCTTGAGAAAATGACTATGGACATGATTAAAGTTGAGCCTGTGTTCAAGTGCTTTGTGGCTTCCAGACTGTAATTCATTACTGGACAAAGAGGCAGGATAGCACAGAAAACATAAATGTGGGTTAGTTGAGGTTTTTTTTAACCAAACAATTTATTCACTGGAAAAATCTGATTTTCAGATTTCAAATTTTCACAGTTCCAGCTCGTAACACAAATCAGGAGCGTTGCACTTTTTAGCTGTTTAAAGCTTTTGTTTCGGACCAACTTCATATTTCCTTTCCAAAGAATCTTTAAAAACTGCAAACAGGGGAAACCCTCCTATTTCCCAAGCACAGGATTTCTGTCAATACTGTTTCCCCCTGCAGATTTATTTTCCACATTATTTCACAGAGACAACTCGGAAAACACCAACCCCAACTCCTCCTAAGCCATTTTTTTGGGGGATGAGCCAGAAACATTCTTTGTTCTGCTGAGAGGAAAATAAATGGTGCCATTATTGAAATAGGAAGACGTTTGTCCATTTGTAATGCTTATATTTTTTTATATATAATAAGAAGACATACCTTAAACTTCTACCAATCAAATGTTTTATCAGCAGCCAACACCGGATTTGGGTAATTTTTGGCAATATTGGCACTTTCTGACACATGGGGTTTATTAACTTTATGTCTTCAGTATACTGCATTTATTTCCCCCAAACCCTCATCTGCTTTTAGGTCAACTTCCTTAAATACTATTGATCTCTTATTGGCAGACTGAGTGGGCTGTGGATACATTTCTTTACTAGACAGATTTTGGGGCTTTAGCCTCAGGCACAGTTGCTAACCCACCAGAAGAAAATATCTTTATGTATAAAACATCATTAATCTGCAAAAATTCTTCAAATTACCAAAAAAAAAAAAAAAAGTGAAAATGATCCTGAGTCCAGACTTGCTGGCATTCTGTCCCTGCAACAACAAAGCAAGTAGCCAAATGGGAGAGATTACTTAAATCTCTTTAATTCTGCACAAAGGGGTTCATGGAGCAGAACAAATGAATGAAACAGTTGGAGCGTCATTACTGCCATTCCAGGTCTCATCATTCTTTCCAAGATAAACATCCACGTCAGGGATGACTCCATCACGGGCAGAACTCTCACTGGAACGTGAACTCCTTCTGAGGGTTCACAGCCTGGTCTAGATTTGCACTGAAAACCTTCACACTGATCTACCTGTCCCCAAACTGCAACTCTGCTGCTTTCACTGAGCAGCACCAGCCTTTGTCTCAGCTCTGTGGCCTTTTAATGAGCAACACAGAACTTGGGAAGCAGGTCAGGTATCTCAGGAATGCCCAACTGCTGTAATTACAGGGACTAATGAACAAACCCACTCTGTTTTACGTGGAATTTACACTGATGGATTGTACAGCTGCCCTGATTTAAGACTGGCCTAGGAAGGCTGAGCCAAGCTGATGTACAAAACACAGCCTGACTGAAACTTCCAAGCAGCAAAAAAAGTCACTTTGTAAAATCAAATCCAGAGTGCCCAGTTAGGAATGATGGGATGACAGATGACACTGTGGAAGGAAGCAGCTTGGATCTTTTGCCCCATGTTATCCACAGGACCTCTCTAAAGGCTGTGTGATTACAACTAAGACATGGAAAGCTCAGGTTGCTCCAAGTCCCCTGGTCCAACCCAACCTTGGACATCTCCAACAATGGGGACTCCTTGAGTGTAACTATTAATTTGGAAGTGGGCAGAGGGAGAAATCCCTTTTCCTTCCTCCCTGTAAATATAAATCTGCTGTGCTATAAACTAAAACCTCCCCTGAGCTCCCCAAGTTCTCAGCACCAGCAGCCCTCCACATGGCAGGAGTAAACCAACAGCACTTGCTCCAAGTTGCAGAGCAGCTCTGTGCCTTTTATACAGCTAAAAAAGCAGCTCTGCACTCAAATATTCCTACACAAGGACAACATTCCAAAGCACACTCAGAAACACTGTTTACATTGCCATTTATCTAAAGAAAATGATATTTGCTGAGATCTGGCTTTAACAAAAATTGCCAATTACCACTTTGTTGCAAATCACTCTCACTTCAAACACCACCAGTGTGCTTTGCTCATACTCATTTCACTCCATAGCCTTAAATGCACAAGAGACTGTCTTTTTTCCAGCTATTAAATCTCATATTATTTCATTTCCTATACTGGATTATATTCTCTCATTTATTTACTCATTTTAAAATAAAATTGGCTGCTTTGAAAGCAAAGGATTGAGAATATCCACCAGTAATCTTTTCATAAGGCAAAGTAAAATTTGTATTTCCTGTATTTGTGAGGCCTAAATGATCCCTCAAATAAATCCAACAGACTGAAAATTGAAGGTTTCACCAATGGGCCGGTATGAAGAGTTTTAAAAAAAGACTTTCCATCATGGAGAAAAATAAGCACAAGCACCTTCAGCACTTCTCTGGGTAACCCTTTTGAGCCTTCAGACATTTCTTTAAAACCTCATGCCAGAAACTGGTGCAGAAGTTCTAATTTTCTGTGAATACTTGAGATGCCATGGATTTGTAAGCACAAATGCCTGATGGAGAATCTGCAAACTCCAGAGAAGTTTCTATTTCATGGTTAAAGAAGGGTGGGGAGAGGGACAACCAAAGTTTCCTACCATAGTACGTGAGGCGTCCTCTTGCAATGTTCTTCCCTCTGGAGTTTTCAGTGATACATTCATACAGTCCTGCATCCTCCTGCTGGAAATTAGGGATTTCAATCATGCCATTGGATTTCCTCAGCTTGATTTTACTTGGAAATGGCAGACCATCAGTTCTTCTCCAGTTGATCTGAGGCACAGGGCTGAAGAGAGAGCAGTGGGATTTGAAACGGCTTTGCTTCAACTCATTGATTGTCACACTGAGGTCCTTAAACTAAACCCAGAAGTGACTCATGGCTCGTGCTGAAGCAGCAAACACGATGTGCAGGACATGGGCAGGCACTGTGCTGCTCCACACACTGCACTTGTGGCACCCAATTTGGCATTAGTATCTGTGGGAATGTCCAACAAACTGTACAAATATCTTTGAAGCAGCACTGGTCCCCCCTGAAGGTGGGTGAGATGCACCAGTGACCTCCAAGGAGGGAGAATCAAGGCCTGTCTTTTGAAATTCCGATCCTCCACTTCCCTTTTATTCCCTGATTTTGGAACTTTCCCTCCTCTCGCTGGGGAATCAAGGCAGTAGTGGAGTGATCGAGTTATCCATCTGATATGAGCACCTGACAAAGCTGTCTGCAAATAAACCACAAAGTGGTAAGTAAATACATTTGCAGAGCCATAAATGCATTCTCAGATCATTTGTGAAAGAGAAAAGATAGCAGCTGTGTGTGAAGTATCATTCAGAGGAGGAATGAATTTTAAACTTTATCCTGGCTATAAAAGAGGAACAATATTATGAAAGCACCAAGGACATTGAACAGGAAAAAATTCAGAGAACATCCTCGCAGACTTCTAAAGCAAAGATCAACCCCAAGTGCTCCTACACAGAGAGCAGACCTAGGTGAGAGGTCATAGGCAAACCCACATGGTCCTACTCCAGTTCATTTGAAATGAAATGTAAATTCCTGCGCTGCCAACATACACATCTGAATTCTAAACACAACTAAAAATTACCCTGAGATTCTTTACCCTCTTATTTCAAGGCAGTAATTGGGATCATCCAAACGAGATACCTGGAAAACAACCCCCAAAAAAACCCCACCTCCACAGGTGAACCCTCACGTGTGCCTCAGCTTTCAGTGCAGGGGTGAAGTGGAAAACTTACTTTCCCAGTGCAAAGCATTCCAGCCTCACAGTGGAGCCTTTGGCTGCAGGAAGGGTCTCAGGAAACTGAACTTCTATTTTGGGTTCATATTCTCCCATCACACCTATAGGAGACAATGGAGAAAGGCAATTTTGAATTTTGTAAGCCTTTTTTTCTCTCTTCAGTATTACATCACATTAAATTCAATTTCTCTCACATTCCATGTATGAAGGGACCTGCCAAGGAATCAGACTTGGGAAGAGGAGCAGGAATGGTGTGACCAGCAGGACCAGGGCAATGATTCTGCCCCTGTACTTGGCACTAGTGAGGGCACCTCGAGTGCCGTGTCCAGTTCTGGCTTCCCAATTTAGGAAGGACATCGAGGTGCTGGAGGGTGGTGAAGGGACTGGAGCACCACTCTGATGAGGAGTAGCTGAGGGGGCTCAGCCTGGAGAGGAGGCGGCTCAGGGGGCACCTTCTCACTCTCTACACCTCCCTACTAGGGGATTGTACCCAGGTGGGGTTGGAAACCAGCAACAGGGCAAGAGGGCAGAGTCTTAAGCTGTGCCAGGGGAGGTTCAGGTTGGACACCAGGAAGAAATTCTTGACAGAGGGAGTGACCAGCCATTGGAATGGGCTGCCCGGGGTGGGTGGTGTTTAACCAGAGACTGGATGTGGCACTCAGTGCCATGGGCTGGGTGACAAGGTGGTGTTGGGTCACGGGGTGGACTCGAAGACCCCAGAGGTCTTTTCCAAGCTGGTGACACCTCTGAGACCCAGCACAAGGTATTTCTGCATAAAGCCCTCAGCACTGTGACAGAAGCACTGCCCGAGGAGCAGCTCCTCCCTGGCCCTGCGTGGGAGGGCAGCCCTACTGTTGGAACACACATTTTGCAGGTTTTCAGACTAAGCAGTCAGAGGCAGTTTCCAAGACAGAGGCCTCAGTGATACCAATGGAATCTGCAGGAGGACCTTGGCCAACAGCAACCTGAGAGGAGAACCTGCTCATATCCCATGGAATGATACAAGAGCTCTATCAATAAAGTTAAGATAGATAAAAACTGTGTGAATTCACCAATTTTACAAAATATATCTTAATTGATATTTAGCTACGACTGTTTGTTGTTGGATAGTCTTGATGAAGTTTATTAGTTTTAGAAATATGCATAACTGTGTGTGAAGAGAGTTCCTTATCATACTTTTGAAATCCCTGCGCAGTGGAATGTAAAGATGAAAGAATGGAAACAGGACGGAGTAGAGCTGTAACTTCAGATGAAGAGGAATAAACTCCCATTTTTGTTTCTTGCTGCAGTCAGGTTGCCTGAAGCAAAAGCAAGGCCCCAAAAGAGTTAACTGTCTTGTTAGAGAGTTACAGTCTGCCTGTGGAATGCGGAGGGCAGTCCGCTCTGTTCTGTCTGCTAGACCAAAAACCTTGAATAGAAGTTGGGAGCACTATACCCTTGGACCTAGTAGTCATAAATATAGCTAAGGTAGGCATGTGAGAAGGCCATGAGCCAAGATGTTTGCACAGCTCAGCAAGTGAGTTAGCTAACATGGAAAAGTTGAAGGTGCAGCATAAGGAAGATGAGAAGACGACCCTCAGGGTGAGGCTGAAGGCCAGAATGACCACCTAAAAACTGAGCCAAGAGAAGATTCTGGAAGGCTCTGCCCCAAGCCCCGCCTGAACTTCGCCTCCTACGAATATGATAATTAAATGATAAAACTGTATGAATATGTATGTTAAGATGATGTAATCTTGAATGTCAACTGGATAAATTACCTTGATCCTTACTGAAAACTTAGAAGCGAGTTTGTGCGGTGTGAACCGCCTCGCTTCCCAGCGCTGGGAACAAATACCTTGCTGCTTCAAGACCAAATCGTCTCTATGCAATTAATTGATTTTGTGCTTTTTGGCATCATGCCTTTCTACCAACTAAGGCTTACTTAACCTCCTACTAAGACACTAAAAACCGCGTGCCAAAACTTGCTGGCGAGGCCGTACCGTCGGTGCGGAGCACCAGGGGGGTGGCAGAGCCCAGCACGTGGCTGCTGCTCCCCGGGCTGCTCCCCACACACGTGTAGTTGCCCACGTCGGACGGCTCCACCTTGGCGATGTAGAGGTGACCCGTCTCCTGCGACACGAAGCGCCGGCTGTCCTCCTGCACGAACGACGGGTACTCGTTGAAGATCCACGCGAAGGAGAGCTCTGCTCGGCGAGAAACCAAAGCAAGGATGTTGGAGAGAGGTTTACACTTCCCCCCCTTCCTTTAAAAACCAGTTTATTACAGTTTTTTCTGATGTTATGTTATATGCAACGCATCGTTACGTACAAAGCAGCACCAAAGAACCAATGAGGAAGAGTGAATTTTCAAAAACAGAAAGAGAAACTTGCTTTGGAAAGAAAAAATAGGAAAAAAAATTAGAAAGCAAAAATAGGAAAAAGAACTAGAAAGAAAAAATAGGGAAAAAAATAGGAGGGAAAAAAATAGGAAGGAATAATAGGCGAAAAAACTAGAGAG